>JAGPOW010000304.1:100887674-100904914 GCA_030014935.1 Caiman crocodilus
AAAAAAAAAAAAAGTCCTGCACTCACTGGCTGCTGCAGCAGCCACTGGGGCTTCTGGGGGCTCATGGCAGAGCCTCCCATGCAGCAGGGGGCAGTGGAGATCATCCCCCCACCTGGTGAGTGCGGGGCTTTCTTTTTACTTAAAGAGCCAGGACACAGGTTGGGCAGGGCAGCCATTGAGGGGGCTGGAAGAGCAGGTGGGGTGTGTGGGGCCTGTTTGATTCAGCTGAATGAATTCAGGACGGTAATGTAGTGTCACTGTCCCCTAAATTGGCCGAATCCAAAGCTAATATTAGCTGCTTATTAGCTGGATTATGGAATCCAGTAGACACAGGTCTACTGGATTCCATATTAACTGACCTTATTCTCTCCAGATGAGACTGAAAGTAAAGAATGACTGCATTTGAGACAGAACCATATTCCTGTATAGAATGGTGTCTAAAATCTGATAAAGATTGCTTCGTTTAGAGTACAGATTTTCTCATTTTAAATCCCATGAATGCTACCCACAGTTTTGTCCTTGGGGTTAAAATTGTGGTAAAGAGTTCACTGGATATACTGTATATCTTGTTCAGCACAGAATTTTCTAGGGTCAGCAGAATCTACCTGTTCTAGCTCATTTAAGAAGGAAGTAAAGAACATTATCTATATGATAGCCTAATAGAGATCCTAACTGTCTGGCCTTATGCAAATCCAAGTATGTCGATCATATTATCATAGAGTATATTTTGAGCCCAAATTTCTCAGAATGCAGACTGCCAATGTTTTCCCTTTGTTTTAACTGAAATGGACCATGTCATGTGTTTACAAAACTCCAAATCACTGGTAACAGAGGTGTATGCAAAACAGTGACCTATTCTCAATTTTATGGAGAACCACCACTCCAATGATCAAATACCTCAGTTGTGTTTACAGGTACAGAGTTTTGGGTTTTGATTTAAATATCAATACAGTATAAGGTCTTTTGAATCCATTGACAAACAAATTACTCTTTATATTTTAGGAATACTTCTTGATTCAGAAAGGAGGAAATCAGATGCCAGTCCAGCCATGTCACCTCTTAGGATCTCTCTTATCCAAGATATGAGGTTTGTTTGAGTTGATAAAAGAAGACCCAAACATCTCCTATGTTGTTTCTGCCTGTGTAAAAACTCAGTGAAGGAAGGAAGTTTCATTCTAAATGGTCCATATGATTTTGTTTGATCAATCTGTTCAAAAACAACTGCCAATCTTTGGTTTGTGCAAAGTGAAAGTATTGATGAAGTTGTCTTTCATTCCATTTTCTTGCAAAATGGATATTGTATAGGAGAGAGTGCATTATTTTTAATATGTACCTTAAGCTTACTTTGTGATGTGTTGCACCTTTGATTGTGAAAACCAAGTTTGGGATATAAAAGTCTTGCTCACTAACTTGATCTATTCCTGCTTTTGCACTTGTGTTTCAATGGGAAAAAATTCTGATTTGTGCAGCTGAAAAAGCCATGTGCTTTGAACGAAAGAAATTACTAAATGATCTCTTCAAAGCTCATAGTGAAACTGTTTAACTGACCCAAATGAAAACTTGCTTCATAGCAAAGTAATCTTTCTCTGATTTCTGGCACTTCTGTAACTTTCTTTGGCTTACAGCAGTAGCCTTGACACTTTTCATCCCCTTGTACTGTAGACAACTCAGAAGACAAGACAGACTTGGAGCTTTATTTCTTTGGAAATAGAGGTAGTATCATGTTTGTCTAGTCGTGCCAGAAATGTTTGGATAGTTCTGAATTGATTTCTGGCTGTTTGATGATAGATAAGTAGTTGCTCTTAAAGAAACAGTCTTAAAGAATAGATAGGCCTGGTATTGTACTTTGTTTAAAAAACAAAGTCAGAAAAATATGGAAAACGAGAACAAAACCCTAGATATTCATTATTCCTTTACTTGTAGTCTACCTGAGTTAAGAGACAATAGAGGAAATAATTTGCATTCTGTTGTCATGTTTTGGTTTGGTTTGTTTGGAGGTTTGTTTGTTTTTTTTCATTTTGACATGTCCCTCGACTTTTCTGGGCCTGTGAGCCTATTGTTCTAAAATCGGTAAATTCTTAGCAGAGAGTTAAGAAATGTATCAGCTGCAAAAGCCAACATGCAAAGCACACTGCCCAAATGACATTAATAGAATATTTTGGAATGGATTCTTTGGCAATCTAGAGACTATTTTAAAGCTAAGGATATTTTAGCAAATAAAACTTTAGGTTTTACTGACCTCTCTGTACTGGTAGATTGTTTGTGAATCCAAATTCTAAACAGAGGAAGCTCTTTAATAAAGCTGTATGGTTTTGAGGGCTTTATTAAATGGTGCTTCTGTGACTGCTAATTTCTTTCTTTTGTTTATTTTTTTTAAAGTTTTTATTGGGGTTTTCTGTTGTTTTTTTTTCCAGGTAACTTTTTTTTAAATTTTCAGTTCAGGAAAACGACCTGAACACTTCAAAGAACATGAGCTTTCCTTCCAATATGTAACATGTCATTCTTATCCTGTAAAGTGTATGCGTACACGTGAGGACAGTACTTAATTTTTCAAAGCACTTGACCATAAAAACTGCAGATTATAAGAGTTTGACTGAGCCTTAAATCATGTGCGGTAATGAAGACTGATCTAAGTCCTCTAAATAAGTCACTGCAGTGCAGGTTCTGTCTTTTCTCTCACTTGTATTCCTCTTTAAACAGAGATAAAGAAATGTATGTATAGTGAAGCAGTCTCATTTATTAACCCCCCCACACACACCTTTTTTTACAGTACTTACAAACTTACGTTAATATATAGAAAAAAATCTCAGGTTTAGCTTGATGTGTAGAAGAACTATGAAGTAATGGAGTTATTAGTCAGCATCTCATTATTTGGTTTCTCCTTTCAGGCATATTCAGAACATTGGTGAGATCAAAACAGATGTTGGCAAGGCCAGGGCCTGGGTTCGACTGTCCATGGAAAAGAAGTTACTCTCCCGACATCTGAAGCAGCTTTTATCAGATCATGAGCTCACAAAGTAAGACCTATATATTTTAAGTAGCATACTTGAAAATTAAAGTAATTTCATAATTGTTCCTCTCTAAAAACACAGGCTTACCTATTCTTGTCAGTTTAGCAAAGTTGACAGGTTGTGTCATACTGTAATGGAGTGAACCAGTTCTGTCAAGCCTGGGTCTGATCCGGTGAATAAAGTAGGCTTGGTGGTGTCAGGATCATGGATTGGGACTATGAGGATCCACATTTAATTTTCAGCTTTGCCACAGTCTACTTATATGACCTTAGGCAAGTTGCTCAAGCCAGCACCTCCAAAAGTAGAAAAAGTGGTTCTTAGAGAGCTACTTGAACTCTGTGGAACTTAAGTATGTGGTGTTTGACTTCTCTGCTGCATTGGGACCTCTTTGTGTCTGTCCTGTGTCTAGTAATTGAAAGGCCATTTTTCTCCTCATGGAATCTCAGTGAGTACATGTCTGTAGAGAGTGATCGAGGGGCAAAATGTACAAGGGAAGTTAGAACATAGATCTGGAGTAATTATGTTTCTGTAACAATATCTTTCTTGAACATAATTTTTTTAAATAGAGAAAGCAGTTTACTTGCACAGTCTAGTCCAGTGGCTGTATACAACACAGATTAAAGAAAAGCTAATGGTAGTATTCAGGAATAATAGACACCAGTGAAATCTATGTGGCTTTATTAACCAGTATAATTTATTTAGGGAAAATGATATGCTTTTGGGTGCTTGCAGCTGGGAGTTATGGTGTTAAAGACCAGAGATTAATGCATTAGTTCTTAATGTGTGGTCTGGCCTGGTTTGCTCATATCAAGGTTTAATTCATAAGTTGGAACACAGTATCTCATTCATTAGCTTTAAGTCTCATTAACCTGGAAACGCTTATGTTTTGTAGAAAAAAGGAGCATGACAGGATTTTTTTTGAAGCTAAAGGTCTAATGCACTTGGTTATTTCTGTAGGTAGTCTTCTAGGTACACACAAACATTCAAAATGGAAAGTGACATGAGCTGCTTGTACAGAAGTAGCATCAATTCTAGCTAATCCTTAATGCCTGACTGTATATATTTAGATGCCCTCGTCAGAGGAGGATTAAAGTATCTTGGGCATGGATTAGAAATGTGGTAAGGCTGTTTCTTCTCTTCAGGAGTGAATTTTAGAGGAAGGAAGGCTATGCTACATGCTTGCAAAGTATAATCACACACTTAACTCTTAACACAATTCTCCACTAACTCCATGCACTTTCCAAGGCAACAGACTGGTGGGCATTCTAATTACCAGTCTTAAAGGAAAAGGATTTGCTATATATAGTAGGCTTTCAGAGCCCTAGTCACTCTGCAAAGGGAACAGAATAGGGTGGGGGAGCACCTAGCTCCATTTTCCCTCTGTAGCAACTGCTGAGCAGCTGCTATCCTTTTGATTTCTCTTAATAAAAAGGGGGCCTATAAAATGCAAATGTCTCTTATCAAAAATAGGCCAATTAGTATACTATCAATCCATTCTTGTTCTTTGCTGCAATGCAAGTCCATGTAGAAAAATTCCAAGAACAGATGCTTTTATCCCCACCAATCTTGTGCAAGATGCTGCAATAAGCTCTGCAGCTTCTAGGAAACAGTGGTACCATTTGGTTGGCAGACCAGAATGGTGGACAGTGAAACTAAGAAAGCCTTCAAGATGTTGGAGAATCTGAATTCTGGATGTAAGGTCCCAGAGGTAGAATGTGGAGATGCTGTTTATCTCATTATACTTGTGCATTCCTATTTTAGAAGTATTAGAGCAGCAGTGGGGAATTATTTGGGCCTGTGGGCCACATAAGGCATAGGTGACTAGTAGAGGGGAGGGCCCCCCTGAGATTGGCCCCTGACTCAGCACCGCTCAGGACAGGGCAGTATTTTTTTTGCCATGTGGGCAAGTGGCATGTGGGAGAGGGGGCACTAAGCCATGGCACACGAGTATAGGACTGGGTATGGGGCTTTTGGTCTGTCCCTGGGCCTGCCCAAAAATTGTGTCCCCCTGACTCAGGAGGCACCAGTCACCTCTGCCATAAGCAGTTTTGCTAAGCTGTTCTGGGTCAGCAACAGCAACCCTGCCATGCAACAGCTCATCAAACCCCCCTATGGGGGTGGGGAGCGGGTAGGTGGGGAGCAGTGTTCAGGAATGGAATGAGCAAGCGAGGGCAGAGTTGGAGTGTTGACAGCATGGGTCTGAAGCAGAGCTGCATTCTCTGTTGCCTGCAGAATGGGGGTTTTGCACTGGCCCTGGCTCCACGCTATCACTGCTCCACAGTCCCAGGGTCTCCCTGGAGACAAGCTAGAAGTTGTGCGAGCAAGCAGCTGCGTCCAGGGCTGGGGCCAGGATCTTGGGATGGTGATGGTGTGGGGCCAGGACTGAGCAATGATCCATTCCTTGCATGTCCCTGCCCATGGAACTGCACCCATTGTAGGGTCAAGCAGGCAGTGGATTGCAGCTCTGCCCCAGGCCCAGCCCTGTGCTGGGCCGCCTCAAGATCCTGGGGTTTCCCCAGTCCCACCTACCTGTCTTGCTCCACTGCTGGTCCCTGCCTGCCTACAGTCCCATCCCAGCTGCATACCCTGCCCATGCAAGTTTTGCTCCTGACAGTCAGTGCAGAGCAGATGGACTGGGGCGCTTAGCTTGTGCAGCTGGATCCAGCAGCTGTGGCATCTGGAAGGAGATGCTGCTACTGATATCACTGGGGCTGCCAGGAAATAGTCTGGCCACTGCGCTGCATTTGAAACCATCTTTCAAAAGGGACAAAGATGGTTACCATTTTTTCTGTTTGGGAAGAATTCTGATAAATTCTCCTACATAGTTGTGTTGTGTATGTTAGCTGGATGGTTGCAGATGATGGGCCCCCTTGGGATGATGATGCGCTTTGCATAGGCTTAGGAAAAAGATGTTTCTGTGTAGTCTGGCCACTTTTCTTTCTGGCTATGTTATTGAGGTTCCCATAGGAGATCAGGAAACCAGGTGTTCTGAGTAACAGAAATAAAAACATGCTCAGAAATTGATTGCGGGAAGGGGAGAGGAATACATCAGAAATTTTTAAGGTAAAGTAGAGAAGCAAATGTCTCTGACAGTACTGAGCCTCTTGAGTAATGCTCTAAACACATGGTTAAATTGGACTAGGGAAACATGGGCTTACTGATCTGTGAGGTACCTGTAGGTCTACTGGTCTTGTGGCTGTCAGCTAGTTGTAGCCACAACTACAGCTAACAAGTAGGGGTCAACATTTTTGAGAGCTATGCCACAAATTACCCCCCTCCCTCTCAGATTGGGCAGAGAAAGAGGATTGGAGCATCCATCTGCCCTGCTTTCTGTTCCCAGCCCAATTTGTTGCTTTGCTTTCTGCTTCCTGCCCAGTCTGCTGCTTAATTTGAAAGGCCTGACGCTTTTTGATATACTGTGTGCCTCACGGGGGCTGTCCATGCTATAGACTGGCCAACCTTGATCTAAAAGTATGAAACTTTGTTCCAGAAACATTGTGACACTCCAGTGGTCTTCTTGCTTGGGCTGTAACGTTGAGGATATTGTGTTAACTATGTTGATATTTTTGTAAATTTTTGGCTGGTTTCTGTTATGTCCTGTCTGAGAGAGGAAAATTGTTCCTTCCAGGCAGACATCCTAACAATCTGTCCCCTGGCATGTTTGGCTGTGATAGTAGTTGTTACGCTGGTCTTAACATTTGGGCTGTTTAAAATATTCTTCTATACTAAATTGTTTTGATGCATCTTTTCATGTTCCTCTTAGGGGTGTTCATTAGTGTTGATCTCTTTGATTGTGACACTTCATGGTAATAGCTGTTTTTGTTACAGGCAAATGAGCTGCACTAGGTGAAAGTGGCATGTTCCAGTTACGGTTTTGACTGGCAAAGTTCAAGATTGTAAATTTGTTTTGAAAAATTTTGTTCCAGGTCCCCAGTGTTTGGGCTTTCCAAATAATGCAAATATGTACACAGGACTTTTCTCCTTTGTCCACAATTGATTTATTATCTCCTAAGTTATGCTTAGAATCTCCTCAGTGCTGTACACCCAATTACAACACTTATTCTAGCATTTGCAGTGGGGATCTTGCAGCTGTCTTCCACCAGGCCTGTGCTTTAGAACTTGTCCCCTTGCTAAATACGGGGCTTAAAGAGACACGCTTCCTCACTCCAGCTTTTCTTATATAGTATAAAAGTCGCAGGATCTTACCCAATAAGGTAAAAGCCCTTTATCCACATACAGTAAATTAAAGTTTAATTTAAATTTCAAGTCCACTCACTCTTATTAAATATATTAAGTTGTACTCTAAGCTTTCTAAGCAGTTGAGCTAGGTAGTAATAGTGTAAATAACTGGAATAACACGACAGACAATGCAGGCTTGCCAGATGCATAGGTATCTTGGCTGATTTAAATGCTCTTGGTACTACTCATATGATATGTCAATTGTACTTGCTTACATAGAGTTCATGGTTTACTGGATAATATGTATAATAAACAGTTCAGTAAAAGTACCTTGTTACTGTGACAGTTTTGTTTGTTTTCTTGTCAGAAAATTATACAAGCGTTATGCTTTCCTCCGCTGTGATGATGAGAAAGAACAATTCCTCTATCATCTCCTATCTTTCAATGCTGTTGATTACTTCTGCTTTACCAATGTTTTCACAACCATCTGTAAGTAACACTTTTCCCTACAGTGCTGTACACCAGATTCAGTTGCATGTCCTCATGAAAGTTGCTTGGCAGTTTTGTTCCTTGTGCTTTTTCACAACTACATTAATTTCCTGTTAGTGTCTAGGTATGTTCTGTTTTACTCCCATTTTTTGATAACTTGTCTAACGAGTGGCAGTGTCTATTTCTGTATCACCGAAGGCATTTTTCCCATCGGTAACGTGAGCACTGTGATTAATAGCATATGTATGTGAAATAGAGCTCTAAATAGTGTTGCTTATTTGCTGTTTTTATAGTATTAAATACTTGTCACTGTTTAGTAAATGAATTGCAGAACAGTTTCACTTAGCCAGATCCTTGGCTGACATGCATAATTTGTTTGGTCTTGATGAAAAATGGCTTAATACAACATATCAACACTTAAGTTCTTGCCTGGAATGCTGCGGATAGTGTTGCTTATTCTACAACAATACAAGGGAAAAATGAAAAGGAAATGATTTTAATTTGAAAGGTCCTGGACATCAGGCTTTTAAGAGAATCTAGTCATCAAACACTTTCTTGAGGTCACTGTCAGATGAGAAGATGTTGAGAGGGACCAGCGTCTTAAAAGCTTCAGCTGGAAAGCTTTAACAGTAACCCATTTATACACTATAAAGCAAGGGCTAATTGCCAGAGAACACAATGATGATTCAAATAATTGGATTTTGCATAAAAGTAAATTGGTTAATAGCAGACTGTGCATGAGAGTTTTTTAGTGTAATGATATTGGCTAGTTCAACAAGACTTACTTTCTCAGTGCTTCCTGATTCAGAGCAGGGGTCCTATCTCAGGTGAGAGTGTCAAGTGAGTTGCTTAGTTTCTCTGTTCATAAGTGGAACAGTAAGAAGATAAGTGTTTGCCCAAGACTGGCATCTCATACCAATTTTTGTATGAATTTCAATATTCAGATAAACAGGTAAAGCATCTAATATTGTGAAGGTCATAGTGCTTTAGTCCAGAATTGGTCATCCACAGTATTTATTCGTCTCTTGGAAAACAGTGTTGGAAGGGAATGTGATAAGTCATCTCATCCAACAGCGCTGCCTCGACACGGGACCAATGACATACTGTTTAACATTTCCTTAAAAAGTATTTAAGGGATTCTTAAAAATCCTTGTAGCACAAGTGATTTTATCTAAATCTCCTTTGCTGCATTCAGTCTGTTACTATTTATCCTATCTTAAGTGGGCATGGGCATGGACATCAGCTTTTTTTGAAACAGCTGTTGACGTACTTGAAAACAACTTTCAACTCCACTCACTCCTATTAAATTAAATGAATTAAGTTAATTATGTTTATTAAATTATTAAATTAAATGTTTGTTCTATATCACTAGTTCAAAAACTCAGTTGTAATTTGAGCATATGTAAATTAATACATGTGACATAGTGTCTCATTTACACAATAAAAATATGCAGGCACAGAGAATTAAATAATTAAATTTTATTGTCAGCTCTTTTATGCTGCTTGCAGACATGGCAGAAAAATTAACAAACAGTGCTTCACCAGAAAAGGAAGTGCATTAGTTGGACCCAGCTCTGTAGCATCTGTATCAAACAGCTATTAGATAAAAATGCCAAAAAGCCTTGCTGAAGTATCCGATCTCTACAGATGATGTGGAGCCCGGTCAAACTAATGCAATGCCTCGCTTTGTCATTTGATAGTAGATTATATTACTGGTATGTTAATGTTTTCTCATTGTTAAACACAAAAGGTTTAATTTACCACATCTAAAAATGGCATTGTGTAAATTATGTCCTTTAAGTAAGCTGCTGCTTTTATTTGCAGTGATCCCCTACCATATCTTGATTGTTCCTAGTAAGAAACTTGGTGGCTCAATGTTCACAGCCAACCCTTGGATATGTATCTCTGGAGAACTGGGTGAAACAGGAGTCTTGCAAATTCCCAGAAATATCTTAGAAATGACATTTGAGGTTTGTATTGTTGATACATTTGCCAAATGTTCTGTTTCTGCAATGTTTAATCATACCTGTCACATTAGTGGCAAGCGCAAATGTTGTCTATAAATGTATTCAGCAGACGCTCTGTATTTGTGTTAAGTACAGATGTAAGGCAAATGAGACCTCTCACGTTGTCCCAGGTTTTTTTATCCCTGTCTGACTTCTTTTTTTCCCTTGTTTGGGCCACATTTGAACACTGACTTGTCTGTTCTATTGTAGACAAGCTCTTTCTGTTTTTAATGATCTACCATTAGTTTCCCTGGTTATTGGAGCCCCAGATTTCCTGGTTGCATCTGTCTAGCATTGTAAAAGATTCTGGAGGTTCCTTGCTCAGTCAGGTTCCCATACTATGAGTGGGGGAACAAGCCCTACCTTTTCTGGGGCCACTGATCCAAAGAAAAGAACTTTATGAAAGCCTTGGGAGTTGCCTCTTCTTGAAAGTGTTTTTTCCAAGTATTAATAGTGTGCTATTATCTAATAGTGTGCTATTGTCCTCAATATGGTAACATGTAGAAATACTGGGTGGAATCTCTGCTTCAGTCTACTAAATGTCATACAAATGCATGGTGATAGTATCTGTCCAAAGGCCTTTACGTTTATGGTATGGACAAAACTAAAGGAAACAGAAAGAAGTGAAGTAACAGTTTTTATTTGAGGATAGCGGTATAAAACACTGCCTGACTTTCATCACCCGTATAATGGAGGAGGAACCATGTCCCCTAAGTATGGAGCACAAGTCATGAAGGCTGCTGCTTCAGTTACTTTATGTACTTGCATCATCTGTTACTGTACATAGCACAAATCTGGAATGAAAAGGCTGTTTAGCATATGCTCCCTCTGCTGGTTAAGGGAGGCCCCTTCCCCCCTCCCCCCCCCCCCAAAAAAAAATGCAAGTTGCACAGTAGGTTGTTGACAGAGCAGGGATTAGAACCCTGGTCTTGTGCTTCCCATGCCAGCACCCACTCCCCCTGCAGAGCTATATGCCCTTGCTTTCTCTTTCCTTCCTTGTAACAAGTATGTTCTTTAATTTGCAGTGTCAGAATCTGGGAAAGCTAACCACAGTACAAATAGGACATGATAATTCAGGGCTCTACGCCAAGTGGCTAGTGGAATATGTTATGGTCAGGAATGAAATAACAGGGCATACATACAAGTAAGTATCTATCTAAATTTTTGTATTGGGTAAGTAGAATATTCTTTTTGCAGGGAGCTAGCATAAGACTGGTCTGCTTTTCTACTGAGCCTCTGTTTCCAAAGGTACTGATACTCAAGGGTGTGGAGAGTTATTTGGTTTTGGGTGCTGGATAGGGTTCTTGTGAAAGCAGACCTGAGCTTTCCATTTGCACGTGTTTCTTTAGTCACCTAAAAACACACAAACTAACTGCAGACATGTAGGAAAAAGTAAACCGATTGCCAAGTGTATCCAAAGGAAATGGTCTTGAGACCAAACAAAATAGCCAGTTAGAACTTTCCATGTGCTAAGTACAAATGGGAATTGCACCAAGGCATGACATGAGCCAGAAGAGCATTGAGAAATGATCATGTAATTATGGAACTCTAGGCATAAAACGGGAATGATATGGAGTGTTAGAAGCTGGTGTGTCTGTGGTACGAGATGGGCATAAGAAGTTAGATAAATCGTGTGGCAGATTAGTTATTTTACATTAACCACACTGCAGTTTGGTGTTGCATCTCTTTATTTGTATAAACCTGCCATAAGTTTTGTCTCTAGCAAATTGTTTCAGTTCACCATGCCAACTTGTTTGTAGTTAGGTGAAGGATTAGGATTCTAATTTTTGGAAATTGTTCCATTTTTGTAATGGAGCTAGTTAGATTCAACTGACCTGTTTCATAGTTTCATAGTGCTTAGGGTTGGAAGGGACCTAAACAGATTGTCAGGTCTGACCCCCTGCCCTGGGCAGGAACAGGTGTTGGGGACAAATATTTGTCCAGCCCCTTCTTGAAGACCCCTAAGGTAGGAGAAAGTACTACCTCCCTTGGGAGCTCATTCCAGAGCCTGACAGCCCTAACCATAAAGTAATGCCTCCTGATGTCCAGCCTGAAACTTCTCTGTGCTGAAAGATGAAACTTTCCTGTGTCTGACTGAGGTGCAGAATATGCTAATTTCAGTAAATCTACCAGTAATTTGAAGATATTTGCAAATGGAGTTATTTTATTAGCTATTGTGCTGTGAAAGTAGTTAGAGATGTTGCAAAGAGATAATGTGACTTGATAAAAAAACATAGTAAGTGTTCAACATGTCAAGTTACACAGATAAGGCGTTAACCAGAAACTGAAATATCAGACTACTGTAAGGAAATGTAATGGGGCTGCTACCAAAACTAGTAGTTGGAACCCAGATGCAGCAATAAAATATTGTCTGAATTCTGCCTCACAAAGATGGGGTGGGTTGGAATGCTTCTGTGCCCTGCATGGGGAACAGAAGACACGAAAGCTGGCATTTAATTAATTTTGTATATTACATTGTCTGTTGCTGTAGATAGCACAAATTGAGACCAAATGGCAGTAAGTACTTGCTCCATCTGCTGAGACAAAAATAAAAAAATAGATTTGTTGGCCACTATGTCAGTAAGAGTGAAATGCTTAAAAAGTTAAATCTGGCTGTTCAGTACTTGGAGCATATACAGCTCCCCAGTTCTAAGCCTTGAGAGAAGAATTACATTTGCGGGTGAATGACTCTGACCAAAGTATTTTATTTGTCTTCAGGTTTCCATGTGGTAGGTGGCTTGGAAAAGGGATGGATGATGGCAGTTTAGAAAGGATCCTTGTTGGAGAGCTACTAACTTCCCACACTGAGGCAGATGAAAGGCAGTGTAGAACCCCACCACTGCAGCAATCACCAAGTATGATAAGGAGACTTGTCACCATCTCACCGAACAACAGACCAAGTAAGTTGGAAAGGGAGTACAGCACTGCTGACAGTCTCTTGCTAGTTAAGAGCCCTAGCAAATATAAACCTGGAGTGCTGTTTTTGTGCCTTCTACATACTCTTCTCCTTGCCTCATTTGCCAAGTTCATGAATGAGACAAAGGATGGCTGTCAGCACACTCCTGTGGGTATACAGATATAAACTGCAAATTGTATTTGGTTGTGTGCACTTTGTTTCTGGTGAACATGTTTATGCCTATCTTGTCCTTCCTGGTATACTATTTTGTTTCACCTGGTTCCCACATATGCCCTGAGTTATAGTAATCCTACCAGTATCACCTGATTTTCAAGGTTCCTAAATTTGGTCACTCTAGCTCCAGTTCATCTTTTCCATCTGCTTCAAAACTTGGTATAAAAATGTTTATAACAAAATGTAAATTTTCTCATTATTTTGGGGTTTGAAATTGCTTAATTTTGGATTTTACATATAAACTTGTTAAACTTTTTTAAATGCATGTGAAAAGGTGCTGGGTGGCTGGGACTGAAAAGCAGAGTCCACTGAAACAGATGGAACATATTAAAAAAAATGCAGGTTTTTCTTGTTGTGTCCTAATAACATGCCGTAATCCTGGTCTGTAGGCATTATCACAAAGCTTTTATGAAGTACCTGGAAGTGGTATATGTTTTTATTTTTATTTTTTATGTAGAATTAAACACAGGTCAGATACAAGAAGCTATTGGTGAAGCAGTCAATGGCATTGTCAAGCATTTCCACAAACCTGAAAAAGAGGTGAGTGTTTCTTTGTGGTGCAGTAGAACTGGACATTCATCTCAAATGTTTATGAAGTGGTTTATATTTCAGTAAGTTTTGAACTGAAAAGGACCAGAATTTTTGTCTGCAAGGAGAAATGCACCCAATAATAGAAATCTAAACTGGTAGACTATGATTGTAATTTGGAATATTACGCTTATGTGTGTAATTGTTGCTGCTAATTGAAGTAGTGTGTGTCCTGAGACCTTACTCAACATCTTGATATCTGAATTCACATTAAGGACCAAATTCTATCCAAAACTTATTTCTGTTCCTTTCAAGCATTTGCGTGGTGTTCGTGAAGTCACCTACATCTCCTCCTACCTCCGTCATTTGCTGCCTAAAAAGTCATCACATAAAGGGCCAGTATTTGGTGAAGAGTTCCCTGTTAATAACACCCATAACTGTCTTCATATTTTCCAAAGAGGACACCTTTATCCTTCTCTCTTACCCAGTTTTCTTGGAACACACAGAGACTAATCCGTGTTTCTGAAACACTGCAACAATTCCTGTTTGATCTGGTCTGTAGCTGTTAGAAATTCCCATCCCATTTAATTTCCTACAGATCAGTAACCTATTACGATGTTCCCTTTTTTCTTTTGTATCCCTACTTGCCCAGAAAATTGTTCAAGATAGTCAAGTATCTGACCATTCTTTTTTATCTCGTTTTGTCAAAATTTCTGTATTGGACAATATTAGAAACATGCTCTTCAGTTGTACAGGTTTGCAGTAGATGCACCTTTCGTTCAGCTTGCACACACTGCTCCTTGCAATATTATTGTGTTTGCATTTACAAGGCTTAGATATTCTGATTCTCAGTCTGCATCAACCAAAAACTTGTTCTGAATGAAATGGTATATTGACTTGCTAGTTCGAGGATTGGGTGTCCTATTATGTCCACTCTGCACTCCTTGTTTTGGCTGTTTAAAATATGGAAAGTGTTGTGCAACCTAAATTCTCCTTTGCCAAGGTCCTCCCATTCAGTGCAACAGTATATCAGCTGGCTTTCAGGCTCCCTATGTCTGAAGAAAGGTGTTTGTGCCCAAAAGCTTGCAAAAGAACAATGTTTCCAACTCTTTAGTTGGTCTAATGAAAGACCACATTTTCCTAAAGAACCTTTTCTTCCTATGTCCTTAGCCCAACACAGCTACAGCCAACAACTCTATTCTCTTCTGTTTCCATGTTGATAGACAAGCCCCTCAAAACAGCTGTAGCAGCAGGGTCTGGTGTAGTGCTTTTCAAAGGAAAAAAGACCAGGTTATAGACATGCTATTTCCTCTAGGTATGGAGACACAGACCTGCCAAGCAAATTCTCTCTCCTTAGGGGAAGGACAGCAGTCTAAATTGAAGAAAAACTCAAGCAGTAACATTTTGTATTAATAATCACAAGAGTATAGAGTTCCAGTAAAGGTATCAGGAATATTGTAATGCTTGCATGATGGCAATCTGCAGCTACCTTAGATATGCTATATGTATGCCTTCTTGCACTGAGAGGGTGAGAAAAAGAGAATGAAGTGTGGGGGGAAAGGAGATATATATGTGCACATGCATGTGCCCACATACATATACATGTTTATATACACTCACGTGTGTGTATGTACAGTATGTATAAGCACTTGGTGAGGGAGAAAATACTTTTTAAGTAGGTAAATAGAGTAAATGCAGGGTCCTTAATAGCTGCATTCAGTGCGCTCTTCAGGTCTTGAAGTCTCATCTAGGTTAAGTCCCAGTTGGTGCCCGGCGCTCTCAGCTGGACAGGAAAGGCACTAACTGTGTCTTTGATCTCCAAGTTACCGAGTATTAACTAGGCAAGTGAGTACATCATGGAGCCATGCCAGACTTATCAACTCATAGAAGAGTCTCAGAGTGAATAAAATCCCTGATTATTTACTTCAGCACAGCTTTGCTACCTACTTTAAGTTACTTTAATCTCAGGCAATGCTGGAAAACCAGAGTAGGGTTCTGTTTGAACCATTCAAATGGTTCTTAACAGAAGTTTTTCCCTTAAGGCATTCCCATTTTGCTTGACAGTGTTTGTTTCCCAAATGGTGGCAGCCTTTTCTCTTTTTCCAAGCTTGATAATTATCACTTGATCTTGAGTAGCTTCTGGGATCTTGATCCTGAATCCTGGGAGCAATAGTATTCCTAAAGAAGAAAATTCACTCATTTCTTCCTAAGCATCATTTCAAGTCTGATCTGGGGAAGTGGAGGCAAAACATATGATGATATACATATAATTTCATTCCTTTTAAGGGATCTTCCCAGTTTAGCTCAGTGAATGTGTACCAGTGATGGTTCAGATGGTTCACATCCACCGTGATGGTTCAGTTTAGGTCTGGAACCTGTTCCTTGCTTGAAAAACAGATGTATTTTTTGTTGTTGTCTGAGAGAGTTTCCAGAGGAATTGGGAAAAACTCAGTTGGCTCTGCCTTGGAGAGCAAACTTCCTGTTCTGGACAAGGATTTTTATCTGTATGGACACTGCCCAAGCCATGATGAGGAATAAATATTAACAACTGCACAATAGAAGACAGACTAGCAGAACAGTTTCTAAACCCAGCAAACCTGTTGCTCACTGTAACTCAAACTGTGTCCTGAGAACCTACCTCTTTGCATCTGACAGCAGTGAATAAAGTGCTCTGTACCTTCCATGTCAGAGCCCATGTGTCATGGTTAAAATGGCCCAGTTCCTGCTGTATAAATTTTTCCCACTTTATTCACTGTCAGCACAAAATAAAATCTAGGAAAAAAAGTAGAAGTGATGTTGCTTGTGCGTTTCTTGCTGAAGATGTTACAGCTCTCTTGCTGAAGAGGTTGGTGCAGTTTGCATGGGATCTTCACGTATTTCCCTTGCACAATGAGGGCAGGACTGGACAGATTTAAAACAAGTAGTTGGGTGAAGTGATTTATTGGTCTTGAGCTTTAAAAGAGAAGTTGGCAGGTAGAACTTGGTTGGTGTAAAATTTTTCACTATCATGCAAAACCAGTGACAGTCTTGTGTTTCCCGCTGTCAACCTGACTATGGATGTACGAGTGTCTAAGCAGAGAAGTAGACTCTACTGTATGCTTTTCAGCATGTTAAACGAAAAGAGGGTTTATTTGAATCTTATCCATCTGCCTTGTGCTAGAGCTGTATATTTATGGAATAATCCTGCTCCCCCTTGAAGGCACGCTGCTCGGAAATCCTATTGTAATAGATCAGTAGACTTTAGCACAGAGAAGAACAGAACAATTATTCCTTCTTATCAGAAAATTTATTTCCTTCAAGTAGTACAGTGAACCTTGAAGAGAATAGATTATGGAGTTGGAATTTAACACCCAGAGATGCAATAGGTCATTAGTAGGTAGAATTCCTTATGGCCTGCAATGGAAGAAATTGCTGTTTTTCTTCAAATGCCATTTAACACTGTCAATAATAAGGTGGATTTCAATAGTTCTGGTTGATCTTCAGGCAGGCTTGAAGCACCCCTGGTAATTTCTCAAAGAAAGGAAACTTACAAGGTAAACGTGGGTAAACCTTCCTGCATTGGGATAGTTAATTCCTTTCTGCCTACAAGAAAAAATAACTTTACAAAACCCAACAAGGGATAATTTAAAAGTTTAACTAGCTTAGGCCCTGACTATACTTGAGGCTGCTTCCATGAACCTAATTCTGATTGCTTTGGTTTGAAGTCAATAGAAACTGCTGGATTCCTAGGACTTTTGGAAATTAGAATTTGAGCCTAATTAAACTACAGCCTATACTCGACAAAGATCAGACATTGAGAGAAATAGTCCTCGCCCATCTGCTCCTGGCTGTTAAACAGCCCCTTAAACTTGCCCAACTCACCATCAGAAATGAATTCTCCACTGCCCAACAAACATC
>JAGPOW010000304.1:100910147-100958656 GCA_030014935.1 Caiman crocodilus
TGGAACCCTTTTAAAATGATAACAGCTAAAGGGGCTGTAAAACTCCAACCTCAACAGTTTTAATACATATATTAATGCACAGAGGACAATGGCTGAATGAAGAGGTCTATGCCACCATGAAGTAATGATGCTATCCTCGATCTAATTCTATATCACCATTTCCAAACTTCATGTTAATTTTCCTTAACAAGATGAGTGTGGTGAGGGTTTTTCCTTTGAATCAATAGTGCTCTTATGTACTACGTTTTCAAGCTACTGACTTGTCTGATGCTTTGTGCATCTTAACTGAAAAGGCTTTAACCCACTCTCTCAAATTATAATTGTCAAGATACTTGGGTTTTTTTGTATTACAGAGCATGGGATTTGGCAAGTACCTTGAGGCAGCCCAATTCATTTGACTCCTCTGATTAAAATCTCTTACGAAGTACATCCCTGTTTTAGGAAACAAACTTCATCAGAATCACAAATTACTATATAGAAGCTCAAAGGCTGTGTACTTAAGAGGTCTCCACTGTACAACTTCTCAGCAACTTGTCTCTTATAATAAGGAATAGAGTTAAAGTTGTTCTTGGTTGTCAATCTGTACAATATTGTAGCACCTTCTCTTTATTTTCTACATTTTAATGACATCTTGTTATAGTTTTATTTCCATAATTGAAAAGTATAGCACATGCATTAAATTTTTGACTATTTTTACTTTTGTCCTATGTATTTCATTATTAAAAATATATGATGTTTCTTTTTCACTTTTATACTTTCTTTTTGTCTAAATGAGGTTGTGCTCTGAATGCATTTTAGCATTGTGGGGAAAATGAAAGGATGGTGTCTAAACCACAGGCACAGTCTCTTCACACTGAGTAGATTAACACCTTTCCACTCTTTGGAATTTGTATTCTCATTCATGGAGTAATTCTTTCCTTTCAGTTGTGGAAAGAAGAAAAATGTAGTAAATCTCTGCTCTGTAATTTTATCCAACCTGAAAATATAATAGCAACAGAAGTCTTTTACCCTCAACCTTAAACCCCACTTCTATTGAATCCATGTATTCCTGTGCAGTTTCCAGCAGATTTCATTAAGCCTATATATTTCGCAATCAATGTGTCTACATTAGGAAAACAGACTTTTAATTGACAATGACCCAAACTCAGTCTTTTTCATACTGTGCATACAGGGCACTGGTGTTTTATTTCGATGCAACTAGCAGACATCAATCATAGGCAGAAATAACGGTGGGAAAATGATGGGGAAAACCTTTTAACCAACCTCAAAATAACAGGAGCTGCTTATCTTTCTGTAGACATGATTAACGTGGTCAATGAATGGTGGTGGGTGTCTTGTTTTTTGATTCATTGTTTGTGGCAATGTTTGTTGCAAGGATATGACCGGTGGTGGAGGTGGTACACTGACTTCTGACTGCCACGTGTTGGATATTATATTGGACAATTGTTCTTTGGATGGTGGTCAAACCCAGTGTGCCAGAAACTGCCCAGACCCAGAGGTGGAGATGTGGAACATAGTCTAAACCATATTACCTTAAGTCACTCTTTCACCTGCAGTTCTGTATCATGGTAGACTGGAAATACTCCAAACCACAGCCTGCAGTAGCCACCAACCACATAATGATGCTTGGTACAGATCCTGGTGTATATAATCTGCTTACTTGGCCTGTATTGGATGTGGTAGGATCAGGGCCCAATGTTCTGTAGTAAACAACTCGAGCTGGCAGAAGGAGCTGCAGACATGTCTGTAGTTCCATACAGCATCTTATCACGAGTCGCTTCTGTTAATGTGTGAAGGAAAAAATCAGGGTTACTGCATCAGAAAATTTCAGGTGACAGTACAGGGTGCACCCACTGTGCTGCTAGCCAAAGTTTTGTAAAATTAGGCTTTTTTGCTTTTTTGCTTTTTTTTAAAGTAAAACACTTTCTTTACTGGTAAGTGAGCAGCAAGGTAATTTAGGTGGTGTGACCCTTGTTCTGTTACAGTTTCAGAACAAGAAAGAAAAGGCTTAGAACTCACACTAACATAAGTGTATCAATTTTGCTGTAGCTACTGGGAAAAAGAATATTACTTGTCAACTTCAGCACTATTTTGATAATACTATTGATACAGTTATTGTAGGGGGTGAAGATTTTATGGGTAAAGCAAGTGGCTTATAAACTAGCTGGTAACATATTCAAATACATTTTAAAATTCTGTTTTCATGTTCACGTCTTTAAGCTGAGAGACAAAAAATGAGGCAGAAATACTACCTGCAAATTTTTCTTTATTTAGTAATTGTAGCATAGTATAGACTATGGCATGTGTACAAACTCCCAGCAAATAGTCAGGACTGTTTTTGTTGTTTCAGACTTTACTGCCTTTAAAGGTAATAGTTGTTTTAAATATTTGTTTTTAAAACTTATCTACAATGAACTTAAACTTTTTATCACATTCTGTAATTGAAAGCATATTGTTCACGAACTGAAAACCATTCCATACTTTTTCCATTGTGAAGAGTATTTTTTTTAATTTAAGAACTGTATAATAGGGACCTAATATTTAAGAGTTCCATATATTTGATGTGGTGTTGATTTGAGTATGTAAAGGCTTTGCTTCTTCAATTAAAGTCTCAGCAAGAGTTGACTGTCATCTGTATATTGACAAAAGATTTTTGTCACTAGTGCAAGATACTATAGGAGACTTGAAAATACTTGAAGATATTGTACATGTACTTCTCATCTTTGTAGCTCATTATTCCTTTTATACGTAGAGACTAGTTGTTAATCTAATCAAGATGCAGCATCAATTATGGTAAAAATCATATATTTTACTACATGAAGATTAAACTGGAATGTTTTTTAAGAGTGGGCATAGAAGTTTAAATTATGGTGACTGAGATCAGGAAACCCTGGTACTGTACACCTTTTTTGTAACAGGTCAGTTGAGCATTAACTGTAACTTGAAAGTATGAAGCAGTTTTACGGATGTAGCTTATTTGCTGAATTGCAATAAAACTCTCTTCTAACATGAGAAATAGCATTAAATTACTGTGCCCTTTTCAGCTGCTTGGGGTGGGGGGAGAATCTTCATTTCCTTTCTGCACTTTGTAAATGCAGGTATGCACAGCTCCATATGTTGTCCCAGTGATAGGAAGGTCACTTTCATCTTCAGATGCAATTAGAAAGATTGATATTCTTTCTATATTAATATCCTGTTTTAGGCATCCTATAGGAACTAAATAATCAAACCATGTTTCTGTGCACAATTTCTGAGCATTTTAGAAACAAGTCGTTCATCTCCCACATGAATTATTCTTCCAGATTACAGTAGCAGTCTACTGCATTAGAATACTGTTTTTTCATTTATGTGCCTCTCACTAGCAGTCCTGGCTAGAGATGGGTCTGAAGTACAAAGTTCTCTTCTAGAATCAATCTTCCTTTCTGCTTGGGGATATTTTGTATCCAGGGAGTTTGAAATACCACTGTCTCTAACATGAAATCCAGTTTCCCTCTGATCCATGCTTCCTTACCCTTCTTTCTTGCTTTGGGCCTTCAGTCCAAGCCTCCAGAAGCTCCTGTTGCTTACAGTTGGGAGTATAGTCCTGCTCTCAGTTAATTAGCCAGCAATCCAGGCACGTATGCTAGCTTTCATTTCTGTTTGTTTTTTGCCACGTGATATCATGAGGCTGACTCAGTAAAATAGCTTGATTGATAGGAAAAGCACAGTAAGATATACAGCACATTTTGTTTTATAAGTAAGTTTGAGATGGGAAAGCAGGACACTGCCTCTGTGCTATTAGTCTTGATAGGATCTTCTGATGCTCCATCTGTACATTCATTATCTGAGCACCTACATTTTTGTTCTGACCATCTTTACCCAGAAAAACTGTCCATCTCTCACTCTTCTTACTGTCGTCCTAAACTGGTCAATCCTGGCAGACAGTATACCTGTCCCACCCATAAAATACCTGTCAACCATGTCTTATATCTGATCTCCAGGTCAGACCTGAATATGATTTATAACTGTTAATTGCACAAGAAGAAATTTCACCTGATTTTTTATGAATTATGACAAATAGGTTTAGTAAAGTGCATTTTTATTTCTACACACATACAACTTCTACAATTCACTGAATGTTTGAGTGGAGAACCGGGTAATTCATCTGCACAATGATCATATGTTTCAGGATGGGAACAGGAAACAGATTTACTTTTCTGTGATTCTGTCATATTCCTTCTGCTATGCCTTGTGAATTGGGTTGTTCAAAGCAGAGTGAAAATGAAAACAGCCTGAGTTGGCAGCAGCACCACAGCAAGTGAGCCAGGCAGTTGAGTGGCTGACAAATTTAATGTTGCCAAAATGAGGCTGCACAAATCAAGCAAATGTTAATTGTTCTATTAAAAGGAACATACTCATTAAAAAAACAAAACCAAGGTAGTGCCCTACTCCTGGTTTGGCTCAACTCCCTGTGTTCTTTGGGCAGCACAATTTAAAAGGATCCTGATCTGTTAAAAATAATTCAGACAAGAGAATGAATAATGTTAAAACATTTAGAAAATAAAACCTCTGAGGAAGGCAATGAGAAATGGGTTGTATGTGCTGGAGATCCAAGGAGGAGGGCAAACAAGGCATGAGCTTAAGGGGAAGGAGTGGGGAATGATATTATAAGCAAACCATGGAGTGGTGATGCTCATTCACATCCACAGGTTGGTCCACAACACTGGCAAGGATATGTCATGTCCCAGGCAGAGGTAGTTCAAAATACTGAAATTCATCCCCCTGTTTTGTCGTCTGTGCCATCTCATACCAGCCCTGTGCCAGGAATAATGGACTTATGTGGCAATTCTGCAGATGTGCCTCTTCCCAATCATTCAAAAACAAATTGGCCTTATATTGCCTGCTGAAAGACTGTCTCCTTCCCTTCCTTACACCCCAATTTGAAGTGTAGCTGGAGAGCTTCCCATACTTTCTTGACCCATATTTTTCTGCAAGAGCTATTCCCATTGCCTGTTCCCAACCCTAATGAAAATTTATGATGTTGATTAGCAAATTTAAGAGTCCCAATCTTTCTCACAGTGGTGAAAGTCAGGGCCAGTGCAGTGAAAACAATAGAATTAAATCTTACAAGGTCAGAATCTAACCCCTGAATATTTATAAAGCTCTAGAAATGCAAGGACATTGACCAGTGATCATAAGCACTTTTGCAGTACATGAAAATCTCCCACCAGCAGCATGACCAGATACATTTGACAGAGTAATAAGCCACCAGCAGCTCATCAACATGGAAGAAAAGAGATGGTACAACCCAGTTGGACCTAGCTTTCCACCCAAAGGCTTGGGGAAAAATGAGTGGCTGTTCAAGTAGTAAAAGTAATCTTTGCTGTCCTTTTTAGGGAAGGCTTTTATGGGCTAATCCACTTATACCATGTGATTTATTACTTTATTTAGTGTGGCTGGCCACGTGTTTAATGCTGTATGGTATCCAAAAGGGAGTTCTGGTTTTGGCTGACCTTTTATTTACATTAATGGACAGATAGTAGCTGTTTTGTATAGGTCAGGCTTCATTTTTTTATTTTTATCTGAGTGATATATATGTATAACAAGATATCCACACTAAGATTGTTTTTTCTGTAATGTAGCTAGAAGCAATGATAACATGTTGGTAACTCTGCCATTAAAATAATACTTTCGGTATTGGGACACTTGAAAATTTGCCCTTATTTCCAGATTTATTTTACACTTTTTCTAAATTTTATGCATTTTTTTTCTTTCTTTCTAAGAGAAAATCAGCCCAGCACATGTGAGCAGTTACTCTATCAGAACAAGCCATTGTCTAAAAATTCAGTTTTAAGATTCAATAGACTTGTTCTAATGGTTAGCAAGAAAAAATTGTTACAAATTAGGAAAAATAGATTGACCAGAATATTAAGATGGTCAGCATCACTGCTGCTTGTTGAATATGACAGCAATATTCATTATTTGGAAGCACTGCATTGTAGAGTCTGGGATTATTTCTGGCTAAGTGTTTCTAACAATTTGGGAGGTGCGGGGCAGACATTTCAAGCTGTCTCCCTGAGGAAAAAATCTCCCTACTTCAGATGACTTGAACCAAACATGATACACTGTTTAACCTGGGAATTATATGTAGACAGGTGTTACACAGTTTCTCCTCAGTGGGTGAAAATTTCAGGGAAATAAACCTCTTTTGTGAAATGTCTTAACTAGATGGCGCTGTTGAATTGATACTGAGCAAAATCAGCAAAAGCGAACATTTCAGCCTTCACCATGACAAGCTGGTAAAGACTGATTTGGGTGGAGCTGTTGGATAATAATGACTTTAGAAAAGATTAACCCTTCACTGATGTTCTTGAATCTTTCTATAATGACAGTCTGCTCTGCAAGCAGAGGCAGTATAAAAAGTAGCAGGACCCAGCAGGAGACATGGCCAGAGGGACTGCTGACTCCACAGTGCTTTTCTTTGTATGGCATCAAAGCCATCTCTTGTAGAAAAGAATGTTTGTTGATCTTGATTTATTAATGTTGCAACAGAAGGATCCAGATTTCTGGGCAAACTCATGATTCACTTGAGAACTGACGGGTTCAAACATCATGCTTAAGAATGTCATTAAGGATCTCCTTGCATCACTGCCCTAGAGTATGTTAGGGAGTTGCACCTTACACTGTGAACCTCACAGATATTGATCAGTAATAGTGCTTGCTGAATTTGGAGCAGTGGTATGTTCAGGCCAGTAGGGGTTGGAAGATAGAATGGTAAGTATCTTTCCCACCCAGCTTCCCCTGGTTGCCCCCCATTCCCTCCCCCCTCCCCCACTACTGCTCAGGGAGTGGCACTGGCAGTGGCAGCAGTTGGGCAGGAAAGTTAACCCTTCCCTGCCTGCCCCCTGGCACAGACAGTCCAGGCAACCATGAGTAGGTGGGGGTAGTTAATGGGGATATGGGTTATGGGGAGGGCAGGATACAAGCCAACAGGCAGCCATGTAGCCTGGTGCTTGGTAACACGGATCAGAGAGAACCCTGCCCTGGAGTGGTATAACTTTGAGCTGCCTAACGAGTGCTTAAAACCACTTAAAGCATTAATATACAGACAGTCCAGGGGTTAAGAGCTCTAGGAGCCACCTAAAATGACCATGTAACAAGGCCCTTATTAACTGGTGACTTTAAATGTCTTTAGAATTTATCAGATCATTACAAATGTGAGTGCTGTATAAAGCAGACCACTGATTAACTTTACTAGAAAAATAACATTTTTATTCCTGTTGAAAGGCAATCTGTGTTTTTGGAGCTAACTCATGAAGACAGATTAAAGTGAAGTATATGAAATGAGGGTGCCAAATTCAGCAGGTAAATTGACTTTACGGGCAATGGCATTTCTTTGTTCCAGAACCAAATTTACCTTAGTGTTATGTCAACTTTTAAGAACAGCCAAAGGGATTCTTTGTTACACTAAGCCCTTGTTTGCTCTGCTCTGGCAGTGAGAGTAGATCACAAGCATTTATACTCTTGTACGGCTCTTTACTCTGCAAGCATAAAAATTCAGTCCTCCTCAATGTATACTATTGACTTCAAGAGAAGCAGGCACTATGTATCTTAAATTGCAAATCCCAACTCCTATTACTGAAGTTGTTCTGCTAGGTTTAAATCTATTCTCTCTCTTTAGTAATCTGGGAAATGTTCAGACTCTATGACGATGGATATTGGTGCAAAATCCTTTAGAAGATAATCAAGCAGCAAAGACCATGCTTATCAATACTCGATATGTGCACAAGTTTGCCAAGCTTGGATATCCTTGGTGACAAAAACTATATAAGGACTAAGATGCACAGAGTATTGTGCACACAAAAAGCTTTGCAAAAATGAAATACTGGATGAAAGATATTCCCTTTGGTTACCTTTTATCCTCCTATTCTTGCTTTTTTTTCAAGTACAAGTCCTGTATTTGTTTGAAACCAAGATGTGTCTCTTTCCCCCCATTCAACATGGGGGTAGGGAACCCTTTGTCTTGGATTTGAGTACAAGGAGGGGAAAGCTGGGGAGGGGGGAGGCAGTTGCCATAGTTCTGACTCTGGCCCTGATCCAGGTTTGAGGTCAGAGCTGCAGAAGCCACCTGTCTGAACTCCCTCTGTGTGGGGTAGATGGAAGACCAACAGGGGAACTGGCATGGGGGGAGGCAGCAGGGGGTGCAAGCACAGCAGGTGGAACAGGTAGCAGGAGGCCCAGGGACAGCAAGGGAGCAGCTGACAATAGGGGCAATGGGCAGGAATCCAGCTGCTTGTGCCCTCCCCCGCTCCGTGCTGCTGCTTTCTCCGCTGTAGCAGTCCAGGGAATTAATTTAATACATTCCTTTAATAACTAGTTTCTACACATGGAAAATTTATACATTTGTTATAATTTTCCATGTATAGAAACTATTGGAGGGTTGTCTTAAAATCAAAATTATCTTGGATTCAAGTAAATATTGTATCTTCTCTTTGGTTATGTTACCCACAGGTTCCTCCAAAACTTACTGTGCCCTCTTGGAGTTGTATTAGTTTTCAAGTACTGAACTGTCAGTATCCTAGTTTGCAGAAAGCAATCAACTTTGGACTAAAATGTAAACATCAGTGAAATGCCCAGGTGGATTTCACTAACCAAGTGCTTGGCGGCTATTAAACACAAATGATCTCACATGGAACAGAGAGCACAACATGATTATTTTTATTCCACACTTCTCAACAACTAAATCTGTACCTACGAGCAAACTTTTATTTTTTGATTCTCTAAGTAATGTCAACAACTAGTGTCAGGCATTCCTATAACTGTTTAAGAGCTTAGGGAAATTAACCCACTGCAGTGGTATTATACATTTAGTTCAGGAAGGATAGAGCCAGGGTCTAGTCTGTGACCAGCAGCCTCACCTTTAAAGATTTAAAAAAAAAGTCTTGCAGCTTTTTACTTTCAAAGCAGCTACTCTAAACACAGTTTATTACTTTAGATTTCACACTTTCTGGAAGTCCGTTCATAGCACCTAATGAAATTAGCTGTTGCCTATAAAAGCTCAGGCCATTCTAAGCAAGTTAGTGTAACTCCTACCCTGTTCTGCTTTCTGCTTGACTTCAGGCTAACATGACTAGTTGCTTCTCTTTTGCTCCTTTTTTTGGAGGAACTCTGTTCCTTGCATTCTCTTTTTGGTTCCTAAAGATCTGATATTTCTGAACTTCTGCATTCCAATAGAATGTGTTTCACCCCCAGTATTTTCATTATCACTTGTGGCTTATTGTGACTCTGTATGAAAGTTTAATACAGCCTAAGCCAAAGAATATTATGGGGACTGACATGAGTTGTGTCTATAAATAAAGATAAGTTGAAGAGGATATGCATAAGAGAAATACCCCGTCATTGCTTCTTGATGATCAGCATAGTATTACATTATATTTATTTTCCTTTGTAAAGCACTTTGAGAACCATGAACGAGAAGTTCTGCATAAAAACAGAGTTGTTGTTAATAAAGAGAGCAAATAATAATGAACTAAGATATTATGTGTTTTCTTAGAACATAAGAAATGCTATACTGGGTCAGATGAAATGGTCCACCTAGTCCAGTATCCTACCTCTGACAGAGGCAGGGGTGAATGCTACAGGGAAAGCATTGAACTGGATAGATCTAGCATGATGTATTCCCTATTCTTTACCTTCCCTAGCATCCAGTATTATTGGTTGAAAGATGCCAGAGAAAATATCTCCAACCATTCTCTTCAATGATTATTAATAGATCTAGTATCCATGAATCTGTTTAGTTCCTTTTTGAACCCAGCCATCCTATCTACATCTAACATCTCCCGTGGCAATGAATTCCACAAGTTACTTATGTGCTGCATACAAAAGTACCATTTCTTATTAGTTTTAACCTGCCTTCTACTAATTTCAGTGGGCACCCCTCGTAGTAGTATTCTGAGATTTGGTGGACAACAGTTCCCTCTTCACTTGTCCATTCTCTGTTGCCTCTTTAGGCTGCAGTTATTTAGCTTACATGTTGGCTCCCAGACAAGTAAGACAGTGTTTCAAAATTATTTTGTTTTCTTGCTTATACGGCTCCCATCTTTGCTTACCTATTGTTTTTTTCCTCCTGCTTCAGTTTCCTCATCTGTAAAATGGGAATAATTCTTCTTAGTCTTTTGCTCTCAGGAGTGATGCAGCTCTTTGTTCATGAGTTCTTTGTTCAATGTTGTATTTAATGTTCTTTTTGAACCTCAGACTGAAAGTGTCACAGAAATGTGAAGAAAAAAATAATTTAAAAAAGATTAAATAATGTTTGTAAAGTGTGTGGAGAGGTGCTGGGGACACATAGAGTTTTATCATAAATAGACTGATTTCTTAAGGCAGCAGAAACCCATATATCAGCATCCAGAGACTCCTTCAGTTCTATTTCCTACCACTTGCTATCTGGTTAGAGGAGCTGAGAGGAACCCCTGCAAGTGTTTAATGGGAAGCTTTATACATTTATAGATGGGTTGGACTTCAGCTAAAAAAGGTCCAAGACATACAATAGATTGTTTCTAGTTGGATTTTAAAAGAAAATAACTTTGATCATTTCAAAAGCAATGAAGCCTGATGCTCCAGTGAGAAAGGAAAGTGGTAATTTATAGCTACCATTAAGGAAACAAAGACTGAGGGAAAGTTTCACTCAGGGAAGATTTGCAAATGTGTATAAACCACCCTTACAACTGGAAACGGCCTGGTATTTCTTCTAGAACAAAACATCAGTGAAGGAAAGAAAAAAAAGGGAAGGGGGGGCAGGGGTACAACCTGCCTTCAGTGGGCACAAATGGTCAGAAGCACATCAAAAAAAGTTATTTTATCAAATAATAACTTGGCTTTTCTGCCTGCCCGAGACACCAGCCCAGGGGGATGAACAGCGAGAGTCATTTCTGCCTGGAGCTGTGTGTGTGTGTGTGTGTGTGTGTGTGTGTGTGCGCGCGCGCGCGTGTGTGTGTGTGTGTGTGTGTGTGTGTGTTTGGGAGGGTGTAGATTGTATATGCCTGGATGCGTGTGAGTAAACATGTAAGGGGGGGTGTGGGTTGTATATGTGTGAGTAGGTTGTATATACATGTTTGTGTGTAAGGGTGTGTGTGCATGGAGGTTGCACATATTTATATACAAGTTGTATATGTGTGTTTGTTTGGGGGGTATAGGCTGTATATGCATGCATCTCTGTGTGTGTGTGTGTATGTAAGGCAGGTGTAGGTTGCATATGTCTGAGTTGGTTGTATATGCATGTTTGTGTGTAAGGGGGTGTGCACGTGTGCAGGTTGTATGTGTGTGTGAAAGGGGTAGGTACCTGTGTGGAGGTTGTATATAGGCGTGCATGTCTGTAGGTTGTATATAAATGTGTTTAAGTTGTATATGTGTGTGTGTTTAGGGGGTGTAGGTTGTAAGTGTGTGTGTGTGTGTGTGTGTGTGTGTATAAAGGGGGAGTGTTCAGGTTGCACATGTGTGGGTCGTGTGTGTGTGTGTGTAGGTTGCATGTGCGTGTTTGTGTGGAAGAGATGTGTCCGTGTAGGGGGGGAGTGTAGGTTGTATATAATTTTGTGTGCCTGTAGGTTGTATATAAATGTGTGCAAGTCGTGTGTGTGCTTAGAGAGGGGTGTAGGTTGTATATGTGTACGTGTGTGTATGTATGGGGGGGTGTGCGGAGTACGTATGTGTGTAGGCCGTGTGTGTGTGCGTGTATAGGTTGTACAGATAGTGTGTGTGCTGTGCGTGTGCAGGCAGGCGCAGGCGCTCCCTCGGCCCGTGCCCCCGGCCCGCCCCGGAGCGCAGCGCAGCGCGGACACAGGAGTGGGGCCGGGTGGCGGCAGTGCGGATCAGGAGCCCCCCTCCTCCCTCGGCCTGGGCCGGCCCCGCCCGCCGCAGGTGCGCCCCCGCCGCGGGGCAGCGCGGAGCCGGCCCGGCCCGGCCCAACCGGCAGCACCGCGCCGCGCCGCGCCGCCGGGCTCCATGGGGCTCCATGGGGCAGTTGTGCTGCTGCTGCTGCTGCTGCTGCTGGCGGCGGCTCCCCTGGCGCGGCCGCTGCTGCTTCCCGGTGAGTGAGGGCGGCGGCGCGGGCTCCTCAGTCGGGGCGGCGCAGACCGCTGTGCCCCTGCCCGCTCGTCCCTGAGGCGCAGCGGCTCCAGGGCTCGAGCCTGCAGGACGGGCGGAGGAGCTGCTGCAGGTCGCTCCAGGCAGGCGAGCACCACGCAGAGCCTGGAGTGGCAGGGGTGGGCTCCCTCAGCTGGGCTAGGGGCAGCTATACCTGGGGGCTGATGGCTGTGAGCATCAGGAAATGAGTGGGGTAGGGACAAACCCTACGTTGGCGCCTTGTCAGGCATCCAGTGGCATTGCCATCCAATCCGGCAAGGCGTTGCGCCTAATCCTGGCCCGTGCCACCACCTTTGCAGCAGTTTCACTGCCAAGTTGAAGGCTGCGACGTGTGCGTGCCTTTTCTCATCCCTTCACCAGTGTGTCTTGCCCCAGCTCAAGCTGCTGGCCTGCCGAAGAGACTGCTCACTCCATGCCTCTAATAGCATTCAGCCTACTGTGGCTGAAACTCCTGTGGTTTGGTACATGCTAAGCAATGCCTTTCTCTGGCTTTATGTCTTCGTTTCCTTTCGTTCACCTTCTGGGGATCGTAAGGAATTAAAAAGAAAAAAAAAAGACCCTGCTCCCCTGTAGAAGGCATGGCAGTCGTTGGACAAGTTGTAGTTTCAAAAGGAAATAGCTTGTGAGTGTCTTGCCTGTCATTGCGCCTGCTGCTGACGGATGCATCTATAGGCACAAGTGTGCGGACAGGTGCCTGGACAGTGGGAATTGTTACATGGAGATAAAGCTAGTTTTAGCTTTAAGGCTAAACGTTTAAGGCTTCTTGCCTATACATTTAAGGTTTCTTGCTTTCTGATCACCTCCCTTCCAAAATGGTTTTCTAATTTTGTGTATCTGCATCCTTGTAATCGGATTTCCTCTGGTGATTCTTCTTGCTCCTTTTCTCCTGCTCCCAATACTCAGACATCCCATTTTTAATACCCTTTCTCATGCAGCCCCATAACCTCAGGTTTTGCTAATCTTCCAACCCGGCATTGATTTTCCTCTCATTTTCTGATGATTTTTGCCCGAAGCGTCCGTAGGGTGTTATCCAACCTTTCTAGCAGTCTGTGATCTGTGAGCCATTGAGAGTCAGTGGCTTATTTGATGAAGTTCTGGAGAATGGGGTGACTGCAGTGCTGGCTTGTTGTCTTGGGTCCTGGTTCATTTCAAGAAGTTAAAACTATGTGAATGCTTTTCCACATAAACATTGCTGCATTTGCTACCAGGATATTTTGTGATGGCAAATAGAAAGGTAGATGGGCTGTGTGAGGGTGAATCTGAATGTGAATGAGGGAGGAGGTATCTATAAAACAATTTGTTAGAATGTGGTCCATGCTAGGAAAAAAATGGTTGTGCTCCCAAATACAACATTAAGACTCTGGGGGGACCTCACTTGATTTGCCTGTAGTCTCAGTTCCTCCTCCTAGGACCTTCTTTTCTGCCCTTTAGGGCTCCCCTTTTCTGTTGATCTTCCCTCCACCATCCATTGTCATTCCTTTTTCTTTCTCTTGATTTGCATCCTCTTTTACTGCCCTAGAAACTCCAGTTGATGGTATACACTTCCCACAACTCTTCCTCTTCTGTCTATACTTCCTCATCCCCAGGACCTTCTCCTCAGCTGATCTCTTTTTTTTTTCCACGTTCCCCTTGCTCTGTAGTTTACCTGTGCTGCCTACACTGTCTGCTATTTCCAGAAAGGAGCCTTCTGACTGTGTTTCAGCAACATTTTCACTGGATGTGAATTTCACTTTTTATTTAAAATAATAATTTGGGACCTGTAAAAATACTTGAATAGCCATCTGGTGAATGGTAAGTAAAAATGTAACATGTTTGTGCTTGTGATTCTGAATCTCTTAACCAAACTGAATGTGTGCTAGCTACTATGAAACTGTGAAACTATGACTGTTGTTGCTGTTATTGTCATGCAAGCTCATATTCAGGCACTCTGAGTCTTTTTCTATCTTCCTGTTTTCTTTCTCTGTGCATGTGGCTGTACCATACAACCTTCATCAACTGACCTAGCAGAGATGTGCACAGATATTTCTGCATTGCTGTTTTTGACATCTCTCATGAATCTGGTCTTACTTCACAGATGTGGACGAATGTGCTGATGGGACAGATGACTGCCATCCAGATGCTATTTGTCAAAACACCCCAAAGCTGTACAAGTGCACGTGCAAACTGGGTTACAGTGGTGAAGGGAAGACATGTAAAGGTAAATTAATGGCAGCCTTGTGCTGTGGTCAGTGTTGTGTATGTGCCAGTTTACAGAACTGCAGAGAGCATTCCTGGAGACACTTTTGATGTACCATTGACTTCTTATGCCATTTAGGCTAAAAATAGACCTTGCTAAATAAAGCGAATCAGCTGTGTCAGAATATGTCAGCTTTCCACAAATGCCCAAATTTGTGGCTGTGACAGGTTGTAATAATTTGTGGCACTTCACTGAGTTGGACATCTGTTTTCTTTATGGTTGGAGAGTACAGGCAGCCTGGAGTTGCCCAAGCTCTCCAGCCACTCAGGACAGGAGCTTGAGGGCTTAAGGGGGTATGTCCCACCACAGCTGATCTGCTTTATTGGGCAAAACACACATTGCCTATTGCCCAACCTGTTGCTGCTACAGGACAGTGAGTGATGTGTTCTGGGGTTTCAGGGGCCCAGTCCTGCATATCCCAGGAACTCTGACATAGGATCATACCCCTCAAGCCCTGAGAGATTCTGCCTGGCTTTCTCTGCTTACCAAGATGTGCTTCTAGGCTCTCCGGGGAACATCTGGATAAGTGGGGCAAGTTAGGGTTTCCCTACTTGCAGAGATGCATCTCTGGGGCTCATCTGGCTATATATATACATCCCCAGGATCTCTGGGTTGTATTTATGTGTGATGGGAAATTCAGGGTTTCCCTGCTTCCCCATACACGTCCCAGAGATCCTGGGGACATGCGTCTGTAAGTGGGGAAAACTGGGCAGGTTCTCCCAGGGCTTCAGGGGAATTCTCATGCTTGGGAATTCCCAGGGGGTACAGGATCACACTCCTCAAGCCCCCGAGCCCTGCCTGGGGTGGCTGTAGAGCATTGCCCATACTCTTCTGCCATAAAGCAAATAGATATCCACCTCAGTAGAGTTGCACAAATTATTATTACCATGTGTCACAGCCACAAATCTGGGCATTTGCAGTGTGACAAAAGGTATGGACTTCTATATGCTTTTGCTTTGAGCAGCCATAACATTTTTTATGGCCATGCAAAAGGAAGGATAGGTGACATCTGTTTCCATCCTAAGTCTTGCAAAGTCCAGAAATTTGATATATTTTGTATTTGATTATATACCTGTATGTAACCAAAAACCTCATAGCAGTAAAGACACTAAATACAAACACAGACTGCTTCCATCTGTTTGCCTAGGTTTACTTTACCAATAAATTTACTAGGGGTGCACCAATAGAGATTTTTTTGGGCTGATACTGATGGCCGATTTTTAACGAGCCATATAGGCTGATACTGATCCTATAGCTGGTATGCATCCTTGCAGCATGGAGATTGGCAACCGGCTGGTAAGTCTGTTGTGGGGCAAGGAGTGGAGGGAAGGAAGGGGTGTAGGGGTAGCAGATCAAGGGCTCAATGGTGAGGGATGGAGTGGGGCAGTGCCAGGCTCTTCCTAGCGGAGGGTTAGGCCAGGCTGCGCCTGGGGTGGGTGGTGGTGATGCTGGGAGAAGGGGTAGGGAGGACAATGGCAAATCTTAGGATAGCTCTATCCCCCCTCAACCCCCCTCCAAGTACTACTGCTCCTCATCCTGAGCACAGCCTGGCCCAGGCCCCAGTGGGAAGAGCCCAGTGCAGCCCCAGCCCCAGCCTGCAATACCAGCCTGCCATTGTCCCACACACAAATTTGGGCACGTGCCTCCCAGGGTGTGCGTAACAGCAGGAGATGCCCCCCACCCAGACCCCCCGCTCATCGCTCTGTCTTGCCCCTCCCCTACCCCACTCCAGCTGGGCAGTGCTTGCCCCAGCCCCACTTCCTTCCTCACTGTGGGGGCCTCAATCTGCCCCTCCATGCCCCTTCCCTTCCCCCACAACAGACTTACCAGCCAGACCCAGCTGATCTCCATGCTGCTGGGCTGCACTCCTGGTCACCTGTGTGTTACGCTGCAGCTGTGCACATGCATGTGACATTTATTGGTCACATTATCAGCCACATGAGTCAAAAAAGAGCTGATTGCCGATACTCTCAATTTGCCTTATATCGGTGCCGATCCGATGTGGGACTGATGTATCGATGCACTTCTAAGATTTACAGTGCCCTTTTGAAAAAGCTGTGGCCTGAAAGAGGGAAGAGCGTGTCTTGACTCTATCAGTGTTACAGCAAAACAGAAGAAAGTCTTTGGACTGAAGTCAATGTTTCCACTAAAATCAATGGCCAAAATTCCACTGACTTCCATGAGGTTAGGTTTCATAGCTTTTCATATCAGGATGGAACATTGTGATAATCGAGTCTGACTTCCATCTAATACAGTCTGTAGTAATTCCAATTTAACTGAAAATTTTCCAGGGATAGACAATCCACCATAGCCTTAGATATATTGTTCAAATGTCTACTAAACTTCACTGTTTAATTTTTGTACCTGTCCTCTCCCTGCCATTAGATCCAGTTGCACCTTTGCCTGCTAGAGTAAAGCACCCTTATTTTCAAATTTTCTGTTTCCAATGGAGGTACTTACAGACTGTGATGGAGTCATTCCTTTATCTTCTGTTTAATCAACTATCTTGATTTAAGTGCCTTTAGTTGTCCTGTAACACAAGGGTGTCAAATAGGCAGCTTATCAGCTATACACAGCCTATGAGGGGTTAACTTGTAGCCTGTAAGGCTTCTTGGCATAGCTGGCAGAGCTGCTGCATTGACATGGCTCAGGAGCTCAAGAACGAATGCTGCCACTACTTGCCCCCTACTGCCTTCCCTGTTGACAGATGTGGGGATCTTCTGCTGCTGGTAATCCGTGGCAGGGAAAAAGTGGAGGTGAATGGTGGTGTCTTTCAATCCCTAAGATCTGGATCCTCTCTAATTTTGGAGTTGTGGATGCCAGAACTGGGCACAGAATTCCAGTTTTGGTTGCCCCAGTGCCAAATGCTGTAGTAACATAATCTCCTGAGTCATACTTAATGGTTCTGTCTTCATATGTCCAAGTATTGCATTAGCCCTTTTGGCTGCAGTGATGCGCTGGGATCTCAGGTTCAACTGCTAATTCACCAAGACACTTGAGTCCTTGTCTGAGTCACTGCTTCCCCAGAGGCCGTCTTTTGAGTTCTAGGGATCTAATCTGTTAAAGCTGGTCAGCTCTTGATAACATATGGCTAACAAATACTGCATTGATTCATTTAAAACAATTTTTATTTCATGAAATCAGCGGTGAAGTTTTGTGCTTTAATCTGCATTGAGGTGGTACAAAACCAAATTTGAAACTAATCATTGCAATAATAATTATGTTCATAAAAAGTCTGACATCCCCATGGTTCCAAAGGGACTTTATACATTTTCTACAATCAGAAACATAAATTGTGCCTGAGACAGGAGGCCAGTCCCCAACTTGCATGTGGCATGAGCTATGGAGCTTTTAAATCTCTCACAGCAACAGGCTTGAGCAAGACTGGGTCACTATGGGCCTGGTCCACCTTTAAGTTAGTGAGCATCTTTCCATTGACTTTGGCAGTAGTTGGAATGGCCTCACAGAAAACAGAAACTTATATTTATAGTTGAGCATCTGATGAAAATGGCGGACTTTCTTAGGCTTTTTCAAGTGCTGCACACAGTGAACACACTAGGAAACTAAGCCACTTTATTTGGGTACCTAAATGTATCTATAGGGGCCTTTTTTAACCACTAATTTGGGAAGAAGGTAGCCAAACTGCTACGAAGTAACCATGCAGGGCTTGTGATTGGAGCACAGAACAGTGATTCAGGAGATCAGCATTTTAGTTCATTGATTTGTTGAGCTGGTGCCCTCTTTGTGCCTCAGTTCCCTCCCCCCACCCCACAGAATGGTCCTACTTGTACTTTTAAACCACTGTAAGATATTGGGAGTTTTTAAAAGGCTTTGTCTGCTCACAAAAGTTTACTACACTAGTGGAGTTCATTGCTTCAGTCTTCCTCCCAATGTTGACATAACTACGTCTGACTAAACTAGTAGTTCTGTGGGCCCGATCCAGCCTGTGGAGCAATGTTATCTGGCCTGTGGGTCTCCCCAGGGGTCCAGAAATTTGGTGGCAGGGGAACAGTTACAGTATTAATGGCTACTCCTGTGCTGCCAAATTACTGGACCCATGTGGATGGAGACCCAAAGGCTGGATAATATGGCCCTGCACAACATATCCAGGTGCATGGGGTTAGGCTGGCATGTATCCAGGTCAGGGTGCTCCACTGCTCATATTTGGCCCTCTCCTCTGTGGCCAGGTCAGGTGTGCTGCATTGGTGTGTTGCACAGCTGGATCTGGGTGTGCAGGGCTGTACCCACAGATTGACCTATACACCAGCCCCATGAAGGATCTGGTCCACTGACTGACTGTGTGCCACTCATACCCCTGGCCTAGGTAGTTTCAGGGGTACAAACTCTAAGAACAGATGGAGCCCAAATCACTGATGAGCATGGGATGCTGTTTTTGAAAATTCTGCTCTAAGAATCCCTTGGATGAAAAGAATTGGGTAAAGTAGTGTTGCGTGAGTTGTGCAAAGTAGTGTTGATAATGTAAATAAGCATTATTAGGTCAATGATGAATAGAGATGGACCTGAATCAGTAACCTGAATCCAAGTTACTCCTCTCCCCACTTTCAAGGTGATGCAGAGGAAGGGGATGATCTTGAGATTGTAGATAGGATCTGAATTTGACAGCATCCACTATGTATTTTCTGGGTCAAAACAGAATTCCAGGACAAAGCACACTGACTAGGCTTGGGGGATTCAAGAGCTGTATCCTCATTAATAAAAAATTGCAACTTGATTGGTCAGACTTTGACCTGACCCTGTTGGGCTCTGGGTATTGTCTCTGTTTGTCTCCCTCAGTCTCTATAACCATGTAGGGTGAAATTCCTTTTGTGCAGACAGAGGACCAACACAAGACCTGGGTGTCATCTAAATCTCATATAAGCCTCTGGCTGTACAGCAGGTAATTCAGACCTGAATTTTGTTCTGTGAGCCAAACCTCACTCCTGCCAAAGCTGGCAGGAGTTTTGCCATTGATTGCAATGGGCACAAGATGAATTGATTTTGTTTTTAAATGAAATGAAATCCTTAGCTTTGTAATTAGTTTATTTTGCTCAAAGGCTTTATGTGAAAGATTGTTTATCCTGTACAAGCAGGAGCCAGATCAAGTTCCACATGTTCAATTTCTTCATTTAGAGAGAGAGCAAGAGAGCACAAAGTATGGGTTATTTGTTGTTTAATTTGAAATGAAGAGAGAAGGGTAATTTGGGACCAACATCTAGATTTGGCGTTTAAACTGTTTTTAAAATATCGATTAATAGAAACAATCTCATGAATGTTTTCCTTTTTTTAGGTAATGATTTTTTCCTTTTGGATTTAAACATCTTTATGCATTTTTTGCAGCCCAAGCAAGGCAGTATAATGTTAGTATAGGGGAGTCAGAAGCTAAGTTAATTTGTGTGTGTTAGTTTTTGAACCCAAGTGAAATCTCCGTGGAAAATAAGCAAAATGCAACAGTGATGAGTAAATTAGATATTTTCATTCTTTCCATTTTAATTATATAAAGCATTCTTACTAAACTAGGGAAGAAATTTCAGTGTGTGTGTTCAGTGGAGGAAGTTGTTAAAAGTAGAGTTTGAGTCTACTACAGATTGATTTTTAAATTGGTGTCCCTTCATTGACTTCCTGGAGTTACTCCCTATTTACACCAATGCATAAAGAGGAGAATCAGGTGCATGATTTTTAACATAATATGTCTATTTTAAATCAATTTTTAGAAAGCTTAAACTATAATATAATACTGGATGGGAATCCTAATTTATTTTGTCCCTTTGAGAAGCATTCAACAAATAATGAGTTAAGTATAGTCTATTTGCAAGACAATAATGATTTAAGGGAGAAGTTGTTGTTCACATTTAGACAATCATGTCATGGCCTGTCTATAACACACAAGCAAGCATCCATCATATTGACTTTTGCTTTATTCCTCAGACATTGATGAATGTGATAACGACTTCAATGGAGGCTGTGTACATGAATGTTTCAACATTCCAGGAAATTATCGCTGTACGTGTTATGATGGCTTCATGTTGGCTCATGATGGCCATAATTGTCTCGGTAAGGAAAATATTGCAAATATCAATCCTAATTTAAGCCTTTAACCTTGCAGATCTAAAATACTTATGCTTTCATAGTACTGTATTATTTAGACAAGAATGATATATATTAGGCAAAGGAATTCAAGGTTCTGACATACTTGTGTGAGAGCTCAGTAACGTATTTTTCCCATCTATAAAATGGAAGGATGATGGTGCCCCCCTTTTTTTGTTGCTTTAAGGTCTTTGGATTATAAATTGCAAAGTATCATTTATTATTATGTTGAATGAGTACTTAGTTAGTAAATTGACCTGGGTATTATCATCAATATTTCCCATTTTGCTGGGATTCTAATTTAGGGTGAAATTCCAAATGCATATTGGAATTGAAGATTACATATGGGAGTAGTTAGGGTTCCCATCTCTGCATATAGATGCATCCTATATAGTCTGTGTTGCCATAGTATCTCAACACCTCACAACATCAACACCCTTTTGAGCTAGAGAAGTGCCATTGCACTGTTTTACAGGTGGAAAATTGAAGGTAGTTCCAGCATCCTAGAACAAAATAAAAACTTTCAGTACAAAGGACCAGAGCTTCAAAACTACATTGTGCCACAGGAAGAGAGCAAGAGAAACCATGGGTACTGCTGATATCTTGTGCCCTTGCAATATCAGGGAATTTATGAGTAAGACATACCCTGATGACCCCCAACCACAGTCTGGAGAAAGGCAAAAAGCTTCATCAGTTTCTGCCAGTGTGATCACCTAGGGGAAAATTCCTTTTTGACTCTAGATCTGGTGGTTGGTTTAATCCTGAGCCTGCGAGCAAGATCCACCAGCCTAGCATCCAAAGAGGCTTTTCAGTCCCCTAGGAGTACCTTCATACTCTGCCCAGTAGTCAGTCTCTGACTTCAGAGGAAAACAAAAAGGAAACCAAAGGAAACTAACAATAATAGAAGGTAAGTAACATATTGAGGATGAAAGAAATCTTTCCTGGCCCTTATTGACAACCAGTGGAAGCCCTGCAGAATGGGATTAAATACAATACAATGAAATCTGATTTATTAGTCATTGGAATAACTCATCACTATAGTTTTATTGGTGCACTGAATCCCTGTCATAGTGCCATTAATTTGTTCACAAAACACTTGGGCTAATTTAGTATCTCTCAAAGTATAAATAGTCATTTCCAAATGTACACACATTAAATCTCAATTATATTTATACTTGATAATTAGTCAGCTTAAAAAGTACTGATTTATGCCCTCAATAGTACCTGTCACATCATCTTATGCTTGCAAAGAATCAGATACTCTTCTGCTCAACAAGACTTAAAGGGAGTGCTCCTGGAGTCGGGGAGCGAAGGTGCTTTGCTTAGAACAGCTCTGAGAGCGGCTCTGATTGAAGCACCTGGAGCGTCATGTGTGTTGGTATCCACTCGCTGAGCAGTGGTTGCAGGGGTGCTTCGACTGAAGCTCAGTGAGCGAGCCTTGGCTGGAGCCCCCCTGCTGCTGGTTTTCGGCATGGGGATGGTGATACACATGCTGCTGGAATCTGCTGGAATGTGGTAATTGCCACACTCCAGCTAGCTCAATTAATCGAGTCTGCTGCAAATGCACTGTAATTCCAGTGCATTGAAGCAGCCTCACTGCATGTGTATTGAGCACCCAGTGTGCTCAATTATTTTGTTTTGCAGAATTATTTTCTATTTTGTAGATGAGTACAAGCAGTGTACATGAAGAATCTTTTGATTATTTTATTCTGTCATATCATCAGGTAATTATTATTATTCTGTCATATAATCAGGTAATTCTTATATAGTGACTACTCTGAATTTTTATGGTAAGAAATTGTGTATTAAGCATTTATCCATTGGGAGCTTGGGACTCCTGCTGCTTTAAGGGAAGACAAGCTGCAGATCAGCCAGAAGGCAATCAAATAAACTGCATGAGCCAAAAAGGGCTGGGCTTGCAGGGTATAAAACCAGGGCCTGAATGGCAGGCAGTCTAGCCCTGGGAGCCATGGAGAAGCTTGAGAGAGTCCAGAGGAGAGCCATGTTCATGATTAGAGGACAAGAGAACAGGACTTATAAGGAGAGGCTGAGAGGCATGAGACTCTTCAGCCAGCAGAAGTGAAGGCTCAAGGGGTGACTTGGTGGCAGTCTATAAGTATATAAGGGATGTGCATCAGGAACTGGGATAACACCTGTTCAGCAGGGTACTCCAAGGGAAGACAAAGTCCAGTGGTAACAAACTCCTGGGAGGCCATTTTAGTCTGGACATAGGGGAAAACTTCTTTACTATCTGAGTCCCCAGAGCCTGGTATAGACTCCCTCCAGAAGTAGTGCAAGCAATTACTCTGGACACTTTTAAGAAACACTTGCTTATTTTGCTGGTATCATTTGAATCCAGCTGACTTCCTGCCCCTTGGGCAGAGGGTTGGACTCAATGATCTTGTGAGTTGCCTTCCAGCCCTAATGTCTATGAAATCTATGAATAAGATCACTTAAAGCAACATGGCTGCAGTAGATTGGCAGTTTGCCTTAGTTAATTTACCAGCAGGAGAAAGGTACCTTGGGCATCTGTATGCATATGGATACCCAAAATTATTTGACTGAGGCCACACAAGAAGTCTTTGGCAGTGTAGAAAATCGAATGCCAGTTTTTGAGTCTCACAGTAGGGCTCTAACCACTGCATTATCCTTTCTGTGTGAGGCTTTGGTACTTCTTTGGGACTTCTGTGTTGGACACTGATTTGGTGAAAACAGCAGTGGGGTTCCACATTATAGAAAAATGTAGTTCCTTGTGCAGGCTTCATGTATGCTGTTTGCTGTTTTGTGTGCAATAGAGCCTCCACTGTTGCTGGATCCTGGGAGGCTTCAAATCCTGGGGAGAGAGAGAATTTGTCCACACTGTACAGTTTGTAGTCTCTGGTAAACCATGCAAAAGTGATGAGACAGAACTTCAGATATACAAGCCTCTGTTCAATGTTTAAGACCAGGTCCTCAGCTATTATGGGTCAGCACATAATATGTGAAACTATGTTGATTTACACCTGTTGATCTGACCCATTTTTGACACCTGTTGATCTGACCCATGGGTAAAAACTCTGTCTCTTACTATGTAAATGGAAGAGAAGGTGAAGGCACTAAATCTCATGGGCTTTGCTATATTGCCAAAGGTAGCTATAAAGGGCACAAAACCATACTCAGCACAGAAGGAACTGAAATATTTATTGACCCTTTTAAGAAGGGCATCTTAACTTTCTTCTACAATGTACGCACACACAAATGCACACATTCATGCATGCACACACAGCAATAGGGACTCTACATGGATGACCACTGCAGGTCTCTAAAAATGCAATGAGGCGGAAAGGGTTTTCCCCATATAATGAACTCTGGTGGCTCATGCCTGCAGCTGATGTGATTCTGATTTTTGTATGTTCAAACGAGATTGTCTGGATTTACAAAAGCATACCTGAGTCCTGAAAATGACCCTGTGTTTGTTTATTGTAGTTGCTTAGTGTTACTAGGATGGCTATATTTAAAAGAAAAAATGACTTTGTGCAATGAATTCTGTGAGGGAACACTGTGAAGAATAATATGGACTTTAAAATAATAACAATGAAATCACAACCCTACTAATTTTTAGTATCCCTTTGAAGATATATTTTAAAATGGTCATGTTGGCATTCAGCAAAAGTTGGTCTCATTTTCCATTTGCTTAAGTCATACCATGGCTTTGTACACTTAACCCACCCCTTTTATTTCTCAGGATATGAAACGTGTGCCTGAATTTTAGCCAATTACATTTTGGAGAGAGAAGACAATATTCCATTCATTCCCTGTAGCCCCTGGTATAGAAACAGAGGCTAGCATTCAGAACCATAGTAATGAAGTCTGATGGTGCTGTGCTGTTATGCTGTGCTCAACGTGCTGTTTCTACCATCTGGAGACCTTTGGATGTCTTGGGACTATTTTAGGTGGTTTTTAACTTCATTCTTTGACATCATCACCCTGATGTGCTAAATCCAACTTAGTAGAGGTCCTCTGGTTACCCTTTGTTTTCAACAGAAATTAAATCTATTGCTGGGCTTGATTTCACTTGGTAGCAAAAAAATGATACTTTTTGTTTTCTTTTTCTAAAGACTTAATTTTAGTAAAAAAAAATAAATCAAATGCTAGTTTAAAATAAATTGTCTCTTAGTACTGTAACAACAACCAAAATGTTGAACAAGCAAATTTCACCAAATGTATCATGAATGTAGAAAAGAGCAGAATTTTGCCCAGCCACTTTGTTGGCAGGGCGTGTTGGCGCCAGAGCCAGGCAATGACTCTGGGCTCAGGGGAAGGGGCTGCTGCATGGGTGCAGCAGGCCCCAGCCTCGATCCCAGTCCTTGCCTGGTCCCAGCCCCAGCCCCACTCCCTCCCCCCCATGGCCCTTTCTCCTTCCCCTACCCTGCAGACTTTCCTGCTGGGGGGGGGTGGGGCTCATGCACAAATTCCACCCCCCGCCAAAGTCTCCCTCTTCCTATGACTTGCCACTGAAATCAACACATCTGAAAATCTAACCAATGAGCTTTGTCACAAGAGGCCATGGAAGCCTTACGTGGTGATGGATACACATTTAAAGGTTTGAGGATTGGAACTTGCATTGTAAAGTTCAAAGACTTAGTTGGGACATTTCTACTTTTCATATCTTTTGGTTCTGACCAACTGGTTAGATGCCTTGCAAGAAAAGCTTTTCTGCTGAAGTTCTCTTTATTTCCTTCATCTGGTGAGGTTAGACTTATTGCAAGATCAGCATCATTTAAATTATTTAAGTAACTTTTGCTTCTGCCCTTAACCACAGCCAGGAATTTTAGAAGCAGCCATGAAATAAGAGACAGCAGGGTAGACTTAGGAGAGGAGGAAAATGAATATAACATTCTCAAACATTAGAAAAGATATCTGGTCTTTGTTTTGTAGTTGGATGAAGGTTTAAGGCATGGTTGCAGGTTTCTTATATTTCTTATATTATTCAAGTTGTCTCTGGCTTGAACTGAGCATGAGGCTTTTAATAGAGATTTCTTTTCTTTTTCCATCTGCATTAGGATGATAAACTTATTTCAGTACTTTGTTTTACAGACTGCTTGCGGCAAACATAGATCTGTTTAATCAATACTATATAGCTACCTGCCTAATTCAGTATCAGTTTCTGGGTGTTCATTTGTAGCAGACAAGCATGTGTAAACCTGATCTCTTTATCTTTCAGATATGGATGAATGTATGTTCAACAATGGTGGCTGCCAGCACATCTGTGTCAATACAGTGGGGAGCTATGAATGTCGATGTAAGGAAGGATTCTTTCTAAGTGACAACCAGCATACGTGTATTCACCGCTCTGAAGGTACTCCTACATTCCTTCTGAACTGCGAGCAGCATCTTCTTATGGAAGCAAATAGCAAACTCTAAATCATCTTCATAAACACTTAGACTAAGATTTTAAAAGCTACCCAGAAGACTTGAATACACAATGTCCATTTCTTTAATGCGAGTTGTGTTTCAAAATCTCTTAGACAGCTTTGAAGAAACCTCACCCCTATATTTCCTCCTTTGGCCATCCCATTTTATAGCACTGAGTTTTATTAAGGGATACCCTGCTGCACTCCCATACCAACTCAGGCCTCTATTTTACAGCTGCTTTAAGTCTCAATCTTGCAAAGTGCTGAGTACCACTTGTGAAATTATGAAAGCTCTTCATTCCCAGTGACAGTGAAAACGGAGTGGGCCCTTTGTGTAGAATGTCATATAGGTGGTTCTTGTTTATACTTCAGTAAAAGGAGAAATTTATTGTTTGCTAGCCTGAGATATCCTTTAGTCTTGTTCTTTGATTTTAAGGTCATGAAACCTTTCTGAAGCTACTGTGCTATAGATCAGAAAAGCTGGATGTCTAATTATTGGGTTGTACAAAATTATTTAGGAGCCCCTAAGGGGATACTTTACAGTGGTTGCCTAGACCAGGGAGTTGTCCATTGAACTTTGGATCTTAGCAAAGCATTCACTGTGTTTAAAGCTGTGAAACTTTCTTAAATCATATAGCTTAGCATTGGCATAAATATAGAAAGAATCTGGCCAGGAATAAACCACTTATAAAATAAAACACATCAAAGAGATCAACATAAATACAGCAGCTTGCTGATGGAGGGTCTAGTGGCAATAGTAATCTATTGCAGCTGAATTAACCTTTTGTTTTAAATATTTGTATTCAAAGTCTCTCCCCCTTGGATGTAAGGATACAGGCAGCTCCTGCACCTGCCTGTCCTTTACCTCATTAGGAATCTTTAATGTGCCCTCCTTCTCTTTTGAAGGATCAGGGCATGGAAAAATGCTGAATGGGATACCTGTGCAGTGCAGGAGAGACAACTTCTTACTTGATATTTCCTTACTAGAGGACATGTATCTGGCTGCTATTTGACAGGTCCAATGGTAAAACAGGTCACTTTAACCATGGGTATGTCTGGTCACTGGTGGTCTGTCAGGATCACTGTCATCTTTCTTTTCATTTTTCAATCTGTCTTTAGCTTCTCCAACCAAAATTTTCTTTTTGGGTTCATCATCTTGCTTTTGCTCTGCCCTGTTCTACATCTCCTTGCTTCTTCATGTTTTTTGGGGGAAGTCAGTTTTTTGTGAAAGCAGGCATTGTTTTAGACCTACTGTCCTGGTTACATCTATTCCATCTCTCCTGTTTTTGTTTTCTATCCCACAACAGGGCTTCACTTTTTTCTCCTATACCATGTGCCTGTATGTAGCAGTATCCCTCCTCATCTGTGTGACCTTCCTCCCACTCTTGTCCCTTGTCTCTCTTGTTTCCTCCCCTGACATCCCCCTTAGTGTCATTCTCCATTAAGGAAAAATACTCTTGTGTCTAAAGCACAGGAAGGGGATGCAGGATGATGTGGGATTGGTTCCCTGCTCTGCCATCCAGTCACTCAGACATATTTCTCCATTTGGGAATATTGAGATAATCACTCATATCCAGGGATGGATCCAGAGGATAAATGTTTGTGAGGCCCTTTGATGCTGTGATGATGTGGTTCATGTAAGTAACAAAGCACGCTAAAGTCATTTTGGAAGTAGAGGCCTGAGGTTCAGATGGGCCACACAGGTTTCCTGTTCCCTGTGCTGATTTGCATGGTGGATAGTTTGGAGGTGATTTGCTTTCTAAAGTTCATTATTTCTAAAATTTGTCCTCTGATCTCCACATTGTTTGGGGCAGGACTGTGAATTTTTTCCTAAAGGAGCTATTAGAGGAGAGTTATTAGTTAGGAGTAGTTGTGTAATATAATGATACTGATCCAAAGCCAGAGGTGGGTTCTCTTTTACCCTGGCTTATTATATTTAGGGTCAGATTGTGGTGTGCAATCATATTTTTCCTTTGGTTGCACGAACTAACCCTCTTCAACTGTAAGTCATGGAAAGTGCTTGCTTTGTGAGGACATTGCTTCAATAACACGGTGAAATTCCACATCTGTGGCTTTTTGCTTTGTTGTTTACTTCCTATTTCTTTGCCTCCATATTTCTGAGGAGGGACCTGGATATCTCCTTCACTGGCCCCCCCGAGGGCCCTGTGGGTGGCACACCCAGGCTGAGGGTTAATGAGGACCAAGGAGGTGATCCTCTCCCTCTGCGACACTGGTCAGGCCGCAGCTGGAGTACTGCGTCCAGTTCTGGGTGCCACACTTCAGGAGGGATGTGGCCAATATGGAGACAGTCCAAAGGAGGGCCACTCGCATGATCAGGGGTCAGCAGGGCAGGCCCTATGAGGAGAGACTGAGGGACCTGAACCTGTTCAGCCTCCACAAGAGAAGGCTGAGAAGGGATGTAGTGACAGTCTACAAACTAGTCAAGAGGGACAAGCAGGCATTGGGAGAGTTCCTGTTCCCCCAAGCAATCCCGGGAGTTACAAGAAACAATGGACACAAGCTAGCAGAGGGTAGTTTCAGGCTAGACATTAGGAAGTGCTGTTTCACTGTCAGGACAGCTAGGACCTGGAACCAACTTCCAAAAGAAGTGGTGCTGGCTCCTATCCTGGGGGTCTTTAAAAGGAGGTTGGACGAACATCTGGTCAGGGTTGTTTGACCCCAGTACTCTTTCCTGCCATGGCAGGGGGGCAGACTAGATGATCTCCTCAGGTCTCTTCTGACCCTACCAGCTATGAAACTAATACTGAGTTTGCACAGTCAAGGAGAATATCATGCATGCAGGTTTTCACCATTAAAATAAGCATTATTATTGACATGCATCACATTATCATTGGTCCAGCTGATGAGGAATCTTGCTCTGGGTTCCTTTCCATTTAAGTATGTTACGCACAAGACAATTATTTACTTCTTTTACTCTAAAGTGGGTGGGGAAAAGAAGGAGTTGCAGGGTTATGACCACATTTAAAAGTGTGATCACTTGGGCCAGTTTCCTGGGGGCACATCAGGCCAGCTGCAGTCTCTCTGAGAGTATCTAGATCTAAAGCATCTCTGAAAGCAGGCTGCAGTGAATACAGTGCCCTGGCTTAATCCCTCTCCTCACCTGGTGCAGAAGGGCATGGTGCTCTTTGGTGTTAGGCTTTCCCACACTGCTTCACTGACCAGTCAGCTCTGAGATCTTGGTAGCTTATTGTACATTTACAACCTTTCCCTTTTTCTTTGTTATGCACCTGCAGTGACATGCCCAAAATTAAAACCTGGATGCTCACAACAGAGTGGTGATGATAATGAGTGGCCCTCCCTTTACAAATAGCACCAACTCTTGGTGCCTAGTAGAGTTTAATAACTGGGTGTAAATCTGGCAGGGCATATACCATTTTGACTTCTTGCATTCCCAGTGCGGGGAGTGTGCAGAGAATACATTAGTATAAAGCCTGGCCTTAGGCTTCAAATCATTTACAGTTAAATTTTCATTTTCTGGCTTCAGTGGTCCCTGGAGCTGCTCTTAAAGGTGGTAACCTCTACTGCCAGATACACACACTTGGTTTATAGTAAATGTTCAAATATGCTTTTCTCCTACATGAAATAGCATTTTATATCAGCTGCTTTTGATTTTTATTTTCCTCTTGGTCAGATCCCGTTCAGCTCATCTTTCAAAGGGGATTCTATTCTTGCAGTGTGGTCCATTTTGGAAGGAGCCTTTTTAGCTCTCTGTGAAGAAGCAAACGAATTCCACAAGCAAAGAACTGAGCAATTCCCAATTCAGCACTTAAACCATTTGTTTGAATTCAGTGAACTTTACCAAAGTACCTGCTTGAACAGTTTCTCCTTCATGAATTGAATGAACACAAAGAAATTACTTTGTTAACGGAAACTAAGCCGTTAATTCTCCTAATGCTTTCTTAACACCTCTTAGCTAACAGGCAGATCATATTGCATGTTTAAACTTAGAAATGTCACAAAAAAACACTGAAGTTAATAAGGCTAATTTGTGATCTTATGTGATGCACAGATCCTTGATTGACAGCATAATAGTGGATGATAGCTTTCATGTGGGGCTCTCTGGACTCTTTTGTATGTTCTGTAGGATTTGAGGCATCATTGTCTTGTTAGACTTCTACAGAGTCCTTGCTGTGGGAAAGGAATCAAAAAGTCAGCAGAGCAGAATAATCTGAGCAGCCTTGCATCTATTCTATTGTTGTTTAAAGCTTTCTTAATAGAGGAAGAATACTGTAGCCTAAAAATGGGATGTCAAAAATCTAATATGCAAAGTAATTGCCTAATTAAAATGTAACTGAACATGCATGAGAAGTTGACTTCCATTCCCAGTGCAGCACTTTTCCCTTCATTTGGCAATGGAGATGCACAAGAAAAATTTTTTACAATGTCCAGGATACAAAAGCATTTACCTATTTTCTTTTTCACAATGAGATTGGTCTTGGATTCTTGTCCTAGGTCTAATCCTGCTACCAATGCAATGAATCAGTTACTTCAATAGACATGGGATAGAACCCACAATACACTTAGCCACCACACTGTACAGAGTACTTGAGTTAATTGCACTGCCCAAGAAGAAATCAGAAGTTGGGATTGTTTAGTACCTGTTCTTAGGAAACCGTGCCTCAAACAGTTTATTGTAACATACAATTCTCCATGAGATTAAGTATCTGTCTTCTACTGGCATTCATTCTTTCTCTATTCTCTGCTGACTTTAAGAAATGCAGAAGGATTCAACAAGGAATCTTATGCTGGCTGGTGCCACTAAATTATATGAGAGCTTGCAATTTAAACCTCCACAATTCTGATGTGGAAACCTGATTTCTGTTTTGCCATCCAAGACTGGATGAGTGACTCAGCCAAAGATGTTTTTTTATTGTGTATATGCATTGTATATCATGCTAAGACCTTTCCAGCACTCTGATGTTTTCATGTATCATTGGCACCTACAATGGACTAGGCCACAGGTTTATACTGATAAGTGGACAGGCAATTTGCAAGCTTTGCCTAGGCCCTAGAACACCCTCCATGCACTTTCAGTCTTGTTATCTAGGGAGCTGATTCAGAGTGAGAACTGCTTCAGCAGAACAGCTTTTTTTTTGAACGAACGTCTACAAGCGGCCAGGTTCAGAGCCCTGTATTCAGTAGAGTTGATACTTCGGTCACATTTCAGTCCATCTGCCACAGTTACTTATGGGGCCCCCATTTTGAAATATCTGAGTGTTTCATGATATTTACTGTAATTATCCTCAGAACCCTTATGAGAGAGGGAAGTACTGTTGTTCTGGCACTGAGAGACTGAGTGACTTGACTGAGATCAGGCAAGGGAGCAGGGAAAGTGAACCTCAGTCTCCCAAATCTTATGCTAGCGCTTTAAAACTGCTTCTCATCCTTCCTCATGCATAGACAAACTTCTCTGAGAGATGAATAGTTCCATGTTGCCTCTTTGCTACTACCTCTTTGGCAGTACCTAAGCAGCAGTAGAAGCTTTTACTGTTAGCCAATAGCCAGTAATAGAGTGGACAAGCTAGATTGCTGGACATTAATAGCAACAGTCTGTAGCTTAGATGGTGAACTCCCTTTTATACTGCAAGATCCCCAGGGTAGGGGCTATGGTGGACCATCACAATTATGTTGATCCAACCTCTCCCTTTCAGTGACACAGTAGATATATAGATGCAGGGGCTATTCCAGTTGCATAGGCTAATCTTGCAGTACTGAGTGCAAAGTCTTTCCTGGATTCAGAGAATTTCCCTTGTGCATAGGATCTGTCCCTAAGAAATCTACCAGGATTAAAGCCCAGGTCTAAAGCAAAGGAGCCTTCAACCTGGCATAAGTGTCCTTAGAGGTATCCCCAAGATTTCTGAAAACCCTTTCCTGTATTGTGTTTGCCAGACTAGAGGATCTAGCCTTTGGCATTTTACATTTTTTAAGTAATTCCAAAAGAACAGCAAAGCAATTGCATTGCTTTTACTGCTGGGTTCTATGGTAAGGAAACCCCAGTGAGGGGAGAGCTCCTGCATCAAAATGTCTGTGAGATGCAATAGATGCTTTATGGACCAAAGAACGAAAATAAACTTTGGATTTTTGACACTTGGAAGCATGATGCAGGCTTGTTCATATCTGGGGCATTGATTTAGCTGAAATGCTGGAGAGTGAGAACTTCACACTAATTCAAGGAACATTCCCCCATTGTTTAATTGACTACAGCCTTTGGCAGGGGCCGGATGAGCTGCAGCAACAGCCACAGATTAAGTACTGGCGTGTGAACAGCTTGTAACTGTCAAAGGCAAAACAATAAGATGTTTTTATGAGGTGCATCAAAAGGAAGCAAAAGTCAACTAATGTCACATCACTCATTTGTTCAGGTCCAGAGCATGTTTTCTTGTACTAACTTGTGATCAGTTAGGCAGTCAGTCCTGTAATACGTACATGCAGCTCTACAGAAAGCAGCATGATAACCATGCTAGGGTAATGTTGAAATGTTGGGGCTGAAATTAAAAAAGCCCAATATAGGTGAGATAGGTTTAGGTACTCTCAAAACAGTAAGTTCTTAGGCTGCCTGTCAATTCAGCATGCTAGGCCAGGTCATAACTACTTGGGAAAATGTTGCTCTATGAATCTCCTGATCCAATCCAGCTATTCAAACAAAGAAGTGAAAAATGTGTGATTTTTTTTTTTTTTTATAAGTCCAAATGAATTTCAGCATTCCCTTTCTTTTAAGTACCCTTTTGCTATTTTATGGGAATCATGAAGAGTGAATGAGTGTCTTGGGATCTGGTTCTATAGGTCTCAATTCAAGTCACTGGGCAGAAGACTTATCATTACTAAATACTAATAAATGTTTGCATTATGGCAGCACTCAAAAGCTTCAGTGAAAGTTTGTGCTCATTGTGCAGGCACTGTCCAAGCACAAATACACAGGTGCTGTACAAGCTCCTGCTCAGCAAACCTTACAATGTGAAAGGCAGTGGCAAGCAAAGGAATAGACCCGGAGAATAGCTATGCAGGGCTTTTGCTTTGCTTTGTATTTCTTGTATATTAGCTGATACCTTTTTTTTGCTTTGTTCAGATGAACCAGATTCTTTCAAGAGGTCCAGGTTCCTTTTTGTTTTTTTAGGGTTGGGCTGATGTTTGTTAGTACAGTCACCTGCCTCCAAAGACACTGCAAATACTGATGATGTCACATCTGTACTGTTTTGCAGAAGGCATGAACTGCATGAATAAAGATCATGGCTGCGCCCATATCTGCAGAGAAACACCAAAAGGAGGAGTGGCATGTGAATGCAGGCCTGGATTTGAGCTGGCCAAGAACCAGAGGGACTGCATTTGTATGTAGCGTTCTACACATTTACGGTTTCTCAAAGTAAACAAAGATAAATGTTGTTATCTCTTTATTAATTTAGCTGATTGCTAAACTGGGGGTTGTATGCATGCATATGCCAGGACCATACATTGAAACTTGAGGTGTTTGATAAAGTGAAGTATTCAGATCAGTAGATTTTATAAAGTTTTATTGTTCAAGCACAGAACTGAAATTTACCCATTTTTTAGAAGTAACTGCACAAGCACTCTGCACTGTTTAAATTTCACATAAGTCCACTGAGGATACAATAAACAAAACTGTCTTAGCAGAGTGGAGAGGACATCAGATTCAGTTTTTCAAAGATCCTGGTGAATTTTCTGAAACTATTTTCTTCTCCAGTGACCTGCATTCATGGAAATGGAGGGTGTCAGCATACATGTGAGGATGCTGATGATGGGCCTGTTTGTGGATGTCATCCAAAGTACATAATGCAGTTGGATGGGAAAACCTGCCTTGGTCAGTAAGCACTGGATGGATTCTTTCCCTTCAATGACTGCTGCTTATAATAGTTTCAGAAAGTTTCTATTTCTGCATGAGTGACATGTTTAAGTTATATGGCTGACTGGTTGCAAAAAAACTAGATCTAAACAATCTTCAATGTATAGGGCAGATTCCTGGGAATAGAGGGAAGATGCCTTTAGATCACATTCCTGCTTCTCCTGAACTGGGGTCCAGGTTTGCACCTGGTATAATTTAGAGCAACCGTAGGGATGTGTGGAGGAATGGTCTGGTAGGGCACATTTTGCTGACCAGGGTGAGGGCACCACAATAGAAGAAAAGGCCTGGAGCAAATGGTATAAAGCCAACTGTACATCACCTGGAGAATTCCCCTGGCCAGAGATGTGCTCAGTTGCCCTGGAAGAGCTGCTTTGTGACTACTCACTTTGGCCCAGAATGTTAAGAAGAAAATATACTTATGCTTTTAAGAAACAATGAGACACTCCCTTTCACTGTTGTAGTTTGAACTTTGTTCTGGTACCTGTGAGGAAATCTCTCTGGAACCAGAGGAAAATTCATTTTTCCTCAGTATTCCTACATACTTGAAGGCTAGACGGTAGACAGGAGATCTCTAGACAGGAGATTTGATCAATCTCCTGTATAATGCAGACCACAGAATTTCTCCAAAAAGTAACTTCACTAAAGCTCTAACTTCTGATTGAACTTAGAGCATAACCTGATAGAATACATCCATTTTAGATGTAACTAAATGCTCTGGCAGATAAGGATGAATGCTTCAAAGACTAGTAAACTTTTTTCACTGGAAAAGTTCATTGATCACCGATTAAAAAGAAAAACATAATCCCAGCCATAATTGGTCATATTTTTCAGTAGCCTGCAAGTGATTCTGAATCGACTAATGATATTTTATTAACTCTTTGTTGTTACACTGTTCACCCTATCTGCTGCATTTTCTATGGTTCTAAGGTGAACATTTGGGTCTTTAAAAATATAAATTAAAATTTAAAAAAGTGCCATCCCACTTTGAGGATATTTTTATGCTGTTCTATTTTCAAGCATTTATTTGTGACATTCAGTTTTTCATATTTCTGTGCATTCAGTTCCACCTATGATACTGGATGTAAGTATCTGCATAGCTTGTTATTTTATTATTTTATTTTAGCATTCAAAGGGCATATAATACAAGAGAGTTATGATTATGATTACACCATTGTGCACTGACTTTTTTTTTCCTGTTTACCTGCATTGCAGTGAGAGAGGAGACTATGGTGGTGGAGATCTCTGAAAGCAATGCCACAGGAGGAACTGATGTGGACAAACGGGTGAAACGGCGACTCCTCATGGGTAAAAATGGCCACTTGATATTGTTTTGCTCTAGGGTTTTTTTTAACTGGTTTCACACAATGAAAACCTATTGTCTTGAATAACTGTTTTCCATTCTAGTTATTATGACTGCAGGGTAAACTCTTTCCTAGGAGTGACATACGTGACTCACTGAAGTGGAAGTGAATGGAATCTCCATTCAAAAAAAGATTAAGGTCTCATAGTGCATAAATAACCATGTACTGTATCTGGCATGTTTGTCAATAGGAGGGGAGCCAGATCCAAGAAACCTACTCTGTAAGCTACCCCTTGCCTACAGGGTTCTCCCTACATGCCTGTTCTACCATTCACAGCCTAAATAGGACACATGCTTAACTCCTTAACTCTTATTTATTTTAGAATCAGACTAAATGTGAAACTTTTGAACTCCTCAGAATGGGTGGTTTTGGTTGGCCCAGAGATTAAATGACTTTTCCCGTGTTATACTGAAAGTCTCTAATACAGTTAGAAACTGAACAGAGATCTTTCAGAGTCCCTGGTCATTGTCTAACACCTGTAGTCTGCATTTCCTGGCTATGAGACCTGTATTATGAACATCCAGATTCTGAGGGAACACATCGTTCCAGTCTGCTTAGATGCTATTTAGAATGCAGACCCCAGCAGCTCTAGCCATGAGACAAGACTCGGGTAACAAACAGTTAAAAGGTGGAATGTGGACAAGGCCTGTTTGTATCTATATTTGGACTACAGATTTGGACTCCACATTTTTAACTCAGATGTGGGAACACAGTTAGGTCCTGTACTACAGCCTTAATTGTGTTGTGAGTCATCAGCAGACAACTACTTCCATTAAATAAAGATACAACATTGTAAATCTGGTCTGTGGAAAAGGAGACTTTAGTACAGTTTCCTTTGAACTTGTTTTGAATATTGAAAGCAGTGGTGTTCAGCCTTTTAGTCTCACGTGCCAGATGTGTGGCACAGGGCCAATCAATGGGCCCCACATGCCAGGATAGAGCCCTATGCTATCCTGGCCCTCTGCACCTGAATCAGGCCCCACACCATTTCTTTCTATGCCGTGTTCTTGGATCGTCTCTACACTGCCTCTGCTTAGTTTTGTGCACCCAGATCAGGTCCCATGCCATCTCCCCGCAGCACTCCAGATCTAGTGCACAGGACCATGCTGTCTGGTTCATGGGGTACCCTATGGCCTGGAAATGTGGCAGCAGGGAAGCAGCAATTAATATTGCTGCCACTCCCCCACCATCAAATTCTGGGAATCCCTGTGGGCCAGATGATGTTGCTCTGTGGGCTGTGGCTTGAGCACCCCTGATTTAAAATAGTGAAGTCTGTCTGTTTGTGCACCATTTAAAATGTATGGGAAAATTCACGATAATAGGAGGCCTGGTATGGGTTGAAGTCCACCCTTGAAATTATAGCTAAGGGGCAGTGGAGGAGAGACCCACATCCTCACTGTGTCTGCAAGAAACGCCAACCCCCTCACTTCTGTTTGCATGTGAAAGGGACATTACTTTTCCTCTTCATATTAGCACTTTTGTAATGTTTCTGTATGAGCTAAATCTAGCTGTTAAACATTTAATCCAGTGATCTTTCCAGGGACTGAATTAATCACAAAATACATGTTTGGATATGGGGCTATAGGTTGTAGATGTGTTGCTCTAAGGGCATAGGGAGACAAGGTTCTTTGAGTAAATCTGTTATCTTTTATTAGACCAATCCAAATAGTTGGAAAAATTCTTCTTAGCAAGCTTTCTGGTTTAAATACCTTTTGTCAGGCTGAGGATGCATCTGCAGTTGGTGTGTGCACCTCTTGGATGGGCTGAATAGTAAAGAAGCCAGAGGCTGGTATGCATGCAACAAAGGCAGTCAGTGAAGATTTCATGGATTTCATAGATGTTAGGAGCGGAAGAGACCTTGAAGATCATCAAGTCCAGCCTGCTGCCCAGTGGCAGGAAGTCAGCTAAAGGTCATAGTTTCTTAGTTGGTAGAGTTGGAAAGGATCTGAGTAGATCATCAAGTCCGATCCCCTGCTATCACAGGAAAAAGTACTGGAGTCAGATGACCCCAGCAAGGTGTTCTTGCAGCCTCCGATTAAAGATCACCGGGGTAGAAGCCAGCACCACTTCTCTTGGATGTTGGTTCCAGGTCCTAGCCGCCCTGAAAGTGAAGTAGCGCCTCCTGATGTCTAGCCTGAATCTTCCCTCTGTCAGCTTGTGACCGTTATTTCTAGTCACTCTTGGTAGTGCTTCTAGTCACTCTTGGTAGCCCCAATGCCTGCTGGTCCCCTCGACTAGTTTGTAAATGGCTGCTAGATCCCCCCCTCAGCCTTCTCTTGTGGAGGCTGAACAGATTCAGGTCTCTTAGCTTCTCCTCATAGGGCCTGCCCTGCTGACCCCTAATCATGCAAGTGGCCCTACTCTGGACCTCTCCATGTTGTCCACATCCCTCCTGAAGTGGGGCGCCCAAAACTGGACGCAGTACTCCAGCTGTGGCCTGTCCAATGTTGCATAGAGGGGGAGGATCTCCTTGGACCTGCTTGAGATGCATCTGTGGCTGCATGATAAGGTGTGGTTGGCCTTCCTGACTGCGTCCCCACACTGTCGGCCAACGTTCATTGTGGCATCAATAATGACCCTAAGATCCTTTTCTGTCTCTGCACTGACAAGAAGGGAGTTCCCCAGCCTGTAAGTCTGCTACTGGTTCTTCCTCCCCAGGTGCAGTACCTTGCACAAAGGATACCAGCAAGATAAGTATCCAAATGTTTTTTTGAGGGACTTCTGGAGGGAGTCTGTTCCAAGTCTTGGGGGCTTGGACAATGAAGACATTTTTTCTTATGCCCAGCCTAAAACAGTCTTCCTTTATGACTTTTAGTCCTTGTTAATCTCTTGGGGCACTCTGGTGAACAGACATCCCCCCAGATGCTGATGCATGCCCCTTATGTACTTATAGGCAGTCACCAGGTCCCTTCCCTGAGCCTGAGCTCCCCCATGACTCTCAGCCTCTCATCAAAAGGCCTATTCTCTTGCCCTCCAATCATGTGTGTGCCTCTCCTCTGCACCCTCTCAAGTGTCTCAACATCCTTCTTGAATTGTGGAGCCCGGAACTGGATGCAGCACTCCAGCTGCAGCCTCACCAAGGCCGAGTACAGTGGATGACATCCTGTACTGAGATTTACTTGAGAAGCATCTATGGATGCAAGCCAGAGTTTTGTTTGCTTTACCAGCTGTGACATCGCATTGGTGGCTTATGTTCATCTTGTGGTTAATCATGACCCTCAAGTCTCTTTCAACTGTAGTGCTAGTGAGTTTAGCACCACTGAGCCTATAAGCGTTCTGTAGCGCCCCCCCCCCCCCAAGGTGGAGTACCTTGCTTTTATCGGTATTGAACGTCATCAGGTTTGTACCCACCCACTTACTAAGCTTGTCCAAGTCAGCCTGAATCACTAGTCTGTCCTCAGGTGTGGACACTATGCTCCAAAGTTTAGTGTCATCGGCGAATGTGACCAGTGTGCTTCTGACTCCAATGTCCACATTGTTGATAAAGATGATAAAAAGACCTGGTCCAAGGACAGAGTCTTAGGGGATGCCACTGGTCATGGAGTGCCATAATGATTCGCTACCATCGGCTACTACTTTCCAGGTCTGACCTTGGAGCCAATTTCCCAGCCGTTGGACTGTGGTATAGCTGAGGCCACAGTTGGCCAATTTTTCCATGAGGAGATCATGGGACACCAGATCAAAAGCTTTTTTAAAGTCCAGATATATGATGCCAATTTATTCTTCCTTGTCCAGGTCATATGTCACCTGGTCATAGAAGGAGATGAGATTGGTCAGGCAAGACCTACCTGTGACAAATCCATGCTGGCTGTTCCACAGAATGTTGCCCTCAGCCATATTATCAAGAAGAGTCTCTTTGATAATTTTCTCCAGAATCTTACCGGGGACTGAGGTCAAGCTGATTGGCCTATAATTCCCAGGATCTACTTTCTGCCCTTTCTTAAAGATGGGTACCACACTGGCCTCCTTCCAGTCTTCAGGTATTTAACCTGAGTGCCATGAGTTTTCATATATCTTTGCCAGTGGTTGGGTTATGACACCTGCCAGCTCCTTGATTGTTACTCCTTACTGCAACATGGTTCAAATAAGCATGCAGGACAGCTTTTTAGTGAGTATAAATTTAATGTGGCCTTTATTCATACTATCAGCCAGGTGACCAGATTGGCTGACAGCAGGGATGGTAAAAGTGAAGATGAGGAGTCAGTGGGTGACAGACAGGATGCAGGGCGGGGAAAGGGAATGAATGTAGCTAGTAAATAGTGGAGAATTACCTGGGGAGTCAGATGTCAGGCAGGTTATAATGTGTCATAAATCCAATCTCTATATTTAGTCCATGATTTTTTGTATTCGGGAGGTTGATTAAGTGAAGTTCATAGGCTCGTCTGTGAAAAGTGTTTTGTAAGTTCCCTTTGAGGATTAGAACTGAGAGATTGGAGAGAAAGTGGTTTTCTTGTGAGAAATGTGCCCCCACAGGTAATTGGGTATTCTTGTCCTCAATAGATTTCCGGTGTGCATTCATTCTAGTACGCAGTTTTTGTTTGGTCTCTCCTATGGATTTTCCATCAGGGCATTTGGTGCCCTGGATGAGATATATTATATTTCTGGAGATGCAGGCATAAGATCCAGGAATGGTGGTGGTTTTGTTGTGGGGTGTAGTAATTGTGGAGGTGGTGGAGATATGTTGGCAGGTTTTACATTTCTTGTACTGGCCTGGTCTGGATACATTCAGTGTGTTTTGGGCTGTAAGAAGTTTGCTTCTGGTGATGAGGTAGGTGAAGTTCAGTGCTTGTTTAAAGGATAGCACTGGTGGTTATGAGAAGATCTCTTTGAGAATCGGGTCTCCTTCTAGTCTGGATTGCAGTTGTCTGAGGATTTTCCATATAGGTTCAAGGGAGGGGTGATATGTCATAACCAGCAGAGTGTGATTCATGGGGGGTTTCCTTCTGTACTACAGCAATTCTTCACATGGTATCTGGGTGGCTATTTCAAACATGTGATCTATTTTTCTGGAGGAGTGTTCTTGTTGAGTGAAAGCCTTTTTGAGATTTGTGAGGTGGCAGTCCTGGCTGTTCTCCTCAGTGCAGATCTGGTGGTATCTGATAGCTTGACTGTCTATTCCAGTTTTCTTGGTGTGTTTACTGGTTTACTTGGTGATTGCTGGTTCTGTGCAGATATGTATGTTGGTCTGTGGGTTTCTTGTATAACATAGTCTGTATTTTACCATTCTGGATGCTGATCATCATGTCTAAAAAGGAAATGTTGGTGCTGGAGTATTCAAAAGATAGTTGGATGGAGGGGTGATGATTGTTGAATTTCAATCAGAGATTGCAGGTTTTTAATCAAGATATATTGATGACATCTTCATTATTAGAAGTACAGCCAGGGTTTGATGGTGCAGTCCTTGAGGAATTCTTCTTCCAGGTGGCTCAGAAAAAGGTTGGCATCCTGTGGGGCCATTTTGGTCTGGTCTTAAGTTGCAGCATCTGGTAGTCCTCCATCATCTGATGATCACCCAGCAGAAACATGTTTCAGTACAGTTCACAAAGAAGGTATATTCACAACTTGCCAGAATTCCCCAAGATGGCAGTAATCATCTACTGTTCTCATTGACAATCTCAACAGAAAGAGCCAAGACTGCAGGAGCATGGATACTGGGGCTGAGGTTTTAAAAAATAGGAGCTGGCATTAGGCTCCTAATTCCATACTTAGGCACTTGAATAAGTGGTTTTGCTGATAATTTTTCATGCTTTTCCTCCCAAACTTAAAGGGCAGCATGGGACAAAGTATGAAGGTGTTTGTTTGAAAATCTATTGAGTGAATAATTTGAAGCCAACATTATTGACCAGTCAGGGGTGGGAGCTATCCTTTCAATAGTGAATGAAAGAAGAAAGGCAGGACAGGCATAAGCCATGATGAGCCTTGAAAGTGAGGAAAATAGCTTATATACAAAGAGAAAGAATGGATATTGAAGTAACAAGGAGAGAGAAGATGTAATTAAGTTGTCCCACTAAGAAAATGATCTTTGCAATTGCATTTTGAATGGATGTGTGCAAGTCAAGACTGAATGCATCAAGGTCAGAGGAAAGAATGTTGCAGTAACTGTTACATGAGATAAGAGCCTGGCTGAGAGCTGTGCCTGGGTTGATAGGACAAACTACACATTAAAGTTGTTTTGTAGAAAGAGTCTGAGAGCTTCATATGTCATCAGCGTGTTAGGACTTAAAAAAAAATCCATGTCTAAGAAAATTTCCAGGTTCCAGGCTTGACTGACAGGCAGGCAGGGGGGCTGTCCATGGTGACTGAGAAAGGAAGTCATGGGGGAGGGCTGAGGGAAAGTGGAGAGCTCTGCTTCAATCACATTAAGCTTGGATGGATATCCAGAAGGAGCTATCAGAGTAACAGGTCAAGTGTCGGTTTGGATGCAAGAGGGAGACATCTGAAGTACAGAGCTAGATCTGTGGACCATCAGCAGGGAGATGGTGGCTAAATTTGTGTTTGTAGATGGGCTTGTCCAACAGAACTAGGCTGAGGGAGAAGCAAAAGAGGAACCAAGGTCAGAGCTGTGTGGAACACCCAAGGAAAGCTGGAGATAGTGTAGGGGGGATTATGCCAAACAGCTTCCATCACACACCCAGACATGTGTCCTGATCTTGTTACTGACATATCAGTTGTCTGTAGAGCATTTCCTAGTGCCTTGTATGTATCAGGTGAAATGTATAGTTAGGTATAATGTCACAGAATAGCAGTGGAGTTGGATCTACTCATTCTATCATTACTACTTTTTATTTCTCTTCCTGTGTGAATGTTACCTTTATTTTGTCTGTTAGAAACCTGTGCTGTCAATAACGGCGGCTGCGACCGCACATGTAAAGATACCTCAACTGGAGTTCATTGCAGCTGTCCTGTTGGATTTACACTCCAGCTGGATGGGAAGACCTGCAAAGGTAAGTTTTGCACTTTTGGCAGCCTACCTAAATATACCTACCTTAAATACCTTGTAGCAGTTGTACCAGTTTCCAGCGGGATTCCTGGGCACCTTGAGAAAAGCCAAAGTGTAACTAGCCATGGGAAGGGACAAGGCAGGACAAGACATGCAGCTATCTTGCACATGCTGTCTGTTACACCAGTCACCAGGCTTAGATATACAACATACTTTGCCTGTGACTCCCCTTCCCATCTCCAGTATAGCCTCTTTCTCTGATCAGCAGGTAGTAAGTGGTATAATGGCAATGAGGAGATCCTGCTTGTTCACAGGCAGAGATTTGCATACATCAATATGGAGAATCAGACTGTCAACTTGGTATTAGGGTTCTAATATTTGAAGGCTCTAAATAGGAAGGCAGCAGTAGAATTATTTATGCTGGTTCAAGCAGCTATAACAAGAAATAATGGGTTAGAAATAAGCAAAGGAAAATCTAGGTTACACGTTGGAATAAAATTCTCCAGGGTAAGATCTGTGAGTGGTCTGCCAAGCAGAGTGATGGAATTCTCTGTGCTTGAGTCATTTAAAATGAGAAAAAGAACTCTCGCTGGCATGAGAAGGACAAGATGACACTAGTCTTTGCTGTCTATAATTTCTGCATTGCTTGGGAAAACAGCAGAGAATAATAAAAAAAAAGTTAAAGTAGTTTGTTTAAAACTCTAAAGGGTTTCCAAACAGTAAATGAGTTTATAATCTCCAGTGGTATGAGCCATGAAAAGTATTCCTTTACAAGCACATTTACACATGTATGTGAAAATGAGAGCCACGTATGAGATCAGTGGTGCTCACTCAATCTTTTGGCTGGGCAGGCCAGATTAGTGTGGAGGGGCTATTCCTTGGGTGGGATCAAGCCCTGCGTACCAGGATTGGTTCCTGGGGCCCAGCATTACCTCTTGCTCCCCTGCATGGCAGAATTGGGTCCCAGTAGCCTGGCACCACCTCCTTCTGCCCCCACACAGGGATTGGTACCAGGGGGCTTGGCACATCCCTCTTCTTGCAGTGTGCTACGATTGGGTCCTGGGGGCTAGTGCCACTTCCTCCTAGTCACCTGCAAGTGCTGGTATTGGACCGTTCCCTGAGGCCCTTTTCTGGCCCTGCATGCTGGAATTGGGCACCCAATCCAGTGTGCAGGGTCTGGAAATTTGGCAGTGGGGAAGTAGTGCCACTGCTCTTCCACTGCCACACCCACAGGGAGCTCTGCAGGCTAGATGACACAAGGTTGTGGGCTAGGTCTGGCCTGCAGACCAGGGGTTGAGCTCCCCTGTGCTGGATGAAAGGGAATAGTGGAAATGCACATGAATGAAAAAGTTCATTTCTAGATCTGGATCTGAACTTCCCCACAATTTGGTATTGTTCAGTCCCTGGATTTAGTTTCAGGCTTTACTTGCTAAGAAGTGAAACACCCAGTCGGATCTGGTTGTTTCATCCATACGATGTGTCTGTCTTTGAGACCAACTGACAAAAGGGCATCAGACATGTTCTGCTTATTTGCTAAACGCTTTTCCATTACAGATATAGATGAATGCCAGGCCAATAACGGAGGCTGTCATCATTTTTGTAAAAACACTGTTGGCAGTTTTGATTGCAGCTGCAAAAAAGGATTTAAATTATTAACAGATGAGAAGTCCTGTCAAGGTATGTGAATGGTGACTTAGTAAAAGTAAACAAATCAAATTGGGCTAGATACCTACTACAGTGATGAAGTACTTATTGAATAATTTTCCATTTATGTGTGGTTCTTCAAGGTGTTTATGGCTTTTTTAAATAGGTATGTGGAGTTTTCTCTCTACAGCTGTTTTTAAAATCAGTGAAGAGCCAATGAAGAGCATTTGGCATGATGTTACAGTAGGACAGGGGTGTTAAAGATCTGGCTCATGGAGCCCAGTTATTTAGCCAATGGTGCTGCCCATGGGACTTGAACTGGAGCTGTGTGCTACGTGTGACATGCCCTGGGCCAACCTGTGCACCACACGCAGTGTTCACTGGCTCTGGCCTGAGCTCTGTATGCTGGAGATTGTGCATGGGGCCATCAGGGGCACACGCTGCATGCAGTGTATGGGGCTGGTCTGTAGGCCTGAGTTTGACTACATTTAGAGATGCATTAGGAGATTGTCTGAAAAGGTATTCATTGTGTAACAGATAATTATCTGGAAGAAATAGTGAGTAGAGAACATAATTTTATAACAGATAGCCCTTTATATAGGTCACACGATTTTTCATGTATTCAGTGGCTAAAGTCATTTACAGGAAATGAAGAGGGAAACAACCATACTTTAGCTGTAGTAACTGTTTTCAAATACAGATTATTTGACTTGGCAACATTTGTTAATTTAGAATAAAATACCATTTTTCTCTCCTTATTTTTTGGTTGGAATTTGTTAGATACCTGGATTCAAGAAAAAAGGAAAAGTATTCAGTCCATAAAATTTTACTCCTATATACCCTTTTATATAAATTGCAGTGGATTCACTATTCTTTACAATTGCATTCAGATTATTTTTTAAACATTGCAGAAAGATTTGATTTTAAGATGACAACATGGCATTGATACCACTCATCAGCCAACAAAACATATTTGCTTTTTGATATAATGCTCTGTTCATCTAGGAAAATAAACATTATTTAAACCGTGCAAATACATTAAAAAGTAATTAGCAATGTGGTCTTGTTGTTTTTGGCAAAGCTACAGTATGTAGCAAGCAGCTAAAATAAAGTGGGCCAATCATTTTGGCAAGTGAATAATTCCATTTCCTAGACAACCAGCTGACATTAATGATGAATTTCAGAAAATGGAGCTGACTATCAGACAGGAAACTTCACTGCAATGTGGTCCCTTCTCATCTTTTTTAGATCAGACTTAGCGGGACAAATATTTACACAGAGTAAACTTGCTGGAGAAATGTAAGATTTCCAAGATTTCTGATGGAACCTGTTTATGAATTAATTATTTATTTTAAGGATTTCATCTTCAGATGTCTGTGTTGCTTCTCCTTGGCCTCTGACACGCATTACACTGAAGGCATGATTAACTGATTAGTCACATCTTAAGTAGTGATCTGGCCATACATTCATTCACTTAATGGTGTGATAAAACCAGGAATAAGCAACAAAGTTATTATACAAAATATTTATAATAACTTTGTGGCTCCTATCACACCTTTAATTGACATATGGCCAGTGCTCCCAGTCTCCAGAGCATGCTCCTGTGTGCTCTGGAGGCTAGGAGCGGAGCACTTGTCAGTTGATCGGGGCTCCCAGCTGGGGGAACATAATGATCTCCCCCACCTGAGAGCCCTGGTCAGGTGACAAAACTCCCAGCCATGGGGAGTACCATGCAGTCCTGCAGCTGACAGCTCCCAGTACTGATGGGACTCCCAGCTGCTAGTGGCTGGAAACCCTGTCAGTGCTCAGAGCTCCAGGCCACTGGGGACACCATGTGCCCTCTGGGCTGGGAGCCCTGTTAGTGATGAGAACTCTTAGCTGTGGGAACTGGATAAGGCCCATTAGGATGTATCATGCTTTCCATTTTGTTATAGCAGTGTAGGGTACTTTTGATAATAATACATTCAGTATTTATAGCCTGAGGTCTGCTCTGTTGAAATCCATTAGAATTTTGCCTTTGACTTCATTGGGATCAAGCTTGCCCGTACACTAAATTTGCCTCTTTAGGGATGGTGTCTAATATGTAAAATGATTAAAAAGCTGACGAACATTTAGATGTCTAAAGCAAAGACATTCTTTTCAGCATTAAAGACAGAAATAATAGACCCACTGTGTGCAGTGCCACAAATTAAGCCAAACCTGATCCCAGTGATGTCCAGGGTCTCTTGGTTGCTGCAGCCAGTGTTGTTCAACAGAGGCATAGTAGGCCATAATTTTGCACCCTTAGCAAGAGCAGTGGTGGAGGTTTGCTGATGCAGGGACAGATGTCACTGATGTGTGTCGAGTGAAACACCAATTTTTGGTAGCAAAAAAGGTGAAACTTGCTGCTGTTCCTGCTCTGCCCTACCACCATCATGCCAAATGCTCTTCATGGGGACCAGGGACAGCAGGTAAGGTGCTCTCTTAGCTGCATTCCTGTGCTTTCCCCATCTTAGGCAGTCCCTGGGGCTTGTGCCCCACTTACCCACCTGCCATTACACTACTGGCATGCAATAAGAAGAATGTATCAAGAGAAGGTCCTTTCTCACTGCACTGAGGCACATTGTTGAGGGCAGGTAGAGGAGGCTCCTCCTGGAGAACCCCTCAGCCTGTGTGAGGTTGCTGCTGAGGACAATTTAGTTTTGAGGGGTTGCAGGCTGGCTTCTTGTCTGCCCAGAACTGAAAAAAGTGTTCTACTGTTTTTTTCTCTTTATGAGGTGAGTGGTCTAGTGTATATCTAGAATGGCTATTGCATAGGCACGGCTTAGGTAAAAATATGGCTTCCTGTTTTTGTCAGCGGGACAAGGAAATGGAAAGTTAATTTGTAAATATTTTTCCTGACAACTTTGCCTTGCCTTCCTTTGAAGAAGTATTTGTTTTCTACATATTTTTTTTTGCAATGAAGAGAATTCAGCAGGAATTATTTAAAATGCAATATAACTACAGTTTATACATTTGCCATATTGTTTAGGAAACTATCTGCTTTTTCAAAAGTTTCTACTTCCTTGTGTTACAAGCTGCTAGAGTTAAAAGAATTTGCTTAGCTCACATAAATTTATACATCTATCTGTCCAGCTTTGCTAGCTTATAAATGCTTCCTTGACAGAGCAAGAGATGTTAACATACCCCTTTAAAAATTACAGACATTGATGAATGTTCTTTTGAAAGGACATGTGACCACACGTGCATCAATCATCCAGGCACTTTTGAGTGTTCTTGTAACAAAGGATACACTCTCTACGGCTTCACACATTGTGGAGGTGAGTATAAAAAGATACCAGTGTGCATGCTGTCAGAGCACTTCTGCAGCAATTATTAACATCACTGGAAGGCATGTGCCTGAAATCCTGTACAGCAAATTTACCCTTTGCCTTTTCTAGGCAGTTTTTCAAAAGAGGAGATAGAGCAAAAATGAAACAGAGTACTGCTTGCTTAATTGTGTTTTTTCTTAAATTATTTCTCTTTCTCTCAGTGTTTTGGAATACAACTTTAAGCACTAGAGCAAATAGATGAATTCCACACATAGGTGATTTGACAGTATTTCCATATGCAAAATTGCTGCTGGTTTCAGTGGGAGTTCTAGACATAGATTACTTTCAAGACAAAGTCCTTATGAAGAAAGGCTTCAGATGAAGTATGATAGTAGGGTCTTTTATAATAATGAAAATATATATTTAGTAAGAAAAGGCTAGGTCTTTATATGATCTAAACAGGGAAAGCTCAGTTTTAGTTAACTGAGTAATACTGATTTATGCTAGTTGAAGATGGAACCTGGATGTTTTACTTCTGATTCACAAAGAAATCTTCAGTGAAACAGAGCAGTATGTTGACTTGAACTTTAATCTGAGGCATATTGAAAACGGACAGAATATTAATATGGAAAAATATCATTACTTAACATTAAATGGAAATAAGCCTATTTTCATGTAAAACTCAGGCAAAATCTTAAATACAGCCATCCATGTAATTGGCTAATAAATGTGTGTGAATGTGAGTCAGACTCATAGAAGTAGGGTCGGATGGGACCTTGTAGGTCTTTGGGTCCGACCCCCTGCCTGGGCAGGAAGAAAACTGGGCTCAAATGACCCCAGCCAGGTAGACACCGAGCCGCTTCTTAAAGACCCCCAGGGTAGGAGCCAGCACCACTTCCCTTGGAAGTCAGTTCCAGGTCCTAGTCACCCTAACTGTGAAGTAGTTCTTACAGATGTTTAATCTAAACCTACTCTCCAACAACTTGTGACCGTTATTCCTTGTTATCCTGGAGGGTGCTAGGGGAAACAAGGTCTCCCCCAAATCCTTCTGGTCCCCCCTAGTGAGTTTATAGATGGTCACAAGGTCCCCCCTCAGCCTTCTTTTGTGAAGGCTGAACAGGTTCAGGTCCCGTAGCCTCTCACTGTAGGGTCTGCCCTGCTGTTCCTGGATCATGCAGGTGGCCCTCCTCTGGATCCTCTTACTGTTGTCCACATCCCTCTTGAAGTGGGGTGCCCAGACCTGGATACAGTACTCCAGCTGTGGCCTGTTGCATAGAGGGGGAGGATCACCTCCTTGGACCTAATTGAGATGCACCTGTGGATGCACGATAAGGCCCGGTTAGCCCTGCAAACCGCGACCTCGCATTGTTAGCCCACATTCATCTTGGAGTCAATGATGACTCCAAAATCCTTTTCTGCCTCTGTGCTCTCAAGAAGGGAGTTTCGCATCTTGTAAGCATGCTGCCAGTTACTACTGCCCAAGTGCAGCACCCTGCACTTGTCAGTATTGAAACACATCCTGTTTTTGTTAGCCCACCCCTGCAACCTATCCAGGTCTTTCTGCA
>JAGPOW010000304.1:100958756-100987581 GCA_030014935.1 Caiman crocodilus
AGGTCGAATATGACCCATCCACCACCACACTCTGAGTATGACCTGTCAGCCAATTCGCAATCCGTCTGACCGTGTAGACATTGATGCCACAGTCACCTATTTTTTTAATTAGAATGGAGTAGTCAACAGTGTCAAAGGCCTTGCTGAAGTTCAGAAAGACTACATCCACAGTGACACCTGCATCCAATTCTTTTGTGACCTGATTGTAAAAGGCAGCCAGGTTGGTCTGACATGACCTGCCCCTAATGAAACTGTCCTGGTTGCCCTTGAGCATCATCCCTGATGGCAGCCCATCACAGATGTGCTCCTTGATGATCTTCTCAAAGAGTTTTCCAAGGATTGAGGTAAGACTGATGGGCCTATAGTTGCCTGGGTCCTCCCTCCTCCCTTTTTTAAACATGGGGACCACATTAGCTATCTTCCAATCATCTGACACCTGGCCTGAGCACCACAAGCTCTCATAAAGCCGTGCCAAGGGCCCTGCAATAATCCCTGCTAGCTCCCTCAACACCCTGGGGTGGAGAGCATCTGGACCTGCTGATTTGAACAAGTCCAGCCCCTCCAGAAGCACTCTAACCTGGTCCTCCTTAACCTTAGGTCTTGGGGCGTTCCCGTCGAGTCCATCTTGAATCACAATGGGGGAGTCCTGGTCCCTGCACAAGAAAATAGAGGTGAAGAATGTGTTAAACAGGTCTGCCTTCTCCTCTGGCGCAACCACCAGATTGCCCAGTATATCTTGCAGGTGCTCCACATTTCCTGGTGCCTTCTTCATCCTCCCTATATATTTGAAAAAGGGACTTTTTATTATCTTTGATCTTGGATGCTAATCCTAGCTTTATGTCCACCTTGGCTTTCCTAAAAGCTCCCCTACAGGCCCGAGCAGTGAAGGTATTCGCGCCCTCCCCTTCCACCGGGTGTACGCCATCTTTTTGGCAACCAGGCATTTCCAGACGTCCTTGATGAGCCCAGGAGGCTTTTGGGCACTCTTGCCCCCCTTGCTTCTTGTTGGAATTGTCACCCCTTGGGCCCTGAGTATCGTCTCCTTAAGGAACGACCACTCATCTTGGGCATTGAATTCCCCTGCCCTCGAGAACCCCAGCACCTCTCCCACCAATCTCCTCAACTCGTTGAAGTTGGCCCTCTTGAAGTCTAAGGCTACTGCCTTGCTGCAGGCCCTTATCACCCTGCACAGGATGATGAATTCCAGCAAGCGATGATCGCTATCACCCAGGTGGTCAAAGACCTAAAGCCCCATTACCAGATCATCGCCTGTGGCCAGGACCAGGTCCAACAGGGCATTCCCTCTGAAGGGAGTCAGAATGGGCACATTTGAACTTGGGGACCATGACAGAAATGTGTTACCCAGTTTGCAGGTCTTCACTTCATTTGGGGTCCTTTAAGCTGTGTGCACGAACATAAGCTGGGGTTTGTTTTTTTTAGAGAAGTCTAAGGGAATAGGGCGCCCACAGGATATGATGTCTTCTACAGTGGGGTGGGGTTGGGTCAAACATCTGGCTCACAGGACTTTTCATGGGCTGGACAACCCTCCAGATCCAGCCCATGGAGTTTGTCACCACAGCAGTTACAGCTGCTGTTTTGATATGGGGGTTAATGATGCTGCTGCTCATCCTCCCAGTTCCCCTTACCTTCTGCTTAATTTCTGGTTTTCAGTCACCTTTGGTGACCAAAATTGGCATCAGTCAGCAGTGGCAAAAGTGTTGAGAAGGAGGGAGGGACACTGAGCGGCAGCAATGTTAACTCTCTGATTGCTAGCTGAAACAGTAGCTTTGGCATCTGTGGGAAGAAGCACCATGGATCAAATCCAGGGGTACGTCATCTGGCCTGCAAGAAGCCCTGCAGGCTGGATGATCTACTCTTTGGCTGTGCTCCCCTGCTGACAGCTCATTTGAGTTTGATGCTCCTGTCCTAAGGTATAGCTGCATTGAAATCTGGACGCTTGCTTTCTGGTTCCTTTGAAAATCTTAGCCTATGTGTTTATGAATATGGGGGACTAATGGCAGTTGGTTTAAGTCATGCATAATAAAGGCAGCTGCTCTACTGGCTTTCCTGAACAGTGTTGCCAGCATACCACAAGTGTGAAGATGCTGTGTTGCAAAATGGTTTCTAGATGCTTTCAGCCAGCAAGCAATAGGGTTGGAATCCAGTGTTAAACCTTTCATAATCACTATAAGCTTGATGACTGAGAGAAGCTGACAGTAGTTTTGCAACACAGCTTCCCCATGAAAAAGCCAGATCTAGACTATAACTCTGGGGAAAAAAAACCAATTTCTTCTACATTCTGCCTTCCAAAAACAAAATATGTGTCTTATATGGGGGTGTGTTGTGTATGAGAAAATATGATGAATATTATTTAATAGTTTAATACTTTTAATAATACTTTTAATAATTTAATACTTTTAATAGTTGGTCTGATTAAGGGTGGTAGAGTCATATTATCAAACTTGGAAAATTGCTTCATTTGCCTGTAAAATTTGCTCTTTAAGGGCTGTGCCATTGGATTTCGGATGGAACAGGATCAAGCCATAAAAGATGCATTTTGTGTGCACACTGTCATAGGTGACTTTGCACTGTGTGTATTCTTTATATACTCAGCTAGGACGTCCGAGGGGGGTGGGGGGCGGGGTTCCTTCCTTCCTTCCTTGGAAAAGATGATGCAAAGTGTTGGGATCAATGGCATTATGAAAAACCAGCAGGAAGTGAGAAAATGGTGAGCTGGATCTGGAGCTGCAGGCTGTAGACATCTATACTGCAGGAAAAATAAATACTTCTTCATATAATTACAGTTGGAAATGATAGGAAACTACTATCCAAGGCAATAAGCATCATGGTAAGATCCATTCAAAAGCTAAGCCCTGTAGGCTGAAGAGCTTGGGGATTGATTAGTTGCAGCACGTGAAGGGCAGGAAGTAAGAGAAGCTGTCATGAGTTTGACCCTGAGGGAGAGCAAAGAGACAGGGGTCTCTGGGTTACAGGATGTCCAGGAAAGAGAAACTTTTAAACTGAAATGCAAACTTGCTCTTGCTGTGTTAAGGGACATGTGGGGTAAACAAACAGAATTGTATAAACCACCGCCACTCCTATTGCCTTCTAATGGAAACTACCTGGCAAAGTCCCCAAAGTGATCTGACTGTTTAGGCCAAAAAAGCATAGGAATACAATGGAAAGTATTGTCCACTTTTATTTGTTGACCATGAAATAAAATATATTTTAACATTATAATATATATGTATGTGTGTGTGCATATAAGTGAAGGCATAATATATGCATTAGATATATAATATGCATTTTTGAACTTTTAAGGCAAATGGTTGTTGTGTGTCTTGCATCCTATCACATGGTTTTGTTCCAAACATCATAATAACCAGAAACAATACAACATACGTTTGGTTTAATTGCATTTTCCTTCGTTAAGAGCCTGTACATTTTTTAAGCCCATTCTTGAGGCTGGAATGTTTTAGTTGCAGTCAATTTTGGTAATATTTAACATTGAAAGTAAATCATTTAAATCAATGTTAACATTCATTAAAAGACTGCAGACTGCAGGGAATGCACAAATATTTAGGGCAGGATATTCAAAAGGCACCCAGAAAATTACAGCCTGGTCATACAAAGTATGCTGCCCAGTTACAACAATTTTATGTCTGCATTTTACAGCGAGTGAAATTGTTTCTAGATTAACAGTTTAAAAAGGTATTTTCATCCTTTCCTTCAGATATTAATGAATGTAGTATCAACAATGGAGGATGTCAACAGACCTGCATGAATACATTAGGAGATTATGAATGTCAGTGTCACTCCAACCAGAAATTGCACTGGAATAAGAAAGACTGCGTTGGTAAGGCACATAGAAAACATGTATGCTTGAAGGTGATGCAGCTCTAGGTAGTTGTGAAAATCTTGATCCATCCCATTAAGCAGCATGGATCGTCATGGCCTTTGTTAGATTTCTGCTTTACTTTTAAGTAGCCATGCTAGCCATTGCTGGAATAGGTGAAAAACAGGAGATACTTTAAGGGGCTTTGGTGCTTTCTTCCTTTGCTTTTACCTAGGCTTCTTTCTGTGTTTTCTTTTGTGCTTTACTGCATGGAAAAATATTTTGGGCATAGTTTTACCTGAAAGGAAATGTATATATATGGTTTAATCCTTATGTTATCTCCCCTTCTCCCCTTTTCTCTGTATTGAATATTGAAGGTTGCTGCATGTCCATCTCTGTTTGCCACATGTAGATATTTTACTTCTCCCATGAGGATTTATATTTATCTTGTTTAGAAGGGTCCTTGCCTGATATGTCACCCAAAGTATTGCTGCGCTGCACTAAAAGTGGTGGGAATGATGGATGCATCTTAAGCTGTCCCTCAGATGTCCATGTTATTTCTGGTAAGCCACACAGACAAAGCACAGTATAGTTGTCCTAAGTGTGCTGTTATGTGAAGAATGAAGGAGTAATAATGCTAGCACTTGTGAAGGTCTTTGAGGCACAGTGGAAGAGTACATAAGGTATCACTGTGGCTCTGGAGCAGTGGTGGTCAATTTTGGTCCTGCAGGCCAGATGAAAGGTGTGGGGCAAGTCTGTGGGCCATTTTGGGCCTTACTCTGCCCCTGTTTACTGGGATTATGCCTTGGCTTCCTGCGCCACTTCTGCCCAGATGGAACCTAATTGGATGGATGGGGGGTGGTATGTGGGCCTGCTAGAGGTGGTGTGGGGCCCTGGGGCCCAATCCAGATGCTCAGGACAGTGTGAGACTCCTGGGGAGCCCTCTGGTACATATCTGGTCTGCAGATAAGCCCTGTGGTACATATCTGGCCTGCAGGTTGAGCACCCCTGTTCTGGTGTAATAAGTTCATGTTTCATCCTGGACTTGTGCCAAAGGCTACCCCCAGTCAATCCAGCTATAAATGGGAATCTGGTCATTTGGGCAGGGGACTCAAAGGCAGCCAGATGTTGTGCTAGTCCTTATGTGCCATTGGCTATAGAAACTCATGTGTCTTAACCAGGGTAACTTAATGGGTCTGTGACTCATGAAGGTATAAGAAAATAAGCAACCAAAGGAGAAAACCTCCTCCCTTTAAACAGGGACCTCTGTATCCCTGCCAGAATCCTAAGAATCCTTTTCTTCTAATCCATCTACCTTCATATCACCTCACCACAACTGCCCTTTAGCAAGAGTGGACAGGGCAGAACTCTTAAGTGTTTCTGGTGCCATTCCCAAAATGGCCCAGGGCCAGCTGTTGAATGATAGAAGCCCTGTTCAGAGCTGAGCCTGCCATCTTAGGAACCTGATATCAGGTCCAGCTTTTGGATATAGGGCTAAAAGGGCAAACAGGGTCTTGATTATTTGCCAACACTGAGGCAAATTGACCTCAAAGCTATTCCAGAGCTCCAGGCTGGGAACATAGCTCCAAGGCTAAGTGTGATCTTTGAAAAAGGCAGTGCCCATGTAACTCAATCCTACAAATGTCTTACACAGGTGAGGGGCATCCAGTTCTTACGTGGTATGTATCTTTACTTTGTCTGCCTGTATCATCTGTTGTTAGGAATACAAGATGCCTACACTCTCACCTGTGGCAGCTCCTCTTCGCCTAAGAAAAAGCAACAAAGTACAAATGAATCTACTTGGCTTGGTAATTACTAGATTTACTTGTTGCATGTAAATCCTGTTGACTCTTTATTATAAGCGTATTATAAGACAGGGATATATTATTCCGTTTGTGTTTTGTTTCCTCTTTGGTTGTATTCCTTCTGTTTTTTCTTCCTCTTCATTCATATGTCAGAGTGCACAGCTCTTGCATAAATGAGGATTCTTCTCTTGAAGTCCTTGTGTGGCTTCACCAGCATTACCCATGTGCCGGAGATCCAAATTATTAGGTACATGAACAGCCCATCTGTGGAGCTACATGTATCTCTTTAGCCACTCCTAATGGAAAATCTGACTATGTATAATCTGTGTGTCTCACTTAGCTTAACGGTAACATTTATTTAAGATGTAGGAGTGTGAAAAATGCTACTGTACATAAACAATAGGTGCAGATCTTAAGCTGATATAAATCAATGTATCTCTTTGACTCCAGCAAAACTGTTCATATTTACACAAGTTCTGCTCCTATGAACAATACCTTTCCTGGAGCTAAAATATATCACAGCTTCTTAATGTAGTTCTAGTTATGAACTAACTACCAGCAAAAGAAGACTAGTATCTCATTCAGCATCCCCCCTGTGATTCCATCTTTCCACAAACAGCAGTGTTTTTAGTGACATATAGGTTTACATTATGCAGTTGTAGTGACCTGCTTGACATTGTGGTATTTCAGTCTTTTTCTTTTTTAAAGTAACTTGTCATTGTTTCTTTGTGTGAAGATACCTCAGCCATCAAGATAAGTGTAACCTTTAAATTTAATGAAGGAAAATGTAGTTTGAAAAAGTCTGAGATGTTTCAAGAAGGTCTGCAGCAAATTATATCAGGTATGGATGTATATGTACAGGTAAGCAAGCTAATGCTATAGATCAGGGATTTTTAAATATTTTTGTGACATGAAATGGACTTCAGTAATAAACAGGGAGCTTTGCAAATTTCCTCTCTTCCCATATGTGATGATAGGAACCATGCCCTTCCTCACTGTAATTCTAGGAACAATTCTGTTGCATCTCGGAAAAGGCACATTAGGAAAGTTCTCCTGTATTTTTTTTTTTACCAATCTAAATTTCATGAGAATACTCTCTCTTTTTGCTCTTCATATCTTTTTATGACTTTCTAATCTTAAACATGCTTCTCTTAACCTTGGTTTCCTTCTCTCCTGCGTCTTTGAACATAAACATGTTCTGCCTCTTCCATCTTCCCTTTCCTCTGAGATTATACTGCCTGGTTGCTAATTCCATTTACCTGATGCCACATTGAAGAAACCTCTGGCTTCTTTCTTCCTGTTCATCCTTTTTTCTCCAGTTTCGCTCCTGTTTCCTTGCCTCTTCCTTTTATATTGCAGAAACTTCTAATAGACACAGCTAGATTGGCTCCTCCCACACACTTTTAGCTGCTTTGAGGTAGGAAACATGATGTGGAAACTTGTAAAGGCAGCTAGAAACAAAAAGGAGGACTTTAACCTGACCTGCCCATAAAATGTAGTTTGAGATGAATCTGAATGAAATAAAAGAATAATAAAGAACAAGGCCCCATTGCTGAAAGAGGAATCGGTACATAGCTGTATTATGGTCAATCTTTACTTGGCTGGACGTGAACAAGAAAATTAACTGAAAATAAAAATAATCCACCATATTGGTTTGCTTGGCTTTAAATGAACAGCAACCATACTAGATATTTAATGAAAGTGCATATTTATTTCAGGACCAAAACGTGATCTGGACGTTTTCTTAAATACATATTGTTTCCTCATGGAAAAGTTGGTGAACATTTTCTGAAAGGCCTGTGCGTGCTGAAACTTGCCCCAGATGAATTTAAACATTGTTGGAAGCGAGTGGGGCTTTCACACCAGAGCAAGCAAGAGATTTTCCCTTAAATAATTTTAACTCATCCTGAGCAGGCAAATAGCATGGTTCTAATAGCATATCTCAAAAAAGATAATGAAGAACTTGCTGGTAGCTGCTTGGTTTAAGTGGGCCTTGTAGCTTTAGCAAGGTTCAGATCTTAGTGGTGGGATGCGCTCAGTGGGTCAATGCAGTACAGCCACCTTCAGCTGGTGTAATTTGCTGCAGCACTGTTGAAGTCACTGAAGCTACCCTTGTGTTTGTCAATTGAGAATCCAGCCCCATTGTCTGTAGTTTATTAGCATCTGGAGTTAATCATTTAGTCTCCTCACAGTCTTCATAACAAAATATTTACTGAGCTGTAGTGAATATCCAGTAATATAGTTGGCCAAGCTTTTGCTTCCTTTAATTTTGTTCATGCAGAGAAACATAACTCAGTAACGGAGAGCTTCTACTATGTAAACCTAACATGCAGCTCTGGCAAGAAAGTTCACGGAGCCTTCAACAGACTGGCGGCAGCTAAAGAAATGTTTATCACTGCAGATTTCGAGCTTGAAACAAACCAAAAGGAGGTGACAGGTTGGTTGGAAAATGATCCAAGGTGCATATGAATGCTTCTTGCAGTTAGATCCTTAATTTTCTTTATCTTTCACTTTCATCTTTATGCAAAATTTAATCATAAAAGTATCTCCTGTTTTGAAGCTTCATTTTATTGATTTAGAAAGTGTGAGGGCCTTGCCTAGCTCCTAAAATCAGAGTGCTCCTATACTTAAAAAATTTCTGTTACAATTACTTTTCTTCTTGTTTGCTGGTGTAATTTCTTGAAGACTGCATCCGGGATGATGCAGTTTATATTTCCATTGAACCAGATACTGCTGCATACTGTTGTCAATACTGAAAGACCCTCATTTTCACCCTTGTTACCTTTTAGGCATGTGTGATCTGCGCTGTGCACGGAAACGGACTGAGAAGAGACTGCGCAAAACCATTCGAACCTTGAGGAAAGCAATCAACAAGGAGCAGTTCCATGTTCGCCTCTCTGGCATAGACCATGAAGTGGTCAGAAAGTCTCTGAAGCTCTCAGATCCACCAGAGTTCTGCAGTTTGGGACAAGTACGTGTGGAGAACAGATGTGGTACGTGTTGTGAAGAAACAAGCGTAACTTCGAGACATGCCCCTTTTGTTCTCTCTGCTTGGTGGAGGTCTTGTATGCTAGACAAGCTTTATGGGAGAGTTACAAACTCACAAAAACAGGGCTTAACAGAGGAACACTGCACAAATCTTAATGATTGTGGTACTAGCAGCACCACTATAATGCAGCCTGTGAGACACTTGTGGAGTACAAAGGTTTAAGGAGAGGGGTCAGACATTCTCTTAATATGGTCCTAATGACCATGACAGCGAATTCAAGCTGCATAGTATACACAGCATGTAAGTGCTTTAGAGAATCAGTAAGGCTTTAAAATGCTTGTCAGACTAAATTAGACTTTTTGGCTTTTTGGACAAGTTAGCACGCCTTCCAAGCAGCCACTGCAGTTCAGTTGTGGAATAGATGTTCTAATCTGGAAGGGCTAATTCCTAGAAAGCTCCAATTCATTTTGGAATTCCATATCATAAGGAGAAAAATGTTGTGAATGATGAATCATCTTTATTCAAGCAGGTCAAGCACAAGAGATCTGTCTGTTCCCTGTACTCAGACTACACAGGGGTCATGTTGGAAGTGAGCTGCAATTTATTTCCTCTCAGTTCCGTAACAAGGCTAGGCAAAGCTTTAGGAGATTCATCCAATGTCTGATTTGAAGTTTTCAGAACTGTAATGTCCCGAGACAGTAAAAACTGTAAAGACCCAGTCTGGAGAATAGCAACAAGTTAAGAGACTTTTCCATTCTTCATGTTTCATCCTTTGGCATGTGCACTTTGCAGGTTTGTCCCCTATGGGTAAATGATTTAAGGGAAGGCAAGATATTCCTATTCTTAATCTGTAAGGTTTTATCAGATAACTGCAATTACCAGCCTATGATATGTTTCCTTTCATCATGCCTATTGCACAAACATCTATCCTGTCACATTCTACTCGTACGTTCAGCATCCTTTGTTTTGACAAATGCCAAAATACCATATGTATATACAGCTACTCTGAAATGCAGCCATCCTTGATGGAGAGAGTAGGAAGCACCCTAGTGCAGTGCACATGCAATAGCAAGGAGTGGAAATTTTGTTCTGGTGTTATGCGTGTGTGTGTGTGTGAGTGTGTGAGAGAGAGAGAGAGAGAGAGAGAGAGAGAGAGAGAGAGAGAGACTGTGTACTATTGCCTTTTTATGGCTGACTCATCAAGAGAAGATAAAGCCTAACCCACCTCTTCCACCTGTTCCCCTTTAGTTCAAAAAGGTGAGGTCCATTGATTCTGCATGGGAGGACATATGTTTGTTTATGACAGAGAAATATATGTAATAGATTTGCCAGTTGACTGAAGTTGAAGACGGACAGAATAAACATATTAGTTCTATAATGCAGCTTTGTGTAATAGATAGAAACAAAACAAACTTAACCTGGGACAATGTCAACTTCCAAGCTTCTTGTTTTAGTCTGCAGAAAAGGATACCAGTGCTTGGATAATATCACAATGAGCAAACTAGAAATACTGAATGTAGATCAGTTACCCCAACACAAATGGGAGCTCTTGGGAGTTAATTTATGTCTTTTTTTTTTTTTTTGGTATTTGTTTGTTTTTTATCCAGAGCTAAATTAAATTTATAAGTAGAAACTGTAATGATGGGAGAGACATGAAAGAAGATGCATGTGATTGTTTTCCTATGTTGCAGAGTCATTATTTCTTTCTCATCAATGTTTAAAAGCTGTTGGCTCATAGGGCCTTGTAATGCCTCTCTGTCGTGGAGTGAATTTGTCACTTGTGTCTGGACAGTAAAACTGTGAAGAGAGAAGTTCTGCATATAACAGTTAAGGTGGAACAAATACCTTTTGTCTGACCTCGCTGGAATGGTGGCATTCTCAGACACACTAATACCCTGGGTTAATCTTGCCACATAGACAGGATAGACCAGTTCTCCTCCACTTTTCTGCAACCTTACATTTTGCTGGTTGTTGGTATGATCTGGACACCTGGCTAAAACACAGTTTGATTCTCCTGCCTCTACTTCAAGTGCTTGAACTATGTGAGAGGATGTTACAGTTCTAACAAGGTCAGCCAGTATAGTTGTTGTTTTGGAATGGACTGGATCTTGCCTTCTGTTCAGCAAAACTTTCCTATAGACTAGATATCTATTCACAGGCTAAGACTTTTGCTCTCAGTCTTTCTTTCCATTGTTTTCAATAGCGTTTATGTTTTTCTATTAGAAATTCTATGCCTTTTCATATAGTTGCTGTTTTATCTATCTTTTCTCACTCTTTTTTCTTGTATTTTTCATACACCTCACTGTCCTGTCTTCATTCATCCTCATTACTTTTCTTTACACCAGCATCCTGTTTTCCTTACTTTTATTCATTTTCATAGAGCTTAGGGCTGTAAGATCATCAAGTCCAGGCTTTCTTCTTCTTTTTTTTTTTTTTTGAAATGTCTCTCCACCACTTTTCCTAAACCTTTTCTCCCTTTTCATATTTGTTCAACAGGGGCTGGGAATTCAGTTAATTTCTTCCCTGTGTTCCCACACAAGTTCCTTTCCTTGATTCTGTTGTGGGACAGAAGTGGGATTATTGTACTGATTAGATTGGGATTTTGGAGGTAAATGGTGAAACACTTTCCCTAGCTTTAGTTAAGATGAACATATCTTAAAATGGGGTCACCAAGGACAGCAGAAATAAATTTAATTCCAGCACAAGTCACCTTTCCTATATCACTGGATATTTGCATATATTGTCTTGTAAGTTGATTATAAAAATGAAATTGCCACTGGCTCAGAGAAATGGAGTCTTTCATCTTAGGGTTGCTAGTTAAAATACAGTTCAGTTGGCCTGAAAGTTGATCTTCTGACCATCAATTTTGTGGTCCCAATCTCATGATTCATTTTGTCCATATCACTGCACAAAAGTTCCAGTAAAGAGATGTATAGCTAGGTAATTAGTAGAATTCTATCTACTATGAATTGGTAGATTCAATAAAGTTGCTATGGCCTCAAAGTGGCTCCCAATGTGAAGCTCTAAAAATGTACCTCTTAATACTTATCAAAGAGATCATAGCTATAAATGGTACCTTCATTAAGAATTTTTGCAGAGAGGCAAAAGCTGGGAACCAAATGGCCTTTTCATATCTAGAGGAAATTGGATCACTGTACTCAATGGATGGGACTTCAGGAGGTCATCTGGTCCAAACCCCTGCTTAAAGCAGAACCATCCCCAACTAGATCATCCCAGCTAAAGCTTTGTCTACCCAGGTCTTAAAAATCTCCAAGGATGGAGATTCTAGCATGTCAGGATCTAAGCTAAATAAGTCCGGTTCCCTCAGCCTCTCCTCATAAGTCATGTGCCTCAGCCCCCAAGTCATTTATGTTGCCCTCTGCTGGACTCTCTCCATTTTGTCCACATCCTTTCTGTGGTGGGAGGCCCAAAACTAAACACAGTACTCCAGATGTGGCTTTACCAGTGCTGAATAGAGGGGAATAATTACTTCCCTTGACCTACTGGCAACACACCTACCAATGCAGCCCAGTATGCCGTTAGTCTTCTTGGCAACAAGTGCTCATTACTGGCTCATATTCAGCTTATTGTCCACTATAAACCCTAGGTCCTTTTCTGCAGGGCTGCTACCCAGCCAGTCAGCCTATAGTCTGTACTGGTGCATGGGATTGTTCTGCCCTAAGCGCAGGACTTTGCACTTCCCCTTGTTGAACCTCATGAGATTCCTTTTGACCCAATTCTCCAATTTGTCTAGGCTACTCTGAATCCTAGCTCTACCCTCTGGTGTATCTACTCCTCCTCCCCAGTTTGGTGTCACCTGCAAACTTGCTGAGGGTGCACTTTAAGTCATCTTCCTGGTCTCTGATGAAGACATTGAACAAAATCAGCCCCAGGACTGACCTCTGGGCCGCTCCACTTGATCCTGGCTGCCAACTAGGCATTGAGCCATTGATTACTATGTTCTGAGCCCAATGATTCAGCCAGTTTTCTATTTACCTTACAGTCTGTTCATCTAGCCTATACTTCCTTAACTTGCCTGTGAAAATGTTGTGGGAGACCATATCAAAAGCCTTGCTAAAATCAAGGTGCACCAAATCCACTGGTCTCCCTGCATCCACAGAGCCAGTCACTTCATCATAGAAGGCATCAGTCTGATCAGGCATGATCTGCCTTTGATAAATCCCTGCTGACTGTTCCTAATCATCATCTTCTCCTCCAAATGCTTAGAAATGGATTCCTTGAGGATCTTCTCCATGATTTTTCCAGGGATTGAGGTGAGGCTGACTGGTTTATACTTCCCTAGATCTTCCTTTTTCCCATTCTTAAATGTGGGCACTGTGTTTGCCCTTTTCCAATCATCTGGGACCTCTCCTGATCACCATGAGTTTTCAAAGATGATAGCCAGTAGCTCTGAATCACATCAGTCAACTCCCTCAGCACTTTTGGGTGTATCCCATCCAGCCCTATAGACTTTTACACGTCCAGCTTTTCTAAGTAGTCCCTAACCCACTCTTCTGCTCTTTTACCACTGAAGGCTGCTTCTGTTGAGTTACTGGGTGAAGTTACAGACACCCCAGAGAGTAGAGCTAGGGTCCAGAATGACTTGAATAGACTGGAGAAATGGTCCACTGTCAATCAGATGAGATTCAACATGGACAAGTACAAAGGTCTGCACTTGGGACAGCATAATTGCATACACAAATAAAGCCTGGCTAGACTGTAGTAGTAAAGAAGAGGACCTGGGCGTTACAGTGAACCATAAGATGAATGAGCCAATAGTGTGAATATTGTAAATATGAGCCAATAGTGTGCTTTTGCTGGGAAAACCCCCCAGCATCCTGGGTTGTATTAACAGAAGTATATCTTGCAAATCAAGAGAAGTGATTCTCCCTATTCAGCACTGGTATGACCACACTGTGGAGTACTGTGTTCAGTTTTAGGCTCCACACTTCAAAAAGGATGTGGACAGTTTGGACAGAGTCCAGGGCAAGGCAACAAAAATGATTAGGGGCCTGTGAGGCAGGACTTATGAGGAAAGTTTGAAAGAACAGGATTATTTAGTTTGAAGAAGAGAAGACTGAGGAGGGATTTGATAACAGTCTTCAAATACCCAAAGGGCAATTTTAGAGAGGATGGAGATGGGCATTTTTCTGTGGTTGTTAAGGACAGAGCTAGGAGCAATGGTTCAAGCTGGAGTATGGGAAATTCAGGTTGGAGATTGGGAGGAACTTTTTCACTATGAGAATGGTCAAGAATTAGAACAAACAGGCTACCTAAAAAAAATGTGAGCTCTCCATCCTTGGAAGTTTTCAGTAGTGAGTTTGACAGACACTGGGCTGGGTTTAGTCAGGGATGATCTTGTCTTGAGCAGAGGCCTTGATGATCTTGTGATGTCCCTTCCAGCCCTACTTTCATAAGATCCTATTTGGAAAGTTTGCCTCTAAGAAGAGGGGAAGCATAGGCTTTTGACATCCACTGAGGAGTGTTTCTCAGTGAGGGAGAGAAGGATGCTTTGACCGCTCTGATCCTGTTATATTTTGCCATATCAATCCAGAGGAGCTGTAAGTGAACTGACAAGTTCTATGTAACTCATGTGTGGCATGTTGGGCACTCTAAGCAATTCAAGTGATGGGAGAAAGATGAAGTCCTCTTCATCTTTAACCAGTGGCTAAGCCAGTGGTTCTCAATGTTTTTAAGCTTGAGACATGCCTCAGAAAATCTCAGCTTTTAGGGTTCCTATAGATGTGTGAGGACTCTGCTCTCATGTGCTGTAATTACAATAACTGAGTCTGCTGGAGTGTGCTAATTGGTGTGCTCCAGCAGCCTCCGCATCGAACAAGCTTTAGTTAAAGTACCCCTGTTGCCAAGTGCAGGATGCTAAATATACAAGATTCTGCAGGCACTTTAAATAGAGCAGCTCTTGGAGATGCCCTTAGTCTTTGCTTGTTTTTTTATTACAGAAAAATCATAGAGCAGTTCTTTTGTTGCAGAGAACTCAGGAAGACCACAACAGGTCTGAATGCTTTTGATGCTCTGAATTCCTATGTGAAATCTCCGCCTTTATCTTGAGAATTATGTTTGTACACCTGATCATAGGAACATTGCATGGCACTAAAAGGATCTCAGGGTACCCTGTGGCACCCCTAGAAGGACCTCAAGGCACTCTGGTTGCAAATCATTGGGATAAGCACTGTTCCTTGAAATTTCTCACAGTTGCTAGGGTCAGACTGCTGTTGATGCAATATAATAACATAAGAAAAGCACATTCTATTTGGAGTGCTCCAAGTTAACAGCAACTTCATTTGTGGTCCACAGGTGTGAGAACATAATATACTCTTGGTTTATTAGAACCTGAATCGCTGAAATACTGAGCATCTTTATCTCTAAGGGAAGTTGATACAAATTGCTCTGCATTATGGAGGTTTGTGTCCTTTGTTGAAAGAGTACAACCAAATCAGTAGCTGGTCGTGTTTTATTACCCCAACCCAATTGTCATTGTTTGCATGTGGCATGACACTAGGATTCTAAGACACAGAGTATGAAAGGCATGTTCCAAGAGAAACGCAAAGGGCTGTCTATCTTTTTACTTGTTGCAGTTAGTAAATGTATTTTCACACAGCCAAGATCCCATATGTTCCATTTTCCCCCTACTTTTTATTGAACTTACAAGAGTAAACAAACTTTCAAATGAGAGAGAAATTGTTGTTCATATTGTTAACCTGCTTGCTTTCCCAATACTAGTTTTAAGCCATAAATCTCTAAGACACAGAAGTTTTCCATGTGACCTGAGTCCATGAACTGTTAAAATACAATAACTTCAATGACACTGCTTAGGAATCATTTTGCATCAGTGAGTTGTGATTTTCCTTATAAAGTCAAAGCATGATCTTAAGAAAATGGTTAGATGGTGGATCATGACCTCTTTTATGAGGTTCACCTTCTTAGTCATTGAGATACTATAGTATTTGTCTTTAGCATCAAATTCTCAAAGGCTAAAGGGTTGAAAAGAGGGGGAAGAGCCTTTAAATGTCTTTGTAACTTTTAATCCTGGCTCCCTGTGGGCCCCTCTCTCTCTTTTTTAGCATCATAAAAGCTTTCACATATTTTTTTTTTTAAACAGCTGCATGAGTTTCAGAATGGGATTTTAAAGGGCATTGAAGACAAACAAAGACGGTAGCTACAAAAATGAAGTCTACTGGAGGCAATTGGTCCTTTTGTTCATTTGAAAACATACAAGCAGGTTGCTGGAAAAAAAGCAAAGAAAAGCTAGTGCAATCTTTGATTTAACTTCATTATTTACAAATTCTTGTTGTTGTTTTAAATGGCTTTTTCCCATGTGTCAGGCAGCACCTTGTATTTAGTAGCTTTGTGAGATGAGATGCATAAACTTTTTTTAGCTTTTTAAACAAATATTTGAACAAAAAATTGAGCTCGACACTTTTCTTTAGGGGTTTTTTTTCCCTTTAGAGATTACTCAATTTTGTCATCCTTACTACACACAGACCTGATGATTTCAGAGGGATACCTTGTGTATTATAATACATCTTTCCATGACTGAGGCTGGTGTAACCAAGTCCAAAAAAGTTGCATTTCACTTAGAAACAACATATTTTATACAGTAGATTATACCATGAATGTTTCAATGAGCTTTTACATGCTTTTAGATCATTAGTTGAATAAACACTTAATAAATGATCTATGAATGTCCATTTAAATAGGAAAGAAGGAGAAGTAAGGGTCAGATGTAATGATTCATAGGAAATATTTGTGTGAGATTTAAATTATTTGAAACTTTTTCATTTCTCCATATAAAAATACGCTTACATGTTCCAGAGAGAGAGGAAAATCTAGCTTCATCAGCAAAGGGGCAAAAAACCTTGCATGTATTTAATGCATATATAATTTTAATGCTGCATTTTATTTAGTTGTTATTAGTGAATGAATAGCTAAAACTTCATCAAAGTGTACTGATTTGTGTTGCCATTAACAAATAAGAAATGTTGCAGCCTTGAGATTCATGGCATGTCTCTCAATAGACAATTGAAGAAAACAGATTTTTTTTCTAAACATCGTGAATTTTTTTTTAATATTTGATTTTCACAATGTTCTTATTTTTATACATTTTCCCACATGGAACAAAATCTGAAGAGGTGCTGATCACTTTTAGTTTCCATTGACTTCAAAGCAAATATTAGAGTTTCAACACCCTCCTGCTTAGGGCCACTGTTAACACAATGGATAAAGTGTGATTTGTTTAAAAGCACTTGGTTTTTAATAAAATTAGATATGAAGGAAGGGGCTTGGAAGGGGGCACAGGACTGAAGGAGGTCTCATGGGTTATCAGGTCTAGATGGCTGATATATCTGAGGAACACATTTGCCTTTTTGTGCTCTGTCACATTGGTGGCTTATGGTCAACTAGTAGTCCTGGGTATTACTGTAAACTGTATCTGACTGGAGGGCCTGGTGGCAACATGGTGGGCCTGCTTGTGGCAGGGTAGCTCCTATAAAATACCACCATGTTGCTACCTCTGGAATAAGGTGAGAATAGGGTGTTTAAAAACACTATCTCCCACTGCCTTGTGGGTAGTCCTCAGTTGGAGAAAGGCCAAGGAACATTACTTTGACAGAAACGTGCCCTCACCGAGGCATTAGGCAGTCAGCAGCAGTTCATATCTGTTTCCCTCTGGCAGAAGCTACAACCTGAATGTCTGGAGTTGGTCTGACCTTTGAATTCTGTCTCGATGGTTTAAAGGGGGGAATGATAGGTCTTGAGCATTTTCCACTCTTCCATACTCTAGCCTAAGCATATGTATCGAAGGTCTTGGTATGATGGTTATAGACCCCTAGTATATATACTATCATCCAGAGTGTCGATGGTTGCCTATATATAGACTTGGTATTCCCATCTTATAACAGAAAATGTTGTTGATAGTTTTGAAATGCATGATCTTGCCTTGTGTACTATTTAGTTTTATCACATTTATACTCCAGATTGTGAATTAGAAGAAGGAAGAGTGAAGTGTTGGAATGCTTTTGAGCAAAGCGGTAGGGGCCAGGAACCTGGATTGCTTTAAGACTGAATTGGATACGTTTATGCAAGTGTTGATGGGATAGGACATAGAGTTCTGACACACCAATTAGTATGTGTCACGTAGAGTTGTGTTTGTAGTTCCTAGGTTGGGATAGAAAAGTAGCTGTGACTGTGTAAAAGGCATCTAGTAATCTCATGCCTCAGGGCCCTTTCTGATTTCCATTTGGGGCTCAGAAGGAATTTTTTCCCTTCATGAATGTTACTGGTTTGTGAGAAGTGTTGGGGCCTTCCACCTTTTTTTGAGGCACTGGGACATTAGCCATAAGAAAGACTGGAGGGTTTTGATTGGGGTGTGCTGATACCATTTAGAAATTCCAGAGGGTCCTGACTAGAGCATCTTGCTCTTTCACTCAGGATCTTACTGATCATTAAACTTGGGGTCAGGCAGGAATGACATGGGTCCCTGTGTCAGAATGACATGGATCCATGGGGATGTTTGCCCTCCTCTGTAGACTGGAGCAACAAGCCAAGATGAAGTGTTCCAATTTGGGAATGTTTGTCATCATTTGCTGTTCTCTAAAGAATGTTGGTATTTCGGTTCTTCATCCCAACTTGGCATCAGTACAGATTTTGAAATATCAGAATTTCTCACAGGGTGGAAATTCTGCTATTTCACCAGCTGTATAATATTTATGTAATTTTGATCCTGGAAACAAATGCTTTATCCTGAAAATAAATGATTTTTCAGTGAACTCCTACTTAAAACATCATTGAGACCAAGAACTTCGCAAGATTCAAAAAGCAGTGGGAAACAGTATTAATTAATGCTAAGAAAAAGAGTGTTGGAGGAGAGATAACCTCATGTTTTTAAGGTAAACTGTAAAGTATTAGGATGAGATTGCTTTTACCATGTGAGTTTTCTTGCAATTTCTTCTGAAGTATTGAGCTGTGAGCATTATTGGACAAGAGAAAGTGAACTAAATTGGATTCTGGATCTAATTGAGTTTGGTATTTCTTATGCCTCTATATACTGTACTCATTCTGAACATCAAAATGAACTACATCATAATTTATAGTGAGCATTATAACTCATTGAATGAGCTTTAGTTAAAGCATCCCTGCTGCCATTTTGAAACACGGGACACTGATTATACAAGATGTTGCAGGCTTTTTAATTAGAGTGGCTCCCAAGAGCTGCTCTAATTAAAACTCTCCCCTCCCCACCTCCAGAGCATGGGTATAGGTGCCCCGTGGTTCTATTCTGTATTCTAGCAGAGCACTCTGCTAGAATAGCTGTTTCTCTCTTTTAGGGAACATTTCAGTTTTTCTGAAATTCTTATATGAAGCATTTCCTCCTCCTTTCTCATGGTTCTGTCCTAGTAGATTTGCCTTAGAGGCACATGGCAGCTCCCTGCGTATGTCTTTCAGCACCTGGTATTGGATGATTAACTCATTGGCTGTGAAAAGCATACACTGAATATTGGTGACCAGGTGTTTTTTCTGTTGTTAGTTAGCTGCAGTGTTGGAAGGTACTACGATGGTGAACAAGACCGCTGTGTTTTATGCCCTAATGGAACTTACCAGGATGAAGAAGGACAAATTACTTGTGAACCCTGCCCAAGTCCTCATAACCCTGGAAACCAAAAATTAGCTGGAGCTTGCAATATATCTGAATGTGGAGGTAAGGCTGTTATGCTCCACAGAATCAACAAAGGCACAAAAAGTGACAGCCTGATGCTTCCTTCACTTCTTGTGTATGCTCTGTACAGTCACTTAGTAGTTGGAGACTCCTGCAGTACCTGAGTAGAAGTGGGTAAGTTAAAAAATTGAGTGACAGCTTTGAGTGAGCATTCCCATGCTTCTTTGTATGAGATGCTGAAATACTCAGATTAACTCTGCTTCCTCCCATGGTGATTTTTTTAACATAGAAGTACATACTAAAGAGATCTTTCAAGACCATAAATATACAGATGGCAAAACTGAAAAGAGCGGAAGATCTCTTGTGGGTAGATTACACTCTCAAATACTGCATGTTCACATACATTATGAAGTCTCTTGGAGCATAACTTCTGGCCTTGAATATATACACAAGGCACTCATTGAGTTCTGTGTGAGCACTCAAGGACTGTGTTAGGCCCAAAGTGTGTAGCTCGAGCATAAAAAAAAGTCAATAAAAAGTTACATCTGGTAAAAAGAAATGTAAAGCAAGTTTGGTAAAATGACTTCAGCATGAAAACTGTTTAGGAAGGGGTGCTTGGCAGGGAAGATGTTCTCACAACGAAGTTATGGAATTGAAATTCAGAAGGCCTGGGATCGGTTCCAGACTTAACCAGAGATGTCTTAAGCATCTTAGTCTGAAATTTCTGAAAGTAGGCATTGAATCTGAGTGTCCAAACTCACTGGCCACTTTTCACAAGTATCATTACTAACCTTAACCTCCTTTCTTGTAACTGAAAGGAAAGCAGGACTATTTCATTACCTCAGAGTGATGTTGTGTGGCTTAATTCATTAATGTCTGTAATGTGCACAAACACTAGAGTGAAATCCCTGTAAAATAAAGTGGCGAGGGCCTTAAAAGAGCCAGGAGCAAATGAATGATGATCCTCAGAATTCAGAAGGTAGATTAAAAGCAGTGGTTTTCTGAAAAATGTGAGTTGAAAATTGAGATGATTATTTTTCTTTGTTTACTTCCAGTAATGAGGCATAAAGCCCCCTGTCTCTTGTTTCTTATTCATAGGCTATGGAGGAGCTTTCTGTTATGTTCAGTCCATGAACCATACAATTCATTAGCGCTGATTATAACTAGTAGTAATGCCCTATTTGTTGTTAGTCAAATAGTCTGAAATGAAGCCAATGCTAATTTAACTCCCTAACAAAACTGCCATTCACTGAATGATTTATTGGAGGTATAAAGTAAAACTAACAATATTTAACACTCTCTTTAAAAAAGGACAACATTTCTCAGCATGGTTGACCAGCTGCAGCAGTGTTTTGTGCCTTCCACAGCAGTGTAACTACTGATTACTCTTGTTGGACTAGGTTGTTTGCTACAAGATTTGTAGACTGGTCCTCTTCCTCCCCCAGAATTTTCCATAAGGAATCTAAGTGTGTGTGCACGTGTGTGTCTGTGTGTGTTTCTAAAATGCATGTGTGTCTATGTAAGATCAGGCCTACTAGGTTAATGCCAACTGCGTCCAACAGCATAACAAAGCAATTTAGAACACAGGCCATATTAAAGACCCAGACTCACAAGTAGGGTTAGTATTTCAGTATTGCAAACTCATTTATATAGGAACCTTACATAATCCCAGGTCCTGAGGAAGGTTTTAGGGGGAATACAGTCATATACTCATTCTATTACTAATAACACACAATAATGCAATAATCTTACAAATTAATGATAATCTGGAATTATACATCCACTTGGGTTTTTGCCACTTCTAATTTTTTTGATGTTAGGTTAGTTCAGCTACTATCTAATAGACTCGGAGAGCTATTCAACCAGCTAGTGCAGGGGCAGGCAAAGTCCAGCCTGCAGGCTGGACTGAGCCTACATTTTCCTCGAGTCCCTGCCTGTTTGCTACAGCCAGTTTTCACAAAGACCCCAGGAATGGTGGGGTTGTGACAGCACAAGGCCAGGGTTTTCATAGATTCATGTTCATAGATGTAGGGTTGAAAGGGACAGTGCAGATCTTCTAGTCCAACCCCCTGCCCTGGGCAGGAGAGAAACTTGGGCTCATATGACCCCAGCTAGGTAATTGCCAAGCCTCCTCTTAAAGACCCCCAGGATAGGAGCCAGCACCACTTCCCTTGGAAGTTGGTTCCAGATCCTAGCCACCCTGATTGTTAAGTAGTGCCTTCTAATGTCTAGTCTGAACCTACTCTCTCACAACTTATGGCAGTTATTTCTGTTGCTCTGGGAAGCGCTCGGGGGAACAAGATCTCTTCCATTCCCTGCTGTTTCCCCCTAGTAAGTTTATAGAGGCCACCTGGTCCCCTCTTGGCCTTCTCTTGTGGAGGCTGAGGTCCCATAGCCTCTCCTCGTAGGGCCTGCGCTGCTGCCCCCTGATCATGCAGGTGGCCCTCCTCTGGACCCTCTCCATATTGGCCACATCTCTCTTGAAGTGCGATGCCCAGAACTGGATGCAGTGCTCCAACTGCAGCTTGACCAGTGCCGCATAGAGGGGGAGGATCACCTCCTTGGACCTACTTGTGATGCATCTGTGGAAGCATGACAAGGTGTGGTTAGCTTTCCTGACTGCGTCCTCACATTGGCGGCCCATGTTCATGTTTCTAGGACACCAGTCCCATCCCAACAGGCAGCGCTGACAGGGTGTGTGGCTGAGCAGGGAGCTGCTTCTAGCCTGGGATCTTATGGCAGTGACAATATGGTCTGGAGGCAGGGAATAGCTGCTGTTGGCTGCCCGCACACCTCAGACAGGGGCACGGAGGCAGCAAATTGTGGCTCTGCCCCACTCCACACCATGCTGTCACTACCACAAAAATCTTGGTCCCAGCCTTGGAGCAGCTTCCCACCCAGCCATGCACCCTGCCAGCACTGCTCAGGCCAGGCTTTGTGGAAACCCTGACCCTGTGCTGTCACAGCCCTGCTGGACCCGGGGAGTCTCCATGGAAACCGGCTGCAGTGGGGCAAGGGCTGCTGGGAAATGGGGTCTGGCCACTGGCTGGATCTACCCTTTTGCCCACCCCTGAGCTAGTGGATGAGATTACTGAATCCTCAAACATGTGGCTTAAAAAGATGAGTAGGAGAACCTTTTTATAATGAAATATGAAGCTCATTTGAGGTTTGCTGAAGACTTCATCAAGCTTGTGAGCCAGTTAATGTCCATTTTGATGTTAAAGGGTAAATAACTAAATTCTTTGAGTCAGGTGCTATCTTGCTTGCATTTAAAATAGAAAATCCCCAGGTGTCGGGGGATAATGATGTACTGGAATTGCAACTACTCTGCATTTTCTCCAATCAGAATAACACATTTTCAGCCATGATACAGCTTCCATAAAGGCTGGGATGTCTGTTTCTTCATCTAGATCAGTGTTTGCCTGGTGAATATTCCACTGATGGCTTCAAACCCTGCCTGCCATGTCCCCGTGGCACATACCAACCCGAAGCTGGACGGACTTCCTGCTTTTCATGTGGAGGTGGCCTGACCACAAGATACAACGGTGCATCATTGTTTCATGACTGTGAAACTAAAGGTAAGATCAAGAAAAGACGCACTGGACTGAGATACTTTGGAGGCAACAACAAGAACTGGCACTACAGTACAGAAGGGAGAGAGATTTCCCTTGATCTCCCAAGATATTGTCTCCCAAGATTCTCATAGTTGGATGTTGCATTCCCTGCCTCAAAGGGACTCCCTTTGCTTTTAAGGTTTTTGACACTTTGTTCTGAAAGACACCTGGAACATTGTCAATGATCTGTGAACAATTAAATTAAAACCATGGGAAAAGGCAAAAAAGGAGGTGGGTGAGCTGTCTGTCTGTGGGGTGGCTGTCTGCTGTCTTCTCAAAATGAGAATGGACACATGCAGAAGGGGGTCACAATCATAGCTGGACTACTGGGAAGTCAATTCCTTCCTCATCACAGTGAGAAGAGAACTGGGTGGTAGGTCCTGGGATGTGCTTAATGGGATACCACTCTGGACAACCTCATAAAAACCTTGGATCAGGAGATTCCAGGCATCTCAAAGGGTCTTCCAAAATGGGAGCATTAATGGAGCTCCCACAAAATTCAAACATGTAGCCCAAAACCTGAGGCCCAAGCGTGAGCATCCAGTGGTGATGAAGTTTTGAAAACCAAAGGATTTTCCTGCTTACATTTTTATTAAATAGCAAAGGTTCAGTCTAAGCACATATTGGCTCCAGTGAGCTTTAAATCAATAGAGGATTTTGCATGGAACTGAACAGACTGGATTTGCATCAAAATTACAGTGGAGAATGATGTTAAGAGAGATTTTACTGTATAGTGCTTGGACTGTGTTATTGGACTATGGATTGAGAGATCTCTAATGTTGATAGAGGCAGAAAAACTAGTGGGAACTGTATCATTATGAGAGAATTTAATTTACTAACATAGGGCCTTTATACATGTGCTCGGTGGGGGGGGAGGCGGTGGTGTTCTTTAATTAGAGAGGCTCTGAGACCTACTGTAATTAAAGTGCTTGGAGTTACTCTAAAGCTCCCAGAGTGTCTCATGTTTCAGTGTCCCCATGCTAAAAAATGGCGGTGGGTGTTCTTTAACTAAAGCTCATCGAACAAGCTTTAGTTAAAGCGCACCCACTGCCATTTTTCAGAACGAGGACACTGATACACAAGACACTGGACTTTGCTGAAGCACAGTAATTACCATGCTTCAACAGACTTGATTAATTACAGCACTTTGGAGCAGCCTTGCTGCATGTATATAGGTGTCCTTATGGACTAGAGAACAACTGCTACTAATAGTACTAGGGGAGAAGGGAAGAGGGGTGGAGTTGTTACTCCTGAATGTAATAACTGATACATTTTTTTCACAAACTAGTGACTGCGCCAGCAAAAGACTTAAGTTTTAGACTTAAGTCCCAGTTGGTAATGATGACATTATAGAAAAGCTGGTCATAGCAACCTTGGATTAGGGGAATGTAAATTGAATTAGTTCAAATTAGATGATAGTAATATCAGATAACCTGTCACATGAGAGGAAGCTAAAAGAGCTTGGCTTGACCAGCTGAGTCAGTGCTGAGATTGAATATGATTGCTCTTTCAAAATACTTCAGCAGGGTAAATGCCAGGGCAAGAAAAGAACCATTTAAGCAAAGGACAGTTATGGTGCAGGAACAAATGTTTTGGATGAAAATTAGAACAAGGCTTTTTACTGTCAGAGGGGTGTGTTTCTGGAACAACTTTTCAACAGGAGCAGTACTAGCAAAATATTCACTAGTTTTACTATGGAGCATGATAAGGTTATGAAATTGGTTGTTTAACACAAGGAAAGGCCAAGGAACTTGGGCCTTTTCAGCCTGAAAAAGAGAAGGCTGAGAGGGGACTTGATAGCAGGTTACTGCTACATCAGGGAGTACATCAACGGCTCAGTGAACAACTGTTCACCAGAGCACCCTTGGGGAAAACCAGGAGTACTGGCCACAAACGCCTGGAAGACCGTTTCAGGTTTAACACTAGAAAAAACTTCTTCACAGTTAGGGCGTCCAGACTGTGGAATAAACTCCCTCCAGAGGTGGTGCAATCACCTACCCTGGAAATCTTCAAGAGAAGACTGGGCAGTCACCTTCCTGGGGTCACCTGACCCCAGTTGTCTTTCCTACTTAGTGCAGGGGCTGGACCCAATGATCTTGTGAGTTCCCTTCAAGCCCCTAACAATCTGTGAATCTATGAAACAGGATTGTCTATGATAACAGGAGACTGGACTCAGTGATTGAGGAGGTAACTTCTAGTCCTTTATCCTGTGTTTGGAACAGGTTCAGGAAACTTGAAGTAATAGAATGGTTGTCATGACACTGAAGATGATTATAATGCAGTTAATTTGATCTCACTGAAAGGCTGAGAGTTGTAATGGGTTTTATACTTTGATCATTGAAAAAGACTTAAACTTGTAAACAAAAGTATGAATCATAATAGGCCAAATTCTGGCATCTGTACTTTTGAACAATCATTTCAATAGGCCTTCTCTTGCAGTAATGTATTACTTAGTACAAATTAACCTTATAGAAATGTTGGGTTAGTAATACATGTATGTGCATTTGCCATATTGAAACTAGTGGGAATGTACCATTCAATGAAATTCCCTTTTGTTTGCTGTCTGTTGTTAGATACATATATACCCTCTCTCATTCTCGTTTTCGACTGTCTCTTACTTCCACATAGGAAATGCCTTACACCAGTGCAAACCATATCTCTGAACTCACATAAAGAATTACTATGCTGGAAATGCTGTAAGGAGACTTAATGAATTGAAGCCTGTCACTCTAGTATTCCCCTTCATTTTTTGTTGCACACCACAAGTGTAACATCACAAATATTTGCTTAGATTATAAGGAGCAGGTATAAAAACATGTAGATAATTACTTTCCGGTGTTGTAATAGCACTGTTTAACTGCTGTGTGTTTACAAATCCCTACAGTTCAGTGTTCTCCTGGCCATTTTTACAATACGACAACTCACCGGTGTATTCGCTGCACAACTGGGACATACCAACCCGAGTTTGGTCAGAATTATTGTATTTCATGCCCTGGAAACACCACTACTGATTTTGATGGTTCAACAAACATAACACAGTGTAAAAGTAAGTGTTCTAAATGGATTTCACAACCTGTTATGATAATGTGTGTGTGAAAAGTAAGCGATTTAGCAGTGAAGCTCAGCTTTGCTACAAGTGTATCTAACTGCAGTAAAGTCAAGTGACATTGCCCCTGTTCTCCCCTCTGGTGAGTTCCATCTCCAAAAGACTTAAAGGCACCGACATCTGTTCATGGAAGCCATGGTACTGTGCTAACAATAGATGGCTTTTTCCAATCACCACATTAAAATGATTAATCCTGCAAATGCTGAGCTACTTCTGGGTGTTGATTGTGGCTCCTGGCTCTGCCGTGCAATTCTGGAAATCTGATTTGGGTTCTTCATGTCCATTCCCCTTCTCTTGGACCAGCAGAGATTCAGGCATGCTACTCAGGCAGCTCAGTCCAGTATTGTCTTAATAGCAACCTCCTCAGTTTGGGGAACAAAAAACAGGCCTCCAAGGGAGTCCTAATAGGGTTTTGGTGACTGTAATGTAGTTGAGGGTAGGGTTAAACAGAAAAGATAGACAGGAAGGAAGAATCCTAAGAAGAAATCCTGAAAAACACACATGTGTGTTCTCACTCTTCTGGCAGCTTGTTTGCTAAGGGCCTCTGTTTTTCTAGTAGGCTGTGCCCAGAGCTGCCCAACTCTACAAAAGAAGTAAGAGAGTGTACAGAGCACTGGGCACAAAATCGAATCACGATGCCATTGGTCTCTCCAAAAAAGGCAGGGTAAAGGTCATTGCTTTGAATCCACTTAGTGCTCACCAGTGGCACTGGTCTGGCATAGTGGGAGGGTGCATGTCACTCTGAAAGGGTGTGGCAGGGGCCACTCTGTCCAATGCTTACAGAACATGCAGTGATTAAACTGGATAGAGTGGATGTGTGTTTCCACAGCCTAGCACCTGACACCTGTGTGTGTCTGGGTACAAAATGCCATGTCTGGTGTGAGCACATTGATGCTTCTCACAAAGTTGAATTGTATATCTGCTTGGAACCATATCCCCTTACCACAAGGCTTTACAGCTACACTCCTCTCAGTATTAATAATTATTTGTGTGGTTTAGTTTACTCTGTGCCTTGTTTAAGCACTTTTAGGAAGCAAAGGCAAAAGTAAGTGTCAGTTTGAAGTTCAGGTCACAAAGAGGTGTAGACTTCTCTATCATGCAAACAAAAAAGAGCATACGTTCATTGCCTTTGAGCACTAGTTGACAATTACTATAGAAATATCCCTCTCCTGCCATAGCCCTAGGTAATGTATTCCTTTTTCAGATAGGCACTGTGGAGGTGAACTTGGAGATTTCACTGGATATATTGAATCCCCAAACTATCCTGGGGATTATCCTGCAAACACAGAATGTACTTGGAGTATTAATCCACCTCCTAAGCGTCGCATTCTGATTGTGGTTCCAGAAATATTTCTGCCCATAGAAGATGAATGTGGAGACTACTTGGTGATGCGAAAGAGTTGTAAGTCCTGAATATCTGCCAAAGTGTACAATGTCTGTCTGTCTGTGCAGGGGGTTCCAGTGTGGAGTACAGAATTCTCTTCCTTCTTATCCTGTCTTCAGTATTCATTAAAAACCAGTTACGTACGCCTGGTTCTGAAGTGCAGTATGGTAGGTTTCATTTAACAACAAGTTGAGAAATCCCTTCTGGCAGCATTGTCATGTGGAAGTGGATTCAATTCAGTTGAGGACCTAAAGCTGTGATCTTAGGCCTCTGGCACGTGACATTTGTTTCTTGTTATCTATGAGTATCGCATGACAAATTGTAGCATGCCAATTGACCACATGTTAAATTATTGCGGGATATTTTTGTACCACAGAGAAGTTGCATTTTTAACAGCCAACTTGTTGGATGATCTACCATTTTTATCCAAGGATAAATTAGTTTCACTATTTAACTAGTTTAAACTGGCATATGATTTTTTTGTGCAGTACCCATAGGTAAAATGCTACAAATGTAGTGTCTGCCAGGGGTCATAGTGAGAACCGTCACAAAATATTTTTAAGTGGAGATGAATGGCTCAGACTGATTAATAATGAATTATGGATGCTTTTACCTCCAGCACAAAGGATATAACACCACTACTACCTGGTCTGAGGCTGATCCCATCTGTACCTTCTATAGCTGAATAATTTTAGTTTCTAGTTCTAATTTAAATTTCTGGTGCTGATGTACTTTAAAAGCAGTATGTTTTTTCCAGATTTAAGAAACAGAGGAAGAATGTTTGATAAAATTATCCTCTCCTCCTGGTGTAAACCAGGCTCTCATTTACTTCACTACTGATCAGGATGCCAGAGGCCACCTTATCAACTCTGGGCCATCTGATAATGACAAATCGGCATGGTTTAACCCAGAGCTGTCTATGCATACATGCCCACATGGACATACCACCGTTAATGGATTTTTTCTAGAGCTATAGAACACTCTGAGGGCTACACAGCAATTGTAGAATAGAAAAAAAAGACTTAACTGAGTATTGGTGTGAGCTTGGTATGGGGTTCTGAAAGCTACAGACATGAGCATGCTTTCCATAAATCACTCCCCATTTCCTGGTGCTTTGGTTTTACTTTACCCACTTAAGAATAGAACTGTCCAGTCTACTACATGGCCCAGAGAACTGTCCAGTCTACCGCATCTGTGCAAAGAATCCAAAGATATTTCTGCCAATAAATACAGCTGTCTTTTAAATTCAGCTCTTGGGCTGGAAGCAATGTTCCCTCTAAAGAGTAGTGGTCCATGAGCATGCCGCCTTGGTCCGTGAGCATGTGGCAGAAATGCCACCGTGGGTGCCCCTCTCCAGAAACCTCTCTCTGTGCCAGCCTGAGAGGCTGCTGGTGAATCCCTCAGGGCGGGGATCTCCATG
>JAGPOW010000304.1:100988886-101004551 GCA_030014935.1 Caiman crocodilus
CCAGACCTCTCCAGTATGGAGCACGCTGATGCATAGACCTAGATCTTGTTTCATTCACTTTACATGCCTAAATGGCACAGATGTAACTGTAACGGCAGCTTCTGGCACACATATACTGTTCCAGACCATTAGTGGCACCACAAAAAAGGGAAACCAACCACCAAATATTACACAGAAACTATGTATTATTTCTGTGGCTTGTTTCCATTGCGTCTTGAATGTGTGGAAGGGTTAGGACTGCACCGGGGTCTCCAACTGCCCCAGTGCTGTCCCCACCCACTGAAAATCAGTTTATTGTCAGCTGGATCTGGGACTTTACACTCAATGGAGGGTTTAAAAAATGGCCAAAACACTTTAAAGAAATGACTGTGAAATTTCACTTCCTGAAATGTCTGCAGAGAACTACAGGGGATTGCTTGCTGTTCCAGCATCCCATAGTACTCCACTCCCCACCCCCATCTGGTGGGGGGAGGCAGGGAGCAGGTAGGAAAGTAGGGCAGAGACAGCCAGTGACATTCTTTTTTTGTGCTCAGTTATTCTTAGGAATTTATAGTGGTGAAGAGGCATGCAGGGATTCCTGCTCTCCATCCCCCTGGCTAGAGAGCACCACCACTGCATGCTTTCATGGCCATTGTGAAATGCTCAGAGTAGAACCCTACACATTTGCATTGAGTTGTAGCATTCTGAATTGGAGTGCTTCAAATGAATGTCTGTCCATGCCCTCGGAGTGGACCATTCAGCAGAAAAGGAAGGAATCTTCATCCTTAAAGTTTTTTAAGACCTGACTAAACAAAGCCTTGGCTGAGATGATATAGTTGTGGACTGTCCTGCTTTGAGCAGGGGTTTGGACTAGATGACCTCCTGAGCTCCCTTCCATCCCTAATTTTCTACAATTCTATGAAGCAGCTGTAATAGAGGTCACTCCAGAGTGGGGCAAGGAGATCCTCTATGACAGTCTCCAGTTTCTCCTGAAGCTCTGTAAAGGCCGAGCTGAGGCAGTGAAGTGCGCTGCAGGCTGGAACCTCCCTACATTTCTGAGGAGGGATAGAGATACTTCCTTCCTAGATGTAGCCACAATTCTGGAGTTCAGGAATCAGCCTCTTCTAATCCCAGGATAGGCCTCTTCTCCCAAATCCTGTTTGAAACGTGTCAGGACCCAGCAGGAACCCTACATTCTTCTCTGTTCCCATGGCTGTGCAGGGAGTTGAGGGAACCCTCTTCTTCTCCCATTGGTATCACTCCTGTAAAAGCAGGCATATGATGAGGCTTCCAAAGCTGGTCACACGTGCGAGATGAGCAGGGCACATGTGCTCATCTCCATTACTATTAAAGCCATACTCATACTTATTCCCGACATTTTCTGAGGGTGAGTCCATACCGCAAACACTACAAATGAAATCTTGCCTCCAGTAATGTCAGTGCTGGAGCACTCATTGACTTTACTGGGGTCAGGGTTTCATTCCATGTCTCCCTTACTCATATGCCACTGTCAGTGAGGCTGGAGTTAAACATTCATATAACAGGGTGAGTGAAATGAATATGTGCATTGTACAATGTCTCTGAATTGCAGAGAGCAGAAGCTCCTTCTCTGGGGTGGCTGCAGCATTTCATTAAGGGTGGAGAGTTTGCTGGTCATGGGGATCTTAGCTTCTACTTCCCTTGCTTTTAAGTTTTTAATTGGCTGGGAGTGTTTTCTCTTTTTGAGAGAGATTTTTATTACTATATAAGGAAGCCAGAACAAGATTAAGAATATTTATAGAGAATGAATTTGAAGCATGCCACATGGATGTAATGCTCAGAGCAGTCTGAAGTTCCTGATGATTACTCTTGCCTTTGACAGATTAAAGATAAACAGCTCAACACAAGTACATTTTGTCTCCTCATAGTAAATCATATATACTGCCTATTTATAGAAGACCGTGTGGGATACATAAAGGCTGCTCAAAAGCCACCTTGGTTACAGCCATGCATACCCCTTTTAATTTGACACCAGCGGGGATCAGTTCATGCACATAACTGAGGAAAGCATTTGACCCTTGTTGATTATGAAAGCAAAATAAACAGGAAAATGACTAGATCGTGTGTTCCCAACAGAGGATTACCAGGAGCTAATAGAGGACATAGTTCGGGATGGGAGACTCTATGCATCTGAAAATCATCAAGAGATACTTAAGGTAAATTTCTTCTGTTAAAAGTTAATATAGGTATTAGTACAGAATTGTAAATTATGCTTTTTTGTGCCAGTGAGGTTACCCCAGCATGCAGGATTTACCCACTTTGTGCTAGTATGTGGGTACAAAGCACTGCAGGGAAATGCTGAAGCAGTGCAGGCCCTGCTCATACCTTTCCCAGGCCCAAGAACAATCAAACCGTTCTGTAGAGAGCTGCGGGTAAAACAGATACATAAGGAAACCTGTTCACCTTAAATTCCATGCTAAGGCTGTCCATTTGGGCTTCATCTTAGCCATCTTCGAAGGATGCAATGGGACATGCTAGACAGGATGCCGTGGGATTACATCTGTTTGGATCCAGTGAAGTACGCCACTGGGACAGAGAGACAGTGACTGCTCTTCAAGGTGTAAAAGCCCTGATGTTCAGAATGGGAGAGATGGATTTCCCCACTCTGACACATGCAATGCTCTGCCTTACATATGATCAAGATAAGAAAGTGGAATAGATTTCCCCCAAAGCACAGATTTCTCCTGTCACATCACAACTCCCATTGCCGCTGTAACTTGGACCCGGTAGTATTAGAATAAAAACTGAGCTTGCAATTCTGGCTCTTTTGACAGAATTCTCACCTACTTCATGGCACTAGGGTTTCAGCCCAGCTGTGCTAGATGGGGAGAGCTCTTGAAACATGAGTGACTGAAAAGTAAAGTGTCTTTGGTCTGCTGCAGGATTACTGGCAATTTGGTGTTAATGAGTCTTATTATAACTATTTGACTCATTGACAGTAAGTTCTGCTTGACCCTTTTCAGGATAAGAAGCTGATCAAGGCATTGTTTGACGTCTTGGCCCATCCACAGAACTACTTCAAGTACACAGCACAAGAGTCCAGAGAAATGTTCCCAAGATCCTTTATTCGACTGCTGCGCTCTAAAGTTTCCAGATTTTTAAGGCCTTACAAGTAGCTGACATAAGACTTTGAACACAAAGGAGCCCTTAAGTATGTGGCAGGAGACTGGGGTGGGTGGAGCTGTGCCTCTGTATCCTGCACCCTGGCAGAGAGACTCTGAGGAAGCTCTCGGTTTACCTCTTCAGAGAATTGGCTTTCACAGCTAGCATAAATATTTTGGTAAGCAGCATTTGATTCCCTTCCAGAGAATCCCTCTCAGGTCATAAGTTGCTCTACGGGGTAAGTGTCTAATGGATTTAAAGACTGATGATGTCTTCTGTAATCAGATGATACTAGACATGAAGTCTGCAGAGCTCTACCCTGGTTGCTACATCAGTAACACTAAAACTAATAAGAATGGACAAGCAAAGTGCTGTGGGTGCAGGGTGAGCTCTGGGATGTAATTAAACTCGTCACCTCTAGAAAACTGGACTTGGATTCAGTCTGGGTGAAAATGAAAATGAGTTTGAGGTCTCTCAAGCTTTGCTTGATAGGAAATTGGGATTTGAAATGGCCCAATCCAGTGAGGTGATGTATTATACAAGATGTGGTTTTCTCTTCTTACCCTGTACTGTACTAAACATAGTAGAATAAGCAGTGTGAGATTGCTGCCTGAACTCCAAGGGCCTGATCTGCTGCATTTCTCTGGATTCATGCTGGGATCTCTCTGTTGGTTTCAAGGGGGTTATCCCAATGTATACCTAGAGCACCACAGTAGTGAAGCAGACTTTGACCATGCTGATCCACCAGCCTTTTCCCTTGCATGAACAGGCACTACAGCTGCTGGAGTTACTGCAGCCAGATTTGGCAGTTTGGCAATACAGCCGCTTGTCTCTGCTAGATGTTAGTAGGTTTTCCCTGTACTTCAGCTGTGGGCAGTAAAGAGATTTTGACCTTGTGAAAATGGAAGGGTGAAAATGTTCAGAAATGCTCACCTGCAGTGAAGTGCCTAAATCCCATTTTGAATACTCATGTCACTTGTAAACTAACCTTTCACACGTAACTGTTCATGTCTATCCTAAGGCATTTCTGTGGCCTACATTACGATAGTATTTTAGCACTTCATATCATTTCCGTAAAGAAGGGAAGTGCCTGTTATCCTTTTCTTCCAGGAGCTAAGGCACGGAGCAGTCACACATGAAATCCTTGGCAGCACAACCCTTGTTTCCAGGGTACCCAGACTACTGGCCTGATCACTGGGCTAATTTTTCTACGTGCTGGGTAGCTATGGAGAGCTAACTCAGTAGCTTGAAGTATTGCAGAGTGCCTTTATGTTCAGAGGTTAAAAAATACATTGTAATCCTGAGGTGGTATGCCTGGTTTTGTCAGTAAAACATGTTGCCTTTCCTCTAGGGGGGAACCATGCCTAAATTCCTGTAGTTCCAAGATGGCCCCAGTATCAGTTTGTCTCTATGGATTAGTCACTGGGAATGCTGGAAGTATGAAGCAGTAAGCCTAATGTTTTTACTAGATGCCCCTTTATGATCCCTGTAAGCTGAAGTTTTGCAGTGTTATCATAAGGAGGGCCTTTAAATATTAGAGTTTGGAACCAAAGAACCACCCACCCAGGCAGTACTAACATTTTTTTGGTTTAATTGAATTAGTGTGCAGTATTTAACTGCTGTATAATGCCCTCTTCAGAGAATGACTGATGAATCTAGCATACAAAGCTACAAAGTTTTAGATCTCATATTTGCTTGGCAGAAGAAAGCATCACTGGAAGCCCTGCAACATACAGAACTCCTGGTGCCCCAGTGCAGGATGCCAGGGAGATGGGATTGTATTTACCTTCCCTGCAAGACTTCAAGGCCTGGTCCTGGCCTCCTGGCCATGCTAATCGAGCCCCACGATGGCAGTTTTTATTGTGGCTTAGATATGTTATCAGGGGAAATGAACCAAATTTATTTTTAGTCTTCCCATATATGACACATACTTATACTGATAAAAGAGTTCAGTTGCATTTCCAAGGAAGACTTAAAACAGAATTATTGATTTTAATGAGGGACCAAAAAAAGAAAATTGAGAAACATCCACATGTTGCATGTTAGTGAATGTGAACCTGTTTCCTCTGCATGGTGAAGCCAGTGGAAGGGCACCCATTGGCTTCACTGAGAATTGGATCAGCCCAAGTGCTACTCATACTATATGCCAGTAAATTTTCTAGTTCCTTATTTCTTACTTATGACTTATACGGTAAATCTCAGATGCAATATTCTACTTCTCCTAGCCACATGGAGCACTTCACTGCACCTTCAGTGTTACCTTTGTCCTCACTGTTATGATCAATGTTTCCCTTTCTGGTCCACAATATACAGTGTCAAATGAAAAGGGAACTTTTTCCTTTTGGAATCATTTTTACCACCTAAATTTAGGGAGAAATAATTACTAAATCAGTGGAATAATGCTTGGGATAGTAACCCTGTAGTGATGGTAGTAGGTCTGTATGTTGCTATAGAAACTGAATTTGAGTTTCTACATCATGTATGTACTACATCATGTTTGTTGACTATAACTTTTTTATTTTTTTGGCCAGAGAGAATTCAGAAAATGATTAACCCTATAAAACAGGATTTAACTTTAAAGACTAATTATTAGCACTAACTAAATGCCTAATATCACTTACATGAACTGAATTCATGAGGATTACTTTCATGACTGTAAATTCTGTAAAAAGTTTCAGATTGATTACGTGATACTCTTAATAAGAGAAATAAAGCAGTGACTTTTTAGTTGCACAAGAAGAATATTGGATATGTTTTTAGTTTTCTTTTATGCTTGAAACAATAATTTTTAAGCTGCAATATACAGCCTGATGATCGTAAGCCCTGCAGGGCCAGGAGTGTCTCTCTCTAGTATCCTTGAACAGCGTAGAATGATATGGGCTTAAGTCCTGGTCTGGACATTGGGGTGCTACATAAATTTTTACTGCTACGCATACAGAAAACAAGATCTGCACCTGCTATAAATTCAAATGATAAGAATTGATTGCTCACACTGAGGGCTGTACAGCAGGTCATCCCATACGAGATAGACTTTCTGTCCTGCAAATGTGGGCTACCCTGCACACACATTATATAAAGTTATACATATTGCTGGAGAACCTGAGACCTGCATGTCTTTGTGTTAAATATTAGAATCTGATGATAAAAATTTGAGGTTTTATTTTGAACTGACTCACATGTGGACATCATAAAGAATTGGGTGAAGAACTCAAAAGTAGGACACAAAATGAACTACGTCCAATGACTATGATGCATTTTACTGTTGTTTGGAATCAACTGAACAAACAGCTTATTTAGTCTAAAATATTACAAGGTGAATATCTGCTAGCTAAATTAATAAAGGCCAGTTAATTTATATAATATAGATTGCGCTAAATTTGAATTTATTAAAGCTGCTGAAAATAGTATAATTGACTTCAAAGGATCTAACAGGTCATTTAGGTAAAAAAACAGACACTAAATCAGAATAAAATTACTGTCTCTCCCTAGTTTTAAATGAAATTTTAGGGGAAACTTCCTAATGATAGGAACATTAGGACAGTGGAACAAGCTGCATAGAGAAGTTGTTGAATCTCTCTCTGGAGGCTTTTAAGAAGGCATCTGTCCAGGATGGTCTAAGAACAGTGAATTCTGCATCTGTTCATGGGATTGTACTGGATGATTCCTGATGTCCCTTTCAAACCTATGATTTTATACTGAACTGTGAGTATATTTGTTGTGTTTGGTTTGTTACTTTAATAAAAATAATCCATATACTGTATCTTCTGCTTAATTTATCCTTGTGTTAGTTTGACTAGTTTAATTTGATCCTGACCTCAGAACTGATTGATTAATTAAAATGCATACTACTGTTAGGGTTCTATTTTCTTCATAGTTGGTAAGTACAGCTCAATAATTCAAACATTTGTTGTAGAAACCTGACAATTAATAAGGAAATATAAGGTTGTAACTCAGAGGTGAATAAAGCCACAGTAAAAGCCTATGATAGGAACAGAATGACCATAGCCATAAGCTGTGTAATGCAGATATTCTTCCTAACGATATAAATATTACCATGTTATAGATAAGCTGTGATATACAGTCTGGTTATCATAAGCCCTTCAGGGCAGGGAGTGTCTCTCTCTAGTATCCTTGCACAGCCCAGAATGATATGGACTTAAGTCCTGTTCTGGACTTAGAGGTGCTACATAAGTATTTACTACTAAGCATACAGAAAACAAGATCTGCACTTGCTATAAATTCAGTGATAGGAATTGATATGAGTAAATATTTCTCAAATAAGAGAGAAGCAATAGTCCTATTATCCTTGGAAACAATTTAATGGTAGCAGATTTGTAGATATCCAGATTAAATTGTATAATAAAGCAGATAACTTGTTTACGGTGACTATAAATGAGATTCTCTAAATAGAGGAAAAATAAAATGTTATTTTCCTAAGGTAGTTTCCATCTTTCTAATTTGAAAAGTTGTTCTACTATGACACCACTCTTTATTTTACATACTTTATCCACACAAGACATGCTTTTTAAATTCAGGGGTCGTATAAACAGGTGATGTCAATGAAGTTGCATCCTTGCATACTACATGCAAGACAGTCTATTACTTTGGATAATTCTTTTGCTCTTATATCTGCATTGTGGAGATCAGCTGTGATATTCAGCTGTCCAGCTAAAGCTCCCATGGGCAATGATGAAAGTTCTGCATCTGCAGGGGAACAGAATTTTACTTTTCTGAATTAACAGCATTCATGAGTCAAATTCTGCTCTTAGAAAATGAGTGTGCATGGTTTTCATCAGAAGCAAGAGTTGTGCATGACCTTTGGAATGACTAAATGGATGGATAAGTGGTAAAGAAAAGAAACATGGGGGGGAAAAACCCCCAATTGTGGCAGGATGTTCTGATAAAAGATATCAGCAAATTTCTCAGGCAGGAAGCTAAGTTCTTTGTGCGGTTTGTGTACACCATTTAGTGTGGTATGTAAAAAAAAGAAAAAAAAGACAATGTTAACCTTTTCCCTCAGTACAACAATATACACACTATATTAGAGGAACTTTATCAAGCAAGATTTGTACCAAATAACCAAAGCTGAACCACTTATTTTCTCAGGCCTATTCTTTCTGATGGAAAACTTGCCTGATTAAGAACTGTAGGCTTTGGACCCTGGCATTCAATGCTTAAAATTAGGACAATGCTGTCTCTTAAATTTTTGTTGTATGGCCATGAAAATGGGTTGTCTACTTGACACCCTAGTTTAAAGGAATTCCAACCTGTACCACAAACCTCGGTGACATTCTAGCATGATCACTTAAGACAGAAGTGTGATTGTTGGCGGTAGTTCTTAGTAGAAGTATTTTTACTCACGAACGTTTGCTACAGATGTCAACAAGAATTTTGCATACAGAAAAACTGCATGTCGTGGTCCACAGAAACAAGATTTCCCTCACGCTTTGTTTGGTTCTACATGACAATGACAGTTTCTTCTTGTCCTTTTTTGAGAGCTGTAGTAGAAGATAGTGTTCTTAATATAAAGTGTAGGTCTAATCCATTAGAGATGTGATTGGTCAAGGGATCCTTATCTGGCACTGAATAAAAATGATGGGTAATATTACAATGGAAAATGTTGGTCAGCATTTTGTATCATGGGAATATCAAGGTGATGTGCGAGACTGCTATTGTGAAAATGCCTGTATAGACACAATTGTCATTCAGCATAAGAGGAACGAGTGAAAACTCACTCGGGATCTCTGAAATGTCTGTGAACTCATGACGAGGAGACAGTTGCATTTTTGAACAGCTGGTTTGTGCAGACTCACCACGCCAGGAAACACAGCCTCAAATATTACCACATAAAAGCCGCTCAGATTCAGTGCTATAGAAGGATGGATGACATAAGTAGTGTCAGACTCTCCTAAGGGAAAACATGACCTGAAAAAAAATACACTGTCGTGTTTAGATTGTGTTTTCACTGGGTTTACAAGCTGAACAAAACTGTACTAATGCCCAGTTATTGCATGTTGTGAAGCCCTTTGGTGATGTAAAGTGCAACCAGAGTATTAGGGATACTGGTTGTAGCCATGTTGGTCTGCAGGCAGAAGTAATTAGAAGTAATTAGAAGACTTGAGGAGGTGATATCTTTTAACAGATCAACTAAATAGTTGCAAAAAAAAATTATATTTAGGAGTGTCCTTTGAATATTGTTCATATTCACATGGCCACCAAGAGGTTAGAGGTATTTTGTGTGTTTATGATAATACTGTTTGTCCATTTTAATATCATGCAGAAGACTTCATCATCACCCACAGCTATACTGCTGGATGTCAAAAGTAGAACAGAAGCTTCTTTCTAATAGTTTTAGCTAACATTATATGACTCTTCGCTCTACCTAGTGGTGGTGAAGAAAACTATAATCAGTGTGAAATATGCAACAAACTGCATACAAACAGTTTTGTACATGTGTTTGCTGAGGTCTCTGCAGTGGCCAGCGTGACACATGTCGGTAACACAGGATGCTCAGACTGTGGCTCTTTAACTTATGACTTGTGCTTCTGTGTAGAAAAATATACCTTTTTCTTTTACTGCAAGTAATAGAGATGTCTTTCCTGCGTTACGTGAATAATGTAACACATACTACCTAACAGCAACTATCGGAGGAAAGTAGGGCTGGCAGGGCCCTCAAGAGGTAGTCCAACCCCCTCCTTGAGGCAGGGTCATCCCTGACTCAACCATCCTAGACAAGTGTTTAGACAAACCTAGCCTTAAAACTGCATAAACAGCCCCCTCTCACAACTACCAGGCACATTGCCACCAGACACTAGGAACACCCTAACCTGTCCCAGGAAAGCAGGTGAGGGGAAGGCCCTGTCCATGTTCTACCACTGCTGTTTGTTACTAGTTATAGTTAACTATTTTTTTTCTTTTGAAGTGGAGAGCATTTGCAGCAGTTCACTGAGATGGGTGCTTGTTGTGTCTCTGTTTACTGCTGAATATCCTTGTGGCTCCTGGATGCTGTTTTGGAGCAAGATGAAGGAGAATGAAAACTAGCCTAAGGACTTAGTGTAGGCTTGCAGTTCATGTCTAATATTAATTAAAGTGATTCAGTTGCATAAAAGGATGAGGACAATTCCATCCAGACTTTGCAGCCCCCTGCAAAGCCAAAAGCAGCTGGGGATAGGAGAGAAGCAGGATCTGGCCTCCAAGGAAGTGTCAGAGCATGCAGTTGTTAAGGCTATCCCCCAGCTTCCCTGGGATGGCAGCTCATGTGCAGCCTCTATAGCAACAGCTGCATCCTTTTACCAACGGGGTTTGAGTCTGCTCCAGGAGCCCCACTGCAAGCTTGGAGAACTTGGAGCACCACAGCCAAAGAGGCAGCTGAGGGTGTTGAACTGCATGAGAGGTGGGGAGGGAACTGCCCTGTGTCTGCCCTGGGACAGGGACCTGCTGATGCTGAGTGCTGTCCACAGGGAGAGTTGCAGTGCTATCCCAGCCCCTTCCCCTGAGCCGTCCCTGGGGAAATTCTCACAGGGTCTGAGCCACGTTTTCCCAGCTGCAGAGCTGTGCTGCAACCTCCCTCTTCTTGCCACTGCTCATCCCTGCCCTGCTGCAGTGCTGGAACCTGGCACATGGGGCTGATTGACTGTCCCGGTCCTGGCTACCTGGCCCCACATGCCCAGCAGAAGGTGAGTGTCCTGACTCAGGGACCAAAAGTGTCTCAGGGGTGGGGAGAATTTAGCCAATGCAGGGGCTACAGGTGGGAGGGGCTAAGACTGAGAGCATGAGGGATTTGTTGGGTGGGTGGGAGATGGGCAGGTGGGAGGTGCTGGACATAGCTGGGGGTCAAGGCAGACTTTTGGCCACAAGCCTGTGGGTTCACTTTGGGCATTGGGGCTTTCTTATGGCTGCACAGGGAAGCAGAAGGCCCCATTTTTCATCTTTTCTCATGGTGCTGGAGGCTCAGGTTCCAGTGTAAGGGCTTCTCCACTGTAAGATTGTAGTAGCCTCCCTGTACTGCCCCCTTGACACATGCCTCTGCATTGACCAGTATGGTACATGGCACACTTGGGTCAGTAACAGGTTCACAAAGCTCTTTCTGTGGATCAGCCATTGGAGAGAACAGCAGCCGCTACTGGTTTTAACATGGGTTACGTAAGCCTTCAGGAAACCTGCTTTCCAAAGCCTCTAGAAGTCTGGCATGCCCATGCACAATATCTAACATGTGCTCACCAGAATAAAGCAGTGCATTTGCCTGGCTGAAACAGGATCATTGCACAAAGATTGCTCTAGTGAATTCATTAAGGCAGCAGGGATGATTTTTGTGGGGAGTGGTAGACCAGGGTGTTGCAGAAAAGTTAAAAAATTATTGATACACATTTGGTTGGGGGGGCCTCCCTATCTCAAGCTACATTTATTATTATACCTTCACTGGCAGAGGTGCTAAGTCTCTCAGCAAACCCACATGCACAATTGTGAGAAGGCATAACCACATGGAGAAGAGCAGCTTCATTCAGTGAAAAAGCTTGCCTTATTATGAGTAACTGGAAGCTAAAGCCAACAAACACTGCTTCTTTTAGATCCTGTTTAATAAAGGTCAGGAGTTTGTAGCATGTGCCTGACAAGATTTTGCAATAAGTAAAATAAAAAATATGTGCTATCCTTTTAGAAATCTTCCTATCTTTGCCAGTTGCTGCAGGAACAGATGTTTTCTGTGTATGGCTTGCAGATGTGTCCCAGAATGGAACGTAAATCAGCCAGAGAACACACAAAGAAGGGCTGGATTTATGGAAATGTGGTCTTTATCTGCCTTGAATGTATTATTGCATTAAATACTGCAGTGGTAAAGCAGTCCTGCAGACAGCGATGCATGTGCCCTATGTTGTGTCGCATCTGACAGAACCATGCTCATACTTAGGAGCTTGTAGAAACTGTTCTTTCCTGGTGCAGAGTTCATGGGGAGTCTTCATGGACTCCAAAGGAATCACCTGCATATATGTTAAGTGGGTGTTTATAGTCTCATTCCCTTCTTACAGGAGGCATGGACAGATTTGCCCTCTCCTGTGTAGCTGCACCTCCAGAGTGGTCACAGGTCTTGGCATTCTGTGATAACCATCCTAACCATGCTTTCCTTGCCTTTGAGTGCCTCCTTGCAAATGGATTGTGGGTCACACTCTTCATCATGTTGTTTTATCATTGTGTTTAGCTTCCATGTGTCTTCTACCATATGACTTTCCACAAGAGGGCGGCATGTGGCCCCAAGAAACTAATTGTTCAAATGCGTGTTGCCAAACAACTTGCATTGTGTCCTAGGTCCCCTGGAACAGAGGGCTTCATTATAAAGAGTTCCATTGGAACTGGGGGGTCTTGTACGTGTTCATTTGTTACTTGATTCATAGATCTACTCCTGAAAAATCTCTTGTTATGCAGCAATGCTTTTACTGATTAAATCTGAATGAAGAAACTGCTTCTGTTTGGCCCTTTGGAAACCTGATCTAAGCAGAGAAAACAGTCCTATAAATATTGAAAATGTTGGTGGTCTTCATTCATCCAGCTCTACCCAGGGTACCCCTGATAAAACACCAGGTTGACCGATAATATAAAATCATGTTACTCCACATATGGTGTGTGCAGATGCCACCATTACAATCGCTATAGCTTATTTGAATAAAAAGGATGGCATTGCATTGAGTATAAACAAACATCACTTGCATTATTTAATATCCAAAAATGTATTTCAAAAGGTATAGAAATTAAATCTGGAAGGAGTTACAAAGCTGGGACACATTAATTCTCCGGCTTTTCTTACTACAATGGAAGGAGACCCTTTTCAGAAATAAACTCTTCACACCCATCATGACTGTCATCTCTACTTTTGAATTACCAGTGCAAAAATTTGCTGGTTGCATGTAGTTTTTTTTACAGAGCAAATAGACCCCAATGCATGATAGGGAAAATGGATCCTGCCTGGGTAAGACAATAAACACAATGAATGTGAATGACTTTTGAGCCCATCCACATTTTTGACATTCTGTGTAAATGCATCCTTATAGCTATCCAGTTCTTGGAGTTGTCAGTAATGTCGTCTGAAAATTTATCTTTGAAAATAAAACACCCAGTCTGTATAACTAGCAATGATTTTCTTTCCTTGTCTTTTTCAGATGAGGATGCTCATTAACTAATATCCAATGGCTGTGCAGGCTGTCTTGTGACAGTTTAGTCCCTAGAGTGGAGCAGAAAGCTCCAGAAATGCAGGTAATCAGTAGTGTATTGTTTATAATAATTCTTATCAAGTGTTGAGCAGACCTAAATTTAGCTGGGTCTGTAGGCTAACTTACAGGTTTAACGCAAGCTGAAATCCCCCACAATTCAGTCGACATGAAGGTGAGGATATTTAACAAATAACTAAAACCACAACGGAAAGGTACATTCCATTTGTGCGCTAGAAGCACGGTTGATGATTGTGCTTTTACAAATATTAGCTCTGAATATGCAGCAGTGCGTCTCACTAAATCTTACCAGTTATGAGTTGGCACTTTTCTGTATGTATGGAGAATACTGTACGAACTCACTTGCAGCACTGGAGAGTTATAGATGTTTGGTCTCCTAAAGTAAATATAACAGCGCCATATAGGTGTCAGATCCTGTGTTTGTTTAGCACTGTGGTGTTCCCTTTTCCACTGATATGAATTGTACCTTTATCTTAAATGATACTGCACAGTAACTCAAGCTCATATGTTAATTAACCATAAAAATATTGGGGAAATGTCAGAATTCAACTACTAAAGGTTTGAGGGTTTTTCCTACTGGAAAATGTGAAAAAACCTGAAGTTTGTGAAGGATAAGATCTGTTCACCCTTTCAGCTCTTGCTGAAGAAAAGACATAAGCTGTAGCAGTATGAAGCTAGTAATAAGAAAATTTTTCCTAAAAAAAGGTCTCTTTAACTGGTATTGGAATGTAGAATATTTTCGTTTCGCCTGTACCATCAATGTATGTAAAGATGAATTCCATGTAGGCATTAGGTGAAGTAAAGATCTGGTTGCAGCATTTTGGAGAGAAACTGAGAAGTTTTTGGATTCTAATTCTGGTTGTGAGCCACTCAATTATTATGTGACCCTAGGCAACTGACTTGCCATTTTTTGCCCTTTTTGATTTCATAATGTTATTTTTGTCCTTCAGGCCATGAAGCTTCCTCATTTTTACCTGAAGTGCTCCCCTCATTCCTATTCAGAAATCATACCACTAGCACTCAACACTGTTCAGAATAACTAAATGACCTTGCAGCAGATTTATGCTTGGGTAGAAGACAATTTTTCATATTATACATCTCAGACCAACCCTGGATGGAATGTAAGAAATGGTAAATAGGGTAAAACTGTAAAGTATATGGAGTTCCTTTAAAAAGAGGGGGTCTTTTGTACTGTGAGAAACCTTCAGACATATAGGCCTTGAAAATATTTGGGCCTCTGTAAGCTGGTATGATATCAAGTCAAATTACAGCTTCTGATGCAGCAGCCCTGAACTCCATGTTTTCTTCACATAGATACGTTTGCTATAGGGCAGGCTTGTCCAACATATGGCCACGGGCTGCCATGCAGCCCACCAAGGCATTTTCTGTGGCCTGTGGTGCTGCAGCGGGAAACGAAAGTGAACACGGTTTACTTTTGTTCCCTCCCATTGTCCTTCCCCTGGCTCCTCAACAGCTTCCTAATGGCTGCTGAAGGGCTGGGGAAGGGACAAGGTTCCCACACGCACCATGTCAGCTCGATGTTGCCGATGCAGTGTGTGTGGGAAGAGGAGTAGCCATGTGCCTCTCAGGACAGGATGGGCTCAGCTTAGAGGAGCAGGGACTCAGCTGCACCTTCCCTTACCTGCACTGGTCAGTCCTGAGCGGCACACGGCTCTGCTGGCTGGTGCTGACCCAAGCGGGTCTGTCCCATCTGGAGCAGCATGCAGCTGAAGCTGGTTTCCCATGTGCTGCTGGGGATGGGAGGAGCCTGGCCAGGTCAGCACTAGGTGGCGGCGGCGGCGGAGCCATGTGCTGCTCGAGACTGACCGGTGCAGGCAGGAGGAAAATGCAGTTGAGCCCCTGCTGCTCTGACCGGGCTCGTCCTGTCCTGAGTGACACATGGCTCCGCCGCTGCTTCCGCTGGCTGATGCAGACCCAGCGCACCTCCTCCTGTCCCCAGCAGCTCACGGGAAGCCGGCTTCAGCCACATGCTGCTCCAGATGGGATGGACCCAGTCAGGTGAGCACTGGCGATGAAAAGTGGCATGGAGCTGAAACTGGCTTCTCATGTGCTGCTGGGAATGCCTGGCTGGGTTGGCACTGGCTAGCAGAAGTGGCGGTGGAGCCTCCTTTCTTTTGGAACCAGCTGGCACAGGTAGGGGGAAAGTGCAGCAGCATGTGGGGAAGCTACCGCTTGATGGGGGACGGGATGGGCTGGCCGGGCTGCACCGGGGAGGGAAAGCTGTGGCTGAGTCCCCTGCAGCTGTGCTGTATGTTCCTTCAAGACTGAACAATATGCTCAAGAATAGAGCATGAACGATCTGGGCTC
>JAGPOW010000304.1:101009448-101047734 GCA_030014935.1 Caiman crocodilus
ACAGGCTCCCAAGGGAGGTGGTGCTCTCCCCTACCCTGGGGGTCTTCAAGAGGAGGTTAGATAGGCATCTAGCTGGGGTCATCTAGACCCAGCACTCTTCCCTGCCTATGCAGGAGATCAGACTCAATGATCTATTGTGGTCTATTCCGACCCTAACGTCTATGAATCTATTAATCTATTTTCCTTGTGGTAGCTAGTTGCTGTTTTTTTACAAAGGAGTTGGCTTAGCCAAACATACAGGAGCCAATTAAAAAAATGATTGATATATTATAGTGCTTAATTCCTTGAAGAGGTACTGGACATTGGGGGTGGTGTGTAGCAGCCCCTGCTAGACCTCGGCAGGAGAGACTATGCTGAAGAAAAAAAGAACTTCTGTAACATTTGAAATTATGGTTGCAGCTCACTCCCACCTTGTGAGGCTGAAGCAGCCAGCATTTTCAAACAAATAAAATATTAAATATCAAATAAATAAATATTGTACCTAATAATTTTTTTATTAAGTCATTGTGTTTCTCTTCTAATAGTGATTTTCTACATTTTCATTATCCAGTTAAGATAAAGTTTCATCTTCTCTTATTCTAGCTTTACTGTTCTATACCTTTTCTCAGAGTCCACTTGTAATGGAAGAAAGATAGTTAAAGGTGATCAGCCTGTACATTGTACTTCATAGTTTTACCTACCTTTCTTTGACTACTCTGTACATACATTTACTTGTCTTTATCTTGGTAATAAAATGATTACAGGAACAGAGCCTACACTTCTTTTTAGTGTGAAAGACTCAGGATTATTTAATCTCATAAGTAAATTCCTTTTTGCTTTTCATTCAGTGATTCTCAAGCAGGGTTTCATGACACCCTAGAGTGCCATGAGAGGCTTTTAAGGGTACCTAGGGCACTGCACAACATTAGCACAGCCTAACATTAGGTGTGCAAACACCAACACATGATTTCAAATAGGAATCCATTGTGTCAAAAACATTCTGATCTGTTGTGATCTTTCTGAGTGCTTTACAACAAAAGAATTGCTCTAATATTTTTCCGTAGTTAAAAAACAAGTGAAAACTAAGAGCTGGCATCTTCCAAGGAGTGCCATGAGTCTAAAAAAGTTGAGAACATGGACCTAGGATTTGGAAAAGTGGGGTGCAGATGGTGTTCACATCATACATAACACAGCACACATTTTTCTCAAGTTAAAACTAGATTCTTTACTAATAATGTTCCACCTGGGGATGAACAATCCCCTGCTCACCTACAGGCTTGGCAATGCCAATCTGGCTAGTACTATGCATGAAAGAGACCTGGGGGTAATAATTGACCACAGCATGAACGTGAGCCGGCAATGTGACACTGTAGCCAGCAAGGGCAAATAATATTCTGGCATGCATCAACTGATGCATCTCCAGCAGAACCAAGGAAGTGATTCTTCTACTCTACTCAGCATTGGTGAGTCCGCAGGTGGAGTACTGTATCCAGTTCTGGGTGCCGCACTTCAACATGGATGTGGAAAAGCTCAAGAGGGTCCAAAGAAGGGCCACCCATATGATCCGAGACAGGCATGTCAAGCCATACGAGGTAAGGCTGAGGGACCTGGGACCCTTCAGCTTGAAGAAGAGAAGGCTGAGAGGGGACTTGGTAGCAGCTTACTGATACATCAGGGACCTACATCAAGGACCTGGTGAACAACTGTTCACCAGGGCACTCTCAGGGAAAACCAGGGGCAATGTTCACAAACTCGCAGAAGACCACTTCAGGCTCAACATTAAGAAAAACTTTTTCACAGCCAGGGTGTCCAGACTGTGGAATAAGCTCCCTCCAGAAGTGGCGCAATCGCCTACCCTGGAAATCTTCAAGAGGAGACTAGACAGTCACCTTCCTGGGGTCACTTGACCCCAGTTGTCTTTCCTGCTTGGTGCAGGGTGCTGGGCCTGATGATCTTCCAAGGTCCCTTTCTGCTTTACAATCTATGAATCTTTGAATATGCTAGGGGGCTAGCAATATATTATTCAGTTTAAGATCAAACACCTATCAAATACGACTGTTGGAAAGTGCACTGATCTGCTATATTATATATAAAAGTTTTAAAGAAAGAAACACAACTAGACAAAGTAAAGCCAAAACACTCAACAGATGTGTCATTAGTCCTGTAGTCATTACAGTCATAAATGTATGTCTCTTGTTCAGATTCATAAAAGAAAAACCAGCCTTCTTGAGCATCTTGTGAGTGCTGTCAGTGCTTCTTTGCCAATCATTCCTATACCTGAGTTAACAGTACCATATCTGAACTAAGGTTTTCGTCGAGAGCTAAAAACAGTCTGCAGGGCTGTGAAATAGGAGAAAGAGACATTACCAGGAATGGCTAACAGACATCAAAATTGCAAAATAAAGGACAGTTTGAATAGTGGAACATAGAATCATAGAAAATGAATAGTATTGAAAAGGATAGAGATTAACACCTATGGAGTGAAGAGAGAATAGCAGGAACCAGGGAGATGATAACAAGCCAAGAAGTCCATCAACTCAGCTCTGCTTGAATAGAAATACTACTGCGAACTCCCAGGCAATATGTTTCAATGTTTGAGTGGAGGAGAAATCAGAGGGAGATGCAACTGCACCAGTGTACCATCCCCTGGATTCATCCCTGATTGAGAATCACTGTTCTAAGTCTTTCTGGTGTTTTTCTGTAAGTTCTGCCCAGCATCTGCTTCATGGTAAAAATGGTAAAAGTGTTGCAATTTTGTACCTTGTTTATTGTCCTTTCACTAAGTAACTATTACATGGAATGTTATAGGCTAGGTGAAAATATATTTGGAAGTCTATTTGGAAAATATTGGCAGTTTAGAATATTTTATTTAATGTGAAAAGAAAATAAGAGAGAGGAAGCTATGGCCTACAGTTATATGTTTACAGCAACCTATAAATAAATATCTACTGCTGTTTGCTGCCAATTTAGTTTAATTAACCACACCAACTAACATGTATAAAAATAATGATGAGAAATGGGCAAATATTCTTAATCAAATGTATAACTCAGTTATGCATTGTATAACTCCAGTGAAGTTAAAGGAGTTGTCCCAAGCATAAACTTGGCTCTGTGTCTTATGATTTATTATTATTAGTCATGTAGCTCTAAAAGCAAATACCTATCTCATCAATCTCCTAAATATACACATATCTACACTGCAAGTGTCTGCATAGTTGTGTCTCAAACATAGGCTTTGGGCACACTTTATGTTTGTGGTACTATAGATGCACATGTAGTGCTACTAAAACTTTACATCCACACATTTGTGCCATCTGTATTGCTACAGTCATGGTGGACAAAAGTAGACCCATCAATGGGCCATGGTAGAGATCATCCTTGAACTGACAGATTGCCAGCAACAGCACTCAGGCCATGTCTTATGTAGCTGTGCTGAGCTGCCTTCTTGCTCTAGCCACTTTGTGACATGTTTTTATCAACTCTTGGTTGAGTCAGGAGACCCCAAACTTTTCCCTGATGGCTGTAAATGTACTGCATGCTACAGGTTTGGAAATTAAGAGTCCAGCTCCTGGCTACTTCTCATGAATCCTGATGCTCTTTCCCCTTCTGAGTGCTGTAAGTCAGGTCCCACTTATCAGGCCCCACAGCAAAGGCCAGTAGAAACATAGAGGCAAGGCCAGATTAATGCATAGGCAAACCAGGCACAAACTCAGCAACAACAAGGGAAAAAGAAAACAGGACCAGAAACTGGTAGTAAGGGTTTGTTTCAGGGAGTTACTGAATGACCATAACAACAGTGATGTAGAGAATAAAATGTCAGCTCTGCTGCCCCCTCTCTAGGGTTTGGAAATCCAGACACCTCACTCACCTGCACTGGATCTTTCCCCCCAAAACTCTCTGCTGCTGTGAGTTGGTAAAGTTCCAGTTTAACTTCATTTTGTGGTGAGACTGGAAGAAGGGTGATGAAGCAGAGAGAGTACAGTGTGAAATGGCTTGCAAAGGTTTTGCCTTGAAATGTAACGGGGCCTATCCTGTATTTTTCTTGCACTGACTGTGAATCTATAAGGAAGACTCCCCCAAACATCAAGGTGGGGGGAAGTATTCAGTGCACAAGTGAATCTACAGTTGTCTTTTTTATGGAAGGAGGGATGGGAGTAATCATATTTACTCAAGTCTAAGATGACCCCCAATATAAGACCCCCCCGTAATTAGATTCTATATATGGAAAATTTATAAATGTGTTATCGTTTTCTAGGTACAGAATCTAAGTATCAGATGGTTGTCTTGAATCTCCTGCAACCCCAGAGGGGTGGTAAAGTGGCCCCTTGGCCTTTGCCTCATGCACTTTTTCCCTCCTGCACCCTTTGAGGGGATGGGGGCATGGTTTTCCCTCCTTAGCCTCTTATGTTCTTAGGTGAGAGGCAGGGAAGGGTTGACAAGCATGGTAAGAGCACGGAGCCCAGGGGGCATGCACTGCACTGAGCCTTGGGGCTCTGCTCCCAGAGAAGGGGTGAAGTCCTGGCTCCTGGCCATGCCCCTGCTCTCCGGGTCCTCTAGCGGCAAGTCAGAGTTGTGCAGGTTAGAGACGACTAAGCTTTAACCTGCGACTGCCCTAACTTTAACACAGCCGAACACTGCATCCATGTAGAACGGTTGAAGGTGATCTGTAGCAGCACCATCCTGCTCTGCCTTGCCACGGTGCCTGCATTCGCCTGGGTTCCTAGGCATTTCATTTTGAAAGGGATCCTGTTTAAGATGCAGGAGGTGTCATTAACATTCACTTTGTAAAAGAAAGAGAGGACTCTTAAGAAAAAGACTAGTTTTATTTTTGCTGTCCACCATCAGGAAGGATGAAATTGCCCTGAAAGATGTTTGCCAGCCTTTCTACCACTACAGTGACTGTAAATTATGGTTGCAAAGCTAAACCAGTGTAAGCTGAGTTTAACTTGATGCACACAATTGTAGCAGCTTACCTGAAGTGATTTAAAATTGTGATTTAACATATGTTTAGACAAGCCTGTTGGAAAAATCACTTAAGCTGGTTTAAGTTCCTTTTGCAGCAAAGACTGCGAGCAGACAGCTGGGCCATCCACAGTCCCATCTGACAACAGCACTTAGGACTGCCCAAAAGCAGTTTCAGGACTTCATCCTTGGACGCCCGGCCCTGAAGGCAACACTGAAAGGTACAGAGCAAGCTGTGCTTCTCCCAGTGTTCCTCCTGGGGCTGGCTTGGGAACTGGAGAGAGAAGAGTTTGTTCTTGTCTTTGTAGGTCTGGCAGACGTCTGAGACATGGCAGAGGGCAATAGGTACTTCTCTCCACTTCACCCCTCTGATCTGAGCTGCTGCTATTTGAAGTATCAGCAGCCATCTGCCTTTGTCCTCAGCATATGCAGCCTGTCTGTGCCTGCAACTATGAATCACTCAGATTTCCAGCAAAATTAGCTAGTCTGTGATAGGAAATGGCTTTATGTTTTCTTACAGCTGCCACTACTTGAGGAAAATTAGGATGTCAGGCCTGAGCCGTCTGTTACTACACATCCAGCAACTCCTATTCAGAACCCCGCAGCTATGGAAATGAAGGAGCATTGTGTGATCATTGCCAAGCAATGGAAGCACCACAGGCACCAACCATCCCTGCACAAGAAGAACGTGCTGCAAGTGCAGGAACTGGGTCCACAGCACTGTGCAGGACACTTAGAATCAGGTTTGCAAATGGAGAAAAATACTTTATTGAGGGATTACAAGGATCCTTTCATATCCCCTCATAAAACACCCCAAAAGTCAATTGTCAAAATCTGTACCATAAAGAGGCACAAGCATGTTCGCCTGATTCTGGGGTAATTTCATAGAAAACAGAGCTAACTCCTCCAGAATTAGAAAAAAGCTTGATAGCCTATTGAAGTCCCTCAGATGGCAGCTGTGATTTCATTCTACTCAAAGAAAATGTGTAACCCCCTTTGAAGTCAGACAGCAATGAAAAATATTTTATTGACCTTTTTAGCTTTACTCCCATAAAGGGCAGTTTATACATGGAAACTTCCGCTGAGCGGCAGAACAAGAGCTTTGCTAATGTATTTTTTGACGTAAGCATACCACTCTTGGAGGAAGGAATACAGTTGGCTAACGTGAGGTTAGTCATTTGTTTGCAACAGAAGCTAATCAATGCATTAAAAAACTCGCAGAATAAAACTGAGACAGTGCTGCAAATGCTGCACATTATGAGCAGCTGATTTGCTGTTTTGTATTTGACTGCTGAATATTAAGATGGAGATGAGTCCAAGCATTTCTTATTCTTTACATTGCCAGAAAGCACAAAGATTTAATACCACTGGGCAGATTTTCTGCTCCTCTATTAACATCAGGAAAATTTATAACAAATGGTAATAATGAAATTGTGGGACCATTAAACTCTTGTTTGCTAAGTAAAACACAGGCTACATCTTAGAACTGTAACATGAAGGTTTAATTTAGCATTCTACCTGCTATCCTAGTTGGATGTACATGCTTCTTTTGCCATAAGTCAGAGCTAACTGGGAGGTAACTATTAATATAATATATGAATATATTAAATAATTAATATATTGATTAATATATTAATAATATTAATATAGCAAAAGAGAACATTTCTGCCTCATGGATCCTATTTATATGAATGTCACCTCCCAATTTTAGTATGAACTTTTATGGTTTTTCTTCATCAAACGTAGTCATGCCAAATAGTTTCTAAGATGAAAAATAAGATGTCTTTATCCTCTAAGGCAGGGGTTGTCAACTGGGGATATGTGTACCCCTGGAGTACTTCGAAAGGTCCCAGGGGGTATGTGGGAGCAGGTGGGGATGGAGCACTGCCAGGAGCAGGGCTGGGATGGGACGAGAGCAGGGCTGCACAGATGTTGCGCTGCCACCACTTGCTACTCTCCCCCACCATCCACTGCGTCTGTCTGCTCGCCACCCCCACTCCAGGGGTACACATATTAAAAAGGGGACCACTGTGGCTACCCTTATTAAAAATGGTTGAAAACTCTTGCTCTAAGGCAAATTTGCTTGTAATGGCTCATTATATAGTAGGCCCCTGTTCCAAGTATGCTAGGAAAATAAAAATCCTGTCTATGTTCACACTGTCTGTTGGGCATAGGCAACATGTGTGGGGGTACAAGGGAAAAGTGCCCCCCCCCCATAGTTCTGTGCCAGTGGCAGGGCTTGGAGATGCAGCCTGGCCAGAGCCAGCACCTCGAGGGCAGAGGTAGTGGCAGCAGCATGGGGTTGTGCCCCCCATCTATCAACACTTATGCATCATTTATGCCTTTGGGAGTGTTCTACTCATTATCTTTGAGCACAGACACAGCTTTTCTGAATGTGTAAGCCAGTTTATACTTTAACAGCCTTTTATGTCAAGACTAGGAAGGCACTGCCCTGCACTTCAGTGCATTCTGTATTCCGAGCTTAATTTTGTTTAGTCTGTGACTTAATGCTTTTGATATGTTGACTGTGCAGTTGTCTTCAGTCTTGATTTGCCTATAGAGATCAAATATGTCAGCTGATTCACAGAACTGTGCCTCCTGTTCATCCCCACAGAACAGTGGTGTATACTGACGTCTGCACACCTCTAGGAGGCTCTCAACGTCAGTGTAATAATCTGTCTTGGAAGAGAGATGCCTTTGAAACCTATCTATATGCTGTCTGATTTACATGGTTTATGGTGATGTATGTGTTTGAATAATTTTTCACTCTAATTTAGTCATCATTAGCCTTCCTGGCATCATCTGCCATGATAGCCATCTTGGACAAATGGCCTTCAGTGCCTTCTTATCACCAGAAGTGTTTTTAAGTTTAAAATATATGGGGAAAAATGAGTATATTATTAAATCAACTTTGCTACCACTAGACTGATCTGTAAAGGATAGGCATTAAGTGAGCTCCTGGTTGCAAAATGATCTATACCAATTCCCTTTCTCTTGTGCACTTTATTGATGTCAGTGGGACATGGAGTAAGATACTCTTCAGGAGGAGTAAGGGAATGAATGGAAATCTCTCCTGTGTAATGTAGAGCTTGTTTGTCTACCTGTGCTTTTAGTCTTAAATAGGAGAGAAGCTTGCCTTTCCCTTGTTGCTATGTTTTTTTCCTGTCCTTACTCCCACCCCAATTAGTTTTGATCACTTTTTACACTATTTTCCTTTCCTCCCTCATTCTTTTCCATTGCTAAGTATCAAGACACAGGGCCAATTCTGTGAAACTTGCAAAATGCCTCAAAAGCCTGCCTGAGCTGTATATAAAGCCTAAAATCTGAGTTATGAGCTGCATACATGTGGAAAAAATGAAGCTCCTTGTGTGACTCAAAGCAAGTAAGGGTCCACAGATGTAGAGGAGGACACAACAGTATAATCCCTCTCTACAATAGTGGATGGACAAGTCAGACTCTTCAAAGTATTTAGACATGCGAACAAAAGCATGCTTGACATAAACCTCCACCCTGGCTCTTGCTATTTTTATGTTCCTGGATGGTATTACTGTGTAAAAAGTGTCCTACGGTCAGTCAAACAAATCTATATATTGTTATTGTACAGGTACAATCCAATCTATAAAGCCTTCTCACATGTTCAAACACTTGAACTAAAGCTTGTTGAACTAGCTTTAGTTCAAGCATCCCACCCCCATTTTTAAGTACAGGGATGCTGACACACGAGATGTAGGAGGCTGCTGGAGCTCAGTACCTGCCATGCTCCAGCAGACTTGATTAATCGAGTCTGCTTCAATGCGTTGTAACTACAGTGCATCAGAGCAGCCTCCATGCTCATGTATAGATGCCCTCCATTGTGAGATAGTAGAAAAACATACATTTGCCTGTCTTAATGCACATTAGCTAAAGAGCACTTTTATGTGAAGCTTTAATGCACATTAAAATAGACTAATGTGCATTAAAGTACATGTGTAGACACACCCTTTGGTTCTGGAAGTACTAAAAAGACACAGATTATCTATCCCCGAGTTCTATGAGGCAGCAGATGAATTCTTTGTAAAGCTAGACTATGTGGTGCCATTCTGTCCTGCCTTCTCTCTGTAGAGCTACCACTGTATTTTCATATTACATGTTTCTGTCTCTCTCTCATTTTTTTAAGATCACATCTATTTCATTAAAGAACAAACTGGTTATGTTTGAAAAGCTCATTTTCTGAAACATTTATTTTCCTAGCACCAACTCAAAGGCACATGGGCTGGTGTAACGTAAAAGATAGGGTGGTGCCCAAAGCTAATGTTGTTTAGTCATTCCAAGTCTTCTTTTCAGAGGAGCCAGTGAGATGTAACAGTGCTGATTATTCCTCTAGACTGAGTCTGAATTCACACGGGTTGTTTGCAGCACATTGCAATGTGCCTAACCCCTCCTTTACCATGCTGCACTGGCTGGAGTACCTGCTGATCTTGAAACGTCATGAGGCTTCTGTTATCAAGTGCAGACAATAAATCATTTTGTTGCTCATTTCTATATGGGAGTGTAACATCTCCTCAGTGAGAGTGAGACGTGCACAGACAAGAAGATGTTTTATTCAGGTATCCTTACTGAGCCTAGTAGGAAGGAGCTGGAAATGAGGGAAGCTGCATCTCTCCGACAGCAGAGGAGAATGAAACAGGCAGTTCAGTTTATTCACAAGGATTCAGCAGACCTGCTGCCTCTGGATGGGCTGAAGAAACTGGGAACTTCAAAAGATACTGTAAGATTTTTTTTTTTAATTTGATTGGGGGGGACATTTAAAATGCTGGTATGGGGTGTTTCTTTTTTTCTTCTTTTTCTTAGTGACATGTTTTAATGTTAAAAGGATAATGAACGTGGTTGCTTTTGGAAGCAGAGGGAATAATACTATAGCTTTTGTATATAAAAAAGAAGTAGAAATATGACCTTGGTGAGATTGCTATTCTGTTACTGCACATGGCATTCAAGGGTCTATCACTGAAACCTAAAAAAAATATATATTTTTCCTCACTGAACTAGTCTCACCACCTAGATACAATTTTACTTGTACAAAACTGCTTTCTTTGCATTGAAGTAAATCAAAATGGCTTCACACGCATGCACATATAGTACATATATACATATTCACACACATCAATTGCACATGTGTGTGTATGTGTTATGCAATATGTGGGCATCTGCGGGTGCATTCACTTTGAAGTCTGATAAAATGCAGTCACTTTTAATATTTTAAAATAAAAAAATTCTGAGATTAAATTTGGTAAATGGTTTCTGCACATTCACTTTAATTTCCCTTTGCAAAGATTTTGTAATTAGGCTCCAGAAATATGTCATAGTACATGTTATCTGGCAATTGGTGTTACTAAGAGAACCTTCTGAAAGCTAATATGTAAAAATTTCCTAGCTTTCTCTAAAGAGAAATATAGAGTAAATGCAAAATTTGAAGTCCTTGTAAAAATAAAAATGATGTAAAGGGTTGATTCTGATTTCCTTTTCAAGTTCATATTTTGCAGTATATAGGTTATGTTTGACTTCTGCAATGTACTTGAACATCTAAGAGTAAGCTAATTGTCAAAGCTTAACTTTCTGTTTTCAGATTAGATTTGTTCTAATGTTGCCTTCTTGTTCTGGAAATGTTTGTTTAGTTCTATCAATGCAAATATAGTAAGGAAATTAATTTGATGTTTTCTGCATTGTACGTAAAAGAATGCTTTTTGAACATCGTATGAGTAATTACAAATGTTAGGCACAACTTAGGGTGACTAGAAATTCATGCTTAGGGGGAGACCTGAGTCCTAGCTTGGAAGGAATTTTCCCAGTCAAGCCCTAAATTGTGATATTATCTCTTTTGGACAATCATAAAGTTCTTCCCACTGAGATATTATTATCTGTAGTCTTGGAGAGTCCATCTCAGCTTAGGGCATTGTTGGCTCTGAGAGAGTGTCCCTGATATAGAAAATCTGAATAGGCAAGAGACAACAGAGAGGAGGGAAAACAGAGGTACTGAGGGATTAAATGATTTACTTCATTTTCTATGCACAAGTTAGTAGCAGAGCTGTTGAAAAAATCTGGGTCTCCTCACAGTTCAGTGCTGAAACATTAGCTGTCTGGCTTTGTGTTTGAACTGCAAGATTGGTGCAAGTGGCATTTGTGGTACCCTGGTCTGAAATTCTCTCTCAGACATGCTGTAACAATGGTCTTTTAACTTGACATTTAATTTTTAAAATTGCTTTTCAGAAATATTTTTTTTCACTGATTACAGGTCATTGCCATTAAATCAGGGATGGTTTAGTAACATTCCTGTGGGGTTGAGCTGCCTTAGACACACGGATCTTCCCATAGGCGATGTGTAGGGGGGGCGCAGGAGGGCACATGCCTCCCCTGAGATTGGCCACTGCCAAAGCTGCTGCTGGCTTCTATGGGTGGTCGCCACTTGCACTCGTACCCCCCACCGCTGATGCGGTCACCAGTATCTGCAGCAGCAGCTGCAGGCAGTCCCCACTTGCTACCATGCTGCCCCACCAGTCACGGGAGGCACCAGTTGTTCAGGGATCTTCCATCCCTTCAAGCTAAACCTTCCTCCCTCTATTTGTTGTACTGGCTCCGGGATGCGCTATCGCTCCCTCTTGTCAGGAAGAACCACAGTCACCTGCATCCTACTGTTGCCAATAGTGACTGGATGACAACCAATGAATATGTTCAGTTTTGATAACGTCATGAAGACATCAGGAAGAAGGTTGTGTGGTTTGTGATGTCACAAGAATCTAGAGTTAGGCTTGTAGGGCTAACAAGTTCAGTAGCCCACATTGGACGAGAGAGCTGGGAGTGACAATCTCTGCTCACTTCTCACTGATTGGCAATGGAGACATCCAAGGATCACAGATTCCCTCAGAAAAAGAAAAGAAGATGCAGTGTTAGTGACATCTGTCCCCCACCCTTGATCCCCCTGATCGCAGCTGATATCCAACCGGGGATGGAAAATGAGAGAGTTGGGGTGCTGAGAGACACCATGTTCCAGAACCACCTCATCCTTAAGCCAGAGCTGGGAAGGCCACGCCAAATTTGTGCACGCTTGCCAGGGTCTGATTTTGTGTATGGACTACGTCTTCCCAATGAGGGGGGAGTTCCGGAAGCAATAGGCCACTGGAATGTAATGAAAGTTGCACCAAAACCACCAAAGAAGATGCCACGTGATTTTATTTCTATGAACCACAAAGCAGTCAAGGCTGGCCTTATCTCAGCAAAAGAACACTATAGGTACCGCCAAACCCATGATATTCGTCTCCCTGAAGATGACGAACGTCACTTTAAAAAGGACCCACCACGCCTGCCAGATGCCATGACATATGGAATGCCACCGCGCCGCCATACCCCTATCACAGATGTTCTCGAGCATCGGTTCCAGGATATCTGGGTAGAGGAACAACGGGAAAACACCTACATTCAAAAGGAACAAAAAAAGAGGATAATGCCTCATGGGAAAGTGTATAAGACATACTGCAGCATGCTGAGAGAACACCAACGGCCTGTGAAATCAGCTCCATTTTGTCATTTGCCCTCTTTGGAGAAAGTTGACCCTCATCTCAGTACCTTTCACAGTCAAGATGCTAAAGCGAAAGCCTTCAAGGTCTATCAGTCAGAAGCTGCAACAAGATGTGGAATACTTGCTCAGGGCATTTATACAAAATATTGAAAAATTCCATATATCTTAAATTATTATCCATTTTCAAATAAAATAGACTAGTTTCATTTTGTGTCTGAATGGGAAGAGTTGCAGTGGTCAGACAGGGAAATACTTAATTGGTTTTTACTGTAAATACCTATATTAATATAAACTTCTCTGAAAGGGTTTTTCACTAGCACTGACAACAGGGAACAAGAGGTGAACTGCATCTTAGAGGAAAAGAGGGAGTGAGCTTGGGACTTGATGTTATCTCCACTAGTAAACTGGTAAACATTTCCAATCACAGCTCAGAATTTTCCATGCTCTAGTTGCATCAAATGTGCTGCTAAATTCTCTTAGAGTAATGAGATTATAGCTTGATTCTCCCCTCCTTAATTTTGATAATACATAGCCTGATGTCCAGAGATACTGAGCACATGTGAAACTCAGACCAATAGTGTGTTTCCATTCTAATTTTGACATTGTCCAAAAACATTTCCTGCCATGTATATTATCTGTTACTGTGTTGTAGCATGGGGTTACACTGATGATGTCACTACATTTTTCTTCCTTTGTCAATAAGTGTAATGCATTGAAATCCACAATTGTATTCTACATTGCATATTTGTAATATATTGAAAAAAACATATTTTAATTAACTAATTTATCCCTTAACTGACTGTGTCTTAGTATCTGTTGGATTTGTGGTAGATATGTTTAATTTTTTTTTATGTTTTTTAGTTTGTTTTTTACCTTGGCCTTCACAATCAAGGTCAGCTTCCAGACTACTACGCTTGGTAGCACAGTTTGGGGAGAAGATGAGCAGCAAACAGTGGTGAAAGAACAAGCTAGGGACTATTTAGAAATCTGGATGTATACAAGACCAAGGGGCCAGACGTGATGCACCCAAGGGTGCTGAGGGAGTTGATTGATATGAATACAGAGATACTGGCCATTATCTTTGAAAAGTTGTGATGACTGGAAGAGGTCCTGGACAACTGAAAAAGGGCAAACATAGTGCCCATCTTTAAGAAAGAGAAGAAGTAGGATCCAGGGAAACATAAGATCAGTCAGCCCCACCTCAGTCCCTTCCCCTCTATGTGGCATTGGTGAGACCACAGCGGGAGTACTGCATCCATTTTTGGGCACCACACTTTGGGAGGGATGTGGGTGGTCTGGAGAGGGTTCAGAGGAGGGCCACTCATCTGGTTAAAGACCTACAGAAAAAACACTATGTGGACTGATTGGGAGATCTGGTCTCTTCAGTCTGCAAGAGGAGGCTGAGAGGTGATCTTGTGACTGCCTACAAACTCATCAGAGGGACCAGCAAGAAATAGGGGATACAATGCTTACCAGGGTGCTTGTCGGGGTAACTAGAAATAATGGCCACAAACTGTAAGAGAGCAAATTCAGATTAGACATCAGGAAAAAAATTCTTTACAGTGAGGGTTGCCAAAATATGGAATAAGCTTCCAAGGGAGGTGGTGCTGTCCCATTCCTTGGAGATGTTTAAAAGGAGATTGGACAGACATCTGGCTGGGGTCATCTGACCCCAGTACTCATTCCTGCCCAGGGCAGAGGGCTGGACTTGATGATCTAATAGGTCCCTTCCAACCCTAACATCTATGAAACTATAAAATCATGAAGCAGATTCTCAAGGAATCTATTCCTAAGCACTTTGAGGAGAAGGTGATTACAAACAACATGGATTTACCAATGGCAAGTCTCCTGCAACATTTTCACATGCAAGCTAAGGAAGTCTGGGTTGGATGAAAGGTGGATAGAAAACTGGATGGATCATTGGGCTCAAAGGGTAGCAATCAATGACTTGATGTCTAGTTGGTAGCCAGCTGATATCAAGTGGAGTGCCCCAGCGGTCAGTCCTGGGACTGGTGTTGTTCAGTCTCTTCAACAACCTGGAAGATAGGATGGAGTGCACCATCAGCAAGTTTGTAGAGGACACAAACTGGGGGGAATAGTAGGTACACCAGAGGGTAAGGATAGGATTCAGAGAGACCTTGACAAATTGGAGGACTGGACCAAAAGAAATCGCATGAGGTTCAGTTAGGAAAAGTAGAAAGTCCTGCAGTTAGGACAGAGCAATCCCATGCACTAGTATAGGCTGGGGGCTGACTGGCTAAGCAGCAGATCTGCAGAAAAGGACCTGGAGGTTACACTGAATGTGAACTAACAGAGTGCCTTTGTTGCAAAGATGGCTAACAGCATACTGGTCTGCATTAGTAAGTGTTGTCAGCAGATTGAGAGAAGTGAGTCTTCTCCTCTATTCAGCACTGGTGAGGTCACATCTGGAGTACTGTGTCCAGGTTTGGGACCCCCACTACAGAAATGATATAGACAAATTGGAGAGAGTCTAGTGGAGAGAAATGAAAATGGTTAGGGGACTTGGGCTTATGACTTATGAATAAGGACCTACCCAAATTGAGGCAGCAGACAGGTGATTTTGTCACCTGCTAATCATGCCAGTTACCATTTTTGGGGGGTTTTTTTGCAGTGAGATTCCCCCACACCACTGACTGACCAAGGAGCCCTGGTGACCCTGTCCGTCAACACTGATTGACCAAAAGGGCTGCTTTTTGTGCAGCCCTACCCCTTGCCACTGATTGGCATAGATGACTACCCTTCATGTGGCCCCACCCCTGGTTACTAATTGGCAGCAAAAGATGGGGCCGCACAAAAGGTAGTCCTCTTAGCCAATCACCAGTGGAGGGAAGAGGGCACCAGCCACCATCTGAGCTGCTAACCCTTTGTGTCACTGGCTTCCCTCCACCACCCCGACGGCGGGCTGTTAGGCTGGGCTGCAAGTGGCTGCTGGCTCCCACTGGGAATCCAGAATTTTTTTTTTAGTAAGTTTTTTTAGCAATTCTGTACAAAATTGTGGAAACTGCCTTTTTCATGGTTTCTGCAAAAATAGTGAAATTGCAATTTGAGTAGGTCCCTACATATGAGGAGAGGCAGAGGGAACTGGGCTTATTTAGCCTGGAGAAGAAGACTGAGGGGGGATTTCATAGCAGCCTTCATCCCCCTGGAGTGGGGTTCCAAAGAGGATAGGTCAAGACTGTTCTCAGCAGTGGCAGATGGCAGAACAAGGAGCAATGGTCTCAAGCTACAGTGAGGGAAGTTTAGGTTAGATGTTAGAAAAAAACTTTCTCACTAGGAAGGTAATAAAGTACTGGAACAGGTTACCCAGAGAGGTGGTGGAATCTCTATCCTTGGAGGTTTTTAAGACCCAGCTAGAGAAAGCTTTGGCTTTGTCCTGCCTTGAGCAGGAGGTTGGACGAGGTGACCCCCTGAGGTCCCTTTCAACCCTAATTTTCTAGGATTCTATGAAATGTGCAGTTGGAAGCATTAATGTATTTGTTCTTATATCTTGTAAATGTTATTTTGATTAAAGGCCTGAGAATTCTTATGAACTGGGCTGTTCTCTTGGAAAGCTTAATTGTGACTCAAAATCTTAAAGATATCATGTGCCACGTGTTCAGTTTTCCAGTCATAATTTTCGTACTTCTTTCTTGCTTCTTATATGAAAATAGCAAATATCCCCACCTGCACCAAAAATCCAGCTGTGAAAGTTGCCCAGCAAGCTGGTATGTGACCACAGCATAACTGGGCATAATGGGGGAAAAGACTGAAGACAGCCTGGGAAGAAAACTCTCAAAGCAGACTACCAGGGTGTATAGATTCAGAAAAGGGAAACATTTAAAGTTTTAGCAGAAACACTTTCTCCATCTAAAAAGGATTTTCATTTCTGAGTCACAAGTAGCTGAAATGATTTACTTCCACCATATTTCTACCCAGGAGACAGATAACAGCCTGGAAGATCCTTTATCCTCTACTGTGCCAGACAATTTGTCTGGAATTGGTTCTACTTCTTACCAGTTATGTTGCACAATATAAGCTAAGACTGTTTTTACAAGAGAGTGCTTGCTGTAGCATTAAAACCATGACATCAGTATTCTTACATAACCAAGCCTTATTGCTCCAGTGGTGCAAAGGGACAAGAAGGCAACTAAATCAGACCAGCTGAGAATGTCTCTACTCTGGAGAACTGGGCAGAACCGGTGTATCTGACTCCTGTGCTGCTTGCTGACTCTGAGGAGTAGGATAAGAATGTGACAAGATCACTTCAGCTGTCCTCAGCTGGTATGGAGCAGACTATTCTGAAGTACTGCTAAAGAATGAGACAGCCCTGACCAGCATGTCAGTGCCCTACTTCACTTCTTGGTTCAGAAATGTGGTGTCCAAGGGGACTGGGACCAGTTTCCTTGCGGGGCGGGTGAACGTTCTTTTTTTAAAACTCTATTAAAGTAATGGTGCAGTGTGCTGTAGGAGTAAATCTTGGGAATGTGATTAAGCTTTACACTTTATTTTTAGAATTAAAAACCATGCTTTCTATGTATGATTAACTTTCCTTGGTGTGAAAAAAAATCAAATTATGTATGAGTAGAATAAACTGAGATGTAGCTCAAAGGCAAGTTGCTTTGCATAGGCTCTGTGCTCATTTACAAACATTATTTGTATTTTCTAACACTAGTGGGGATGCAAGTGGTAGGGGTGTGGAGGGAAGGAGGCAAAATTGGCTGATCCTGATATACTTGTTCTGTTTCCTCCCTATCTCAATTCACTCTAAGTGGATATAGTCTTTAGGACAGGGATCTCCTAAATGTGTAAGGAGGTGATACAGTTCTAGAATTGTGATTGTAGATAACCGAGTGATACTACATATGTTTGTGTCAATAGAACTCACGATGCATGAATCATAGATTCTTAGGGCAGCTGAAAATATAGAGAACAATGGTTTGGAGCTTTCAAACAGTGGGTGAGAGGTTCATATTACCACTGCTCATCCTCTGAAATGAGTGGTAGTGGTAGCGGTGGAGTGATGTTGTAGCCATTATGGTCCCAGAAACACATGAGATGCAAAGATTTTTTGTGTGTATGTGTGGGGTGGGGGGGGGGGATATTTTTTACTGAACCAACTGCATAGCTGGGAGAGATTTTAGATGGGCTTTGGGGCACAAAAGTACCCTTCCTCAGGTCTAAGAAGTAAATCTCAAGTTGTATCTATTTACATTCAAAAGCCTGAGTCTGAATTGATTCAACCTTTGCGGGTTAGTCTAACCTGGCTAGGCTGAACAGGTTTCCATCCATACAGGCAATCCCTCTGGTCTGAGGAAACACAGGCACATGCCTCTAATGGTTCAGGCTGAAAGTGGGGGGCACTAGAACAGCCCTACCTGCCCTTCCACAGAGCTAAACTGAGGGGGGTATGGCCAGGTCCCAGCAGGGCTCTGATTAGGGAGTGGTGTGAACCCCCACCCTGCCTGAAGTCCCAGGCTTTTCCCTGCTTGCTACTCAAGGGGCGGGAGTGTTGCCAGCCTGCAGCCCTGGGCTAGCACTCTGAGGCAAGGTGAGTGTGTGCAGTGCATGCATCTGTTGATGATACAAAGCTTTTCAATCTCCCTGTCCCTGCTTCTTTATACTGTCTGAGTCTGCAGCAAACTGACAGGCATGGAAGCGTGGGGGGGGAAAGGGGGAAGATGATAACAGTGTTTGTCATCCTTATCTCAGTGTTTATTGCCCCATTAAGAAAACAGAGAGACTTTACCAGCTCTCTGTTGATTAGCACAGACCCAGCATGGTAGAGGGGAGGGGAGGATTTGTGCTTAGGAGAGAGTGGTGAGGGGGAGGGAGGGGAGCAAACAGCTCTTCCCAAACAGTGTTTCCAAGGAAGGACATTAACCTGTTGATTAGCTCCAAAAAGCCTGTCTGCCTTTGTCTCTCCCACAGCATGGCCTGTAGCCAATATGTGGTCTGCTAGCTAATGCCAAGGTGTCAGCATAAAGCAGAGGCGGAAGGGAATAATCCCTGATTAGCATGGAGAAGTCAGGCAGATGCAGAGGGGAAGGACCAGCCCTACTGTGGAGCAGAGATCCCTGCCCCGCCCAAGAGCCCAAGAGAGTGGGATGCTGGGGGACTCTGGTTTATCTTAAACCAGCATGGGGTCTGGGACAGACATTGCATAAACTGGTTTGAGCCAAATTAGTTAACTCTGATACTATATTCAACCAGGTTTATCTCAAATAGGTTTCAGCCATTTTCAAACTGGTTTATGTGCACTGAACATCTGTTCTGTTACAGGTTTAAACCAGTTTCGGATCACTTAAACTGGTTTATGTGTAATGTTTGTCCCTATCCAAAGAGTGTCTAAAATCATTCCCAACTGTGCAGCTGGTGCTATAAAGGATTTAACATTACCCTGCACTACCCCTACCAAAAAATCCTTGTCTCTCAGCACCTGAAACATCGTTGCTGTTATATTAAGTTGAAGTCTGGGCATTTTGAATAAACAAAATGCTGGGAGAAGGTGGAAAGAAGCATTACAGTGCTTCCATTTTCCCTTACCGTATCTTTTGAAAGGTAGAAGAACATTAAAAATATTTCCCTGGTTCTTTTTGTTTGAGCACTTCAGTGTGCTCAGTTCTGCAAAAATGTACAAGGACACACAGACCCTGCCTCAAGGAGAGCATGGCCTGGAGCAAGGGCAAAACAATTCAAACAGATATAATATGCTGGCTGATGGTGCAGTGAGGAGGAGTGGAAAAAGGATGGAATATTGCAGTTGCTGTCCTGAAATGGCTTTGAGAAAGAGAAGTAAGTGGAAGAGAACAAGGGTTTAATCATGCAGAGAAAATGTGTGAAGATGAGTTTGCTAGAAGGATATAAAGTGAAGGTGTAGGCTTGAGGAAAGGAGGAAGAGAGCAGAATTTGAAAGTAAGCTAGGGTGGTGGCTGAGATGGACAGCCTCATTATTTTCAAGCAATGGAAAGGAAGTGCTGAAGAAATACTGACAGGACTGCCTGTAGCTCAGAAATAAGTTTGGTAGCTGTCCCAGAGGGTGTCAAGTCCACAAGTAGCTCCAGGTGGATGTGAGAGCATTGTAAAGATGGATGCTAAATAAAAAGTAAAGGAGAAAAGGGAAGAAATAAAACTGGCTCCTCTGCCACCTCACCAGAGTTACACTTGGGACCATTTCCCTCCTGTAATTGTTTTCTCCCCCTTGCATAAGGAGCAATGCACACCGAAGAATCTGTAGATTTACCTTCAAATTGTTCCCGAAAGGGGTTCATAAACTTTCATATTTGAGGCCATAGCCATTCACATACAGAGGGCAAATGCCTGCATGGTGGATCCTGATCCCTATCTTGTTTCCTCCAGAGATGAATGCTCATGGACTTCATGCCTACTGCCCACAAGTGCCCTGTATACAGCTGAGTGTGATCCCAGTTAATTCCTACTCAATAATCCAAATAAGCAGTCCCCAGGTAGGCTTTCTCTAGGGTGTAGCTATAGTATCTTCCCCTCCTGGCCTGCCCTCTTGTATTTCTCAAAGACCTTATTCCTGTTGTGATATATGGAGGAGTTTCCATGGAAATGCTGTAAGTAGAAGATAATACCATTGAGCTAAAATTCTGCCAAGCCTCAAATCCAGCAGCAGGGAGGTGAAGGGACCCTGACTGAATACCTTCTAAAGATCAAAAAGGAAAGGCAGTCCAGAAACACGCTCCAATGGCCAGGATGCAAAAAATGTTCTATGACTGAAGTGTCATTTTAGGGCCCAGGTCACAATTTTCCTATTAGTTTTCGAAGCCTGAGGGTTTTGTTTGTTTTAGCTTCTCCAACTTGTGCAGCCCGTTCAATTTCTTGCAGCTGTTCCAGCTGACTATAGATGATGGTTAGTAGATTCATTTCACTGCTATTTATTTGTTGCATTTTTGCCTGATAGTTCTTTTATACACTTCCCCCTGTTCAGTTATACGAAAAACAAATCACACTTTGACAAGCTAGGCTGATTCTCTGAACAGCCTGTTGAGTAGAACTGGCCGTTCTGTGCCTTGTACTGTGTCAGAACTATAAATTATAGTGCTTTGTCAGTCCTGTCTAGGAGTTAAAGTCAGGAAATGTTCATTTGGAATGGGCCATCTGTGTCTTGTCAAATCAAAAGATGGAAAGGCAAGTCAACCAGCTTTGTGATATTTCCTTTAATCATATTTATCGTCACTTACTTGAGTAGTGTTCAGAGGCCCCAGCCAAGATGAGTTGAGCTCTCAAGCTACAAGCATGCCACGATGCTCAGTCGGAGACAGTTTGTGCCCAAAGGGCCTGCAATCAAAAAGCAAAATAATTGTTGTTATTTCCATTTATAAAAGGAGAACTGATGTGCAGTGAAATGAAATGTCTTCTCATAGAAAATCTGTGTCAGAGCCAGGGCTTGAGCCAATTTGGTTTTCAAACACAAGCTCATGTTTTCTCTAAAGTTTAGGACTAGATTCCCAGATCTCTCATGAGTTGAGAGACATGAACCCTTTAGTCTTTACTTTGGCTTGTCTAGAGAATTGTAATTGCCATTTGTAATGTAGAAGGCCTCTCAGGTTCTGCCCTATAGGAGCCTGGCATTTTTAATTGTATGCTGAAGCTTTTAGTTATTTCCAAGGAAATCCCAAGGCACAGTGTGGAGTTTGTTACCTGGCATGGAAGGAGACTGTCTCCACAATTTGAACATCCTTCCCTGAACTCCTGCCTGTCTTACCTCTCTCCCCTTGTCCTAGACTTATTAAAAATAGTTGATGTTGCAGCATGTATATAGCAGATCCGCTCTTGATGCAGTTGTAAAGAGAGTGGTTCCTTTTCTACCACTACAGCTAAATTCCCAACTCTCTCCTTGGAGTTGAGAGCCTCTTTCCTTTTGATTACTTGGGCTTTCCAAGAAGAAACTGGTGCACAGAGGAAGAGAGAGCACCAGGAACACAAACTGGGTTCAATTGCTTTTCCTTACAAACTTGCCGATGGAGGAAGAGATCCATTATCCTTCTAGGTCAGGGGTGGGCAAAATGGCAGATCTAGCCAGTGGGCGAACTCCATTTCTCAGCAGCCCCTGCCCATGTTGCTGTGGCTGGTTTCCATGGAGACCCCAGGAGTGGCAGGGCTGTGACAGAGTGGGGCCAGGGTTCCCATGGAGACAGGCACCAGCAGTGCTGGCAGGGCATACAGCTAGGCAGAGAACTGCTCTGGGGCCAGGGCCTATAGCGGTGAAAGTGTGGTCCAGAGCCAGGGCAGAGCTGCGATCTCCTGCCTGCATGCCTCTGTTCCAGCTCTGGACCATGCAGTCACTGCCACAAGATCCCGGCCCTGGAGCAGCTCTCCATCCAGCTGGGTGCCCTGTCAGCGCTGCTGGAACCAGTCTCCATGGAAATCCTGACACTGCGCTGTCATGGCCATGCCACTCCTGGGGTCTCCATGGAAACTGGCTGCAGCGATACAGGCAGGGCCTGCTGGGAAATGGAGTCCACTGTGGACCCACTCCAGCCCATGGGCTGGACTTTGCCTGTCCTTGTTCTGTGCACGTGTGCTAGAAGTGCATTTACATGGGAAGCAGCAGACTAAGCATGTACTTTTGAGATGCCATTTATAGAAGCTTAGCAAGAAGCTAGATTGGAAAAATGGCGGCTAGCACATGACCCGGAGGAAGCACCCAGGAAGTGTCTAATCTGTTCCCTATAGATCCTTTGCTGAGCTTCTTCCAGTTGTGCATTAAACAACACAGCTAACATCCATTCCTCATCACTTGTTCTTGGGTTAGGATTGGGAAGAGCTCCCAGATCAGCCAACCTGAGCATGATGTGCCTCAGGACTCCTTGACTTCAGCACTATGGGCTGTTTTGTTAGCTAGAAAACCCGGTGAAGTACTGGATTTTCCTGCATATGATATGCCTTCAAATAAGGCATGCACCTTGTTTTTGGAAGGCAGAATGCAGAAAAAAAGATTCTTCTGGAGTCGCTGGCCTTTTCATGGAGAGCTGGTGTTGCAAAATGGCTGCCAGCTTCTTCATGCTTCTATTCCAGCAAAGAAAGTCAGCTTCCTTGCTTCAAACACTCACTCAAATATTGGAGCTCTGATTTGGGAGGAAAAATGCCTGTGGTATGTGAATAAATATGGTATTTTTATAGCAGGATAATGCAGTGTTATCAGGGAAGTGAGGTAACTGGATGTGATTTTACATGTTTTCAGCTTTCCACAGGTTGGGAGCAGTTTGAATAGGCACTCATGGAGTCAAGCCAAACTTCACATGTTTACAGGTTTTGTTCTTACCCATGCAGATTATCTACCCAATTATCTACCCAAGCATGATAGCTCTGCTTACACCAGGTTATATCTACTCAGAAAAGTAAAAATGTGATAATAGCATGAATTAGAGACATGCTAACAAATAGGAGCCCTAGCAAGTTTGTATTCTAGCTGGTAGGACTAGCTATGACATGCTACAGCACTTGCTACCCCATCTTCACTGCCATACTAATTAGATTAATTACAGTTGCCATCATATTCACTATACTGCTCAACAGGGCAGTCCAAGAATGGCAGCTGGTGTTGCAGTAGCATGAAAGAGAAGTGCTATTCATGAGGAAGCTAGAAAGCTATGTCAGCTTCTCTTTTTTTTGTTCTGCTGGGAACACAGAAGGCCAGACCTGCATCTGGTAATGCAGTGCAAAGCCACATCGGTTGTTTGTCTTCAGACAGACTATACCAGTTCACATACCATCTGGCCCAGTGCATTTAAAAGACACTGGCTGTTAGCAGATCATTCAGATTCTAGTACTCACCTTACAGAGTTGCAGTTCTTGTTTATTCTCTGTACATCCATTGCCATTTTTAAAAATGTTTCAGCAACATGGGTTGCTTGGTTGTTGGGTTCACAACCAAGAGCATAGATACTGTTATTATGACCCAGCCCAATTGGGTCTGTCTAGTCCAGTGCCCCATCTCTTAAGGTGAACAGGATTTCGGGTATGCCTACACTGCATCATAGACACATCTATGCTAGCTTTTAATGAGGCCACTCTGGTACTGGCAGCCAGCCAACTTCCAAGGCATGGTATTTATTCACTCTCTCATGCTGTTGCAGCTAGATAGCTATCTGTAGCCAAGCTAATAGTTTAAAGCTAACTCTACTATGTCCATAGTATGCTGTAGTCACATCAGTGTAGACATACACGTAATTGTTTAAAAAAACAGGGTGCAGAAAAGCTTGCTATAGCAGTTATGGGTTTACCTCTCCAACAAGGACAGTCAGTTCCCAAACTGCGAAGAGTTAAGGGCATTCATGGAGTCAAGTCATGAGTTAAAGCTCAGTCTTTCTTAACCCTGAGCCATTAGGTGTTTTGTTCCTTCTAAAGCCTAACTATACAGATAACGAACACTCTCCATTAGGAAAGGCAACAGGATGTTTGGAAATTTGAAACACACATTTTTGTTCTTAGTTATTCCCATAGAAGTGCTGCTGTCTCAATTCCACTGTCACCTGAATCTTCAAAGCCTTACAATTTAATAACAATCACTGATATTCCAGTATTGAGTTCTATATGCATGTCAAATTTCTGTTCATGGCTAGCTAAATAGATTCTATATTTTTAGTAATTTACTGTCATAGATATTTACCTGCCATATTATAGGCAAATAGAAGGCAAAGTCTTTGCTCCCAGGAGCTTCCCATCAACATTAGTCATATAACATGAGAAATAGCAATGGGACAAGAAGATGAGCATCAATGGAAGAGAGGAGTGCACAGAAATGAGATGTAAGAAAAAGCTTTATGTTGAGGAAACTCAGATAATTTATTTTGATCCTGAATCACATTTTCCCTCTCTTTTTCAGTGATGATGCAATTTGGAGATTTACTGATTGTGGATAAATGATCAGCTGAAAGAAAAGGGTTTTGACAACTGATTTGCAAGAGTGAAAGATGTTGTTTGCCACTTAGGGGGTGCATCTACATAAGATACTTAGTGCAGAGTTGCTTAATTTGCTCTGCAGCAAAGCATCACCATCTACACCATCTACTCCAACTTAATAGAACAGAGAATTAAGTTGGAGTAAATGAATTAACTATGTTATAGGATAGTCATGCCCGACACAAGTACTGTTTTACAGTGGAGTTATTTACTCTGTCACAATTCACATGTAGACAGTGACCAGGGCTGGCTAGGGCACAATGGTACTACTGCCAGCAACCCGTGTACTGTAGCACCCTCGTGCTCCAGCCAGTCCCTCTACAGAACATTGAGCCAGGCAGGAGCAGCTCTGAGCTGGAGGTTGACCCCCTGAGACGCCTGCCAGCCAGAGCTGTGCTGCCTTAGCTCATCATGCTGTGGTCTTAACCACACATGTAATCATTTTGACCAGGAGCAAGAAACTCCAGCACAAAGTGGACTGGTTCTAAGTCAGTGGTTCTCAGTCTTGTTAGACTCAAGGCCCACTTGATAGACTTGAGGCACCCCTTGGAAAATACCAGCTCTTAGTTTTCACTCATTATTTTTCTGTATTCAAAAAATAATGAGTAGGCAATTTATGTAGGCAATTTGACTACAGAAAAATAATAGAACAATTCTTTTACTGCCAAGAACTCAGACCACAATATGTCAGAATATTTTTGAAACTATGGATTCCTATTTTAAATCTCTGGGCTTATTTTATAAATCAGCCTTGCATGCATAACAGTGCCAACATTGCCTGGCATTCTTGAAATAATCCCAAGGCACCCTCATTGAGAACCACTGATCTAGGTAGGACCACAAAGTCTATACAGCAATCGGAGTACCTGAACTTTCCATCATGCCCTTCTTTTGGAGTTTTCTGAGCCGGAAGGCAAACAAGTCAGAAAATCCTCAATGCATATTGTTAAACTGCATCTTTTTGTCTGCACAAAAATTAGAGGGGCCAGAGCTGGACCCAGTTCTTTAAACTCCTGAGCACTGGGAAGTTAGAGAATAGGACCTTGAAGTTTTCCACCTGTTCTTTCATTTTTTTCTTTTACCCCCCTAGTTGATCTTGGAAAGATAAATCACTTTCTTGCAATGTTTTACACAAGTCATTTCTATTTCCCTATTACTAATACATAGGACCACATTAGGAAACAATGTATTTGTTTCACAACATAATGTTTCAGTCCAGACTGAAATCCTCTGTAGTTTTGTATGATGGGGTGGGGAGGCAACATGCATAATCAAGCCTTTTTTTAGGCTGAAGTCTTTTATATGTTTGACCTGGATGAACTGCCAGAGTTGTACTAAAAGGAGGACACTAGTGAGGATAACTCAGTGCTGGATAAGATCTTTCCTTCTTTTCATTCCTTAAATGGTCTGGCTGCCATTTCTATCAGGATTTTTGCAACTTCCCTAAATTGTTAATTTTATTTCCAATTCCTCTTTCCGTCATTTGAGTCAATTCTGTGACTAATGCTCTTTGCTCTGTGTTCCCCAGGAAAGGCAAGGGGAATAAATGTTTAAACTAATAATAAGTTAGTAATAGCCTCTGACAAAATGATACCAAAAGGACCTTTTTTAATGTTGTTGTGTAAGATATTTTATATCCTGGAGCATACAGTAAGCTCTGCTTGGCCCATTGAAGCTAGTATTAACCTCAGACTTCAAAAGAACTCACATTAATAAAAGATGGTTCCATTGGCTCTTGCAACATACTTCAGCACTAGCCATGTCTTTGTTCCTCCAGTGGTTGATTTCCACAAGAGATTCATGTGTCCGATACAGCTGCCAGTTGGAGAGATTGGTTTGCCAGACGCATAATAGTAGCTTGTGTTTTTATTTTGAGATGTCCCAGGTTTGGGCTCATACTGATCTGCAATGAAGCTTGTAGTTAGATATGTTAGTTGGGTGTCTGTTGAGGCTGCAGTGACAGAAGGGTTCCCTAGTGCTGGTAAGTGTATTTGGGACCTGAGATATGGGAAAGGCACTCAGATTGATTCCAAACTTTTAATGGGTTGAGCAGATCCTATTCCACCCTGCTCAACTCCTTGACAAACCACTTTTGTAGGAGGCCTCCCTCTTAGCCTTAAGACTAAGTCACAACAAATGAATAGGAAGGAGGACCCCACCCACCTTTTGTGCTAATGGCTTTCAAGGAATTTGAGAAGCAGAGAAGAGGATTGCATTTAGCTACTTAGCCATCTTGTGCAGGCAGCTAAGAGATGAAATAAGATCTGACCTTTTGTAATTTATTTATAACATTTCAGCACTAGTGATCTAGACTTGATGGGCACGTCTACACGTGCATTAATGTGCTTTAATTAATGCACGTTAAATCTAGTACCTCCACTGTGAGGTACTAGGAAACTGTGCATTAGCCTGTCTTAATGCACATTAACTAAAGAGCACAGGGCAATTTTACACATGCTCTGGAAGTGGGTTAGGCGATGCTTTAATTAGCATGGCTCTGAGAGCTGCTCTAATTAAAGTGCCACATCATCTCATGTATCAGCGTCCCCACACTTAAAAATGGCAGTGGGGGCTCTTGAACAAGAGCTCATTGAAAGACCGTGGTAATTACTTGATTAATCAAGTGTATTCTGATGTGCTGTAATTACAGTGCATTGGAGCAGCCTCTGTGCTCATGTGCAGGCACCATAGTTTTTAAATGAAGCTTAATGTGCATTAGCCTATTTTAATGAGCACTAACCAAGTAGCACTTTTTTAGTGACACTTTAATATGCATTAAAATAGGCTAATGTGCATTAAAGTGCAAGCGCAGACACACCAGATGTGGGCTGATGTCCTGAAGGTGATTGGCTCCCTATTCTGGCACCTGTAGCATAAACCATCTACTGCCTCATTTTTAATTTTTTTTACTGACTCTTAAGTGAAAATTCAGTTCTCATAAAAATTAAGCATTTCAACTTCAGCAAAAGTTAAATAATAAGAACTCATGTAGACTGCAGTGAACCACTTCTCTCTGCCTGTGTGAGGAATAGCACATTCTTCTCTTCTGCTTCCATTATTATAAAAAAAAAAAATGTTTTGCCTTTATTGTGATCATTGTGGCAGTTCTGTACCTAACACTTCTGGCTTCAGTGAAAGAAGACTGGCTTCTTAATTGGTTTCTTCATGGCACACTGGAATATCTGTACAGTTAATTGGGAAATCAGGTCTGCCAGTTTTAGTCATGCTGAGTAATAACTTCCCCTGTAATTAGTCCTACAGATTACACTGAGAGTAAAGTGGATTTCAACACAAATAAGGGTGGCAGAATGAGCCCTATTCCTTTTCTGACTATAATGTAGGCTGAATAATTAAAATTCTAATCTTTCACTGTTATCAATTGTCTGAGGCAGAATCACATATGCTGTCTAATTATATAGTATATGCCATTATGACTGTCAACCAAACAGAATATCTGCAACAGATTATAATTATGAAATTTTACTTTATTTTGAAGTGACAATTTAACCTAAACTACACATACAACAATAAGAAAGACTGGAGGAAGGAGGGAGATAACATATTTCAGTGATAACTGGTATTTACTGTGTCTATGGGATTCTGATCAGTCTAATGTAGTGTCAGTTCCACCATAAGTGTTATGCCCAAAACAGAATTTGAAATGGCAAGTGTTAGTTTATTTTAAGGAGACCATTTCCCCTCTGCCATGCCACATTACTTTCTTGCAGCTGCTGTTATCTGGTGTGCCGCAGAGAATACCTACCAGGTTTGAGACCCTGTTTGACAGCATATGTAGGCTGGCCCAAAACACTGCAAGTTGAGATAGTCCAAGGTGAAGCGTGGTAGGTGCCCAAAACACCCGTTGAATTAAACAAAGGCTTTGTGAAGTCAGTGGACTATCATACTAAGAGAGGAAGGACGCTTGCTGCACAGGAAGTAGAAAACTGTTTAAAGTTTGTGGGAGGCAAGGAACAGCTCAAAGGGAGGAAGGAAGAATTAGAAGAAAGAGGCACAGGACACTGGGCTTAAGTAGACCAATAAAAATTGAAAAAAATGTGAAAAATGTGCCATGTGAAAAAAAAATCCAGAAGGCTGCTATAACAGTATTACATATGTTGCACCTGTGACCTATACCAAATTTGAGATGAAGCATCTCTTTAATTTCAAAAGTCAAATAGTCTTCCATATATGAAATAAGGCAGTTAGTAAAAAAGGGATGAATTGGGTGCAGTTAAACTTCCAAACAGTTGCCGATTCAGATACTTTGGTTAGCAAACTGGGACAACTCCAACTGAAAGATCACCGTAAGCTCTTTCTATTTTCCATTGAAGTCACCTTCTCCAGTTGGTTACCCTTTTGGAAGAGGAAACACTTCCCTCTAAATGCTGTCTGGATATCATTTCTTTCCCCAGCAAAACCATCCTATCTACTTTTGGTCTAGAACTTGCTATGGTATGTAATTGAAGTTTCTTACCATCGGCATGAGGTTCGGGAGTAGCCTTCCAATAGAAGTAGTTTTCGACAGAGCTTGATATATTTATAAGAAAAAGGTTTAACATGCATGATTGCCTATGATATCACTGGGCAGAGCTGAGTGACCCAGGAATTCCCTTCCAGTCTTTATCCTGGGCATTTGCTCTCTATGTGAATGACCATTTGTTTTGAAGTCTTTAAACTGCTGACCAATGGATGTATATATGTATATAAGCATGTACATAATAATGTATATAAGAAGCTTTGCTTTCTGCTAGTAGGTCTGTATTTTTCTCTCTTCATTTTTTGTTTAAAGCAACCACATAACATTCTGCAAAGACGCTTAATGGAGACAAACTTATCCAAATTACAAAACTACCATGGCACATGGACTCCCAAGAATGACATTTCAGCACAGACCAATAAGCTGAATCAAGCCAAATCAGACACCCCAAAGAAAACAGAGGAAGAAGAACTTATATTGGTGAGCTGCCAGGTAATGCTTCCTTGTCTTTTCCTAAAGCCAATCCACTCTTGTAGCGAAGGCATAAAAGAAACCTGATGTCTCTTTCGTAGGATATTATTTTTGACAAGTGTCTGCTTTCCTTCAGACAAGGAAAAGGTCAATTTTAATGGCCCTATAAAAATGCAGTATTGCTTGCCAGCTACTCCCTTAATGCAATGAATATAATAGAAATATAAAGACTACAGTAGTTTAAAACCCACAGCTGTTCTGAATGATGACCCAAATCTAAGTCTTTGTGGGCTTTGGGGTTTCAGTGTGTGCCCAGCTTATTCTTCTTTCCCCCATTGTCATGTTTTCTTCCCTTTGGCTACTGCATTTAGAGCAGCAGTAGGCAACCTACAACCTGTGGCCTGGATCTGTACTAGAGACATTGCAGATCTGGGTTGTGGTGTTTAGGCTTCACCTGCATCACACCATGCCATGGCAGGGCACTTCATCCATGCTGCCACAGCTGGGCAGTAGGGAGAAGCGGCAGTGGCAGCTGGACTGTAGCACTGGCCTGCGTTCAGCCCAAAATGAATCTTTTTAGCCTGTCACTGGACAACTTTGCTGACCTGTCACTTAGAAGCAATTCTCCCTCCTAGGCAGGAACAAGTGTATCTTGGTGGAAATGTCAGTGAAAACAGAAAGAGAACACTGGCCCTTCAGTTGCAAAGTAGTCATTGTGCAAAGCAGCTGAAGGAGGGCTATTAACATGGTACCCTAGCAAAGATGCTTCTAATACAGCATTTCTTTCTTATGTTTGGTTGCTCCTTTTCAAACTTTGCTTTCTTTTTGCAGTGTGCTGGAAAGGACTTGCGAGCTGTGGTTGACACTGGTTGTCAACATAATCTCATATCATCTGCTTGTTTGGATAGACTCGGGTAAATAATATCTGCTGCATTTGGATGGACATTTTTCTTTTCTTTTTTTTTCCCCTCAAATGAATGGTTGGATGGAGTGTGTGCGCATGTGATGGGAAACAGCTGAACATATTTCATTGAGTTCCCTTGAGAGCTTTAGAGCAGAACCCATGGTCATGTAGGGAACAGCGACGTCACTAAGTGCAGTCATTCTCTCAAGAGGTCTGAGGCTTCAGCAAAAATTATTCTGAAAAAAAATGTTATTTTAGGACACACTCAGGCCAACCTCATATTGAAATCTATTAAACAAGAACATTACTTTTTTTAATAGGCTTATCAGAAATGGAAATAAAGAGGAGTTACCCTACACAGAACTTAACATCCAAATAAGCCCCCAATAGACTCATTCATATTTTTTTTACTGTAGATGTTTGTCTTTGTTTTCATTTGTTTGCAATTACATTTAAATGAAATCTCTCTTCATTTGTACATTCTCAGTGGTGAAGGGAGCTTTGACACCCTATGGGGCCATGCTGTATAAAAGAAGTTAAAAATAATCTCCAGTTAAGGACTCAACCCTCCAAATATCACTGCAGAGTATGCAAAGTGCTGGCTATGTGAGCAATCCTCCTGACAGCAAAGGTAGATCACCCCAGCAGGAGGTAGTTGGAGTAGTAGGTACAGGCCAGTCCTGAGTATTTGTAGGCTTGTACTCTAATATGGTGATTAAGGGCCTGCTGTTGCTCCCATTGACATCAATAACACATTTCTCTCCCTTAAGGAGAAACAAAGTGTAGTTACATAAATGTTTGAGAACTCATTTAACCAGCATGTATGGCAAAGCTCCCCCTGACTTCAGTGGAGCAGGAGAATGGTTCATAATACAGCAAATGTCTGTTTGCAGTTTTTCTCTAGAAATATAATTTTCAGCACCAGCTTTACAATGATTACGCAAACAATTACAGTTGCACCCCAAGTCCCATTATATGCCATTGGACAAACAGTGCCTATTTTCTGTGAAGCCTGCAATTACTAATTTACATAATAGCCTTTAGTGGCTGCAAAGTAGCTGTACCTGCTACAAACTGCTAAGCAAATCAGGTGCCTTTGGTATTTACCAACCAAAATTGCATGGGTAGGGTCCGATCCTGTGAAGTACTGAACACTCTGAAGAAGAAAGGAGCACTCGCAACTTCTTAGCTCCTGCTGAAGCCAGCACTGGTTGTGGGTGGTTGGCTTATCTCAACAGTGAGCCCGTACGCAATGGAACTTTGTTTCCTGGTACGCCGCTTCTTGTCCACATCTTGATTCTTGTCCAGTTTTTGTTCCTCAGGCCCCTTCAAAAAACCCTTAAGCAAAGAGATTGCTTAAAGAACAGACTTACATGCTACTGTTTATCATGTGTACTGCAGTGTCCCTTGAGAAAGTAACTGGGCCCTATTGTGTTAGACTCTGTGGCACATGATGAACAATAATCCCTGCCTGAACCACTGACAGGATAGAGAGTAAATAAAACTGTTAGACTATTATCATCTCCATTTTACAGGTGGGAAACTGAGGCACAGAGGAGTTGAAGGACGGGGCTGTGGTTATCTGGGGAGTTGGTGGAAGATCTGGGAATTGGGCCTGAATTGGTCAAGCTGTCATCCCAGGAGACCAACAGTGTGGTTTTTGGTTAAATTAAATCAACCATTTGAACCCCTTTTTTTTTGGCCTTCCTAGAAGCTCCTGGGTTACAACAAAGAATGGCTATGCCTTTCACTCCAGGACAACATACCTGGTACATGAATCAATGTGGAAGACTTGCTAGTTTTTAAATACAGGCTTTGAATTCCATCGCAGCCATTGACATTGGATGGGAAGGAGGGCTAGTAAGAGAAATTTGCCACTTTTTTGTTGGCACAGGCAGGTCTTTACAGTACATTGTCTAGCATTACTGGGTCCCCACTGGAGGTATGGATCCCCTCCTGCCAGGTAACTCCTTCACTGCTCCTGAGATTTCACCATTAGGATGTTGTTGGTGTACAGACTGACTTCTTTTTCTTTTTGTCATTCTTGCACATCTATACTGTGTGCCAGTCTTATGTTTTTGGGAGGATAGAGATTAGAAGGCTGAGCTCAGTGCAGGCAAACTCTGCAGGCATAGGGGTGATGGCTCTTAGTGAGATGGCGCTGCAGAGAGAATGATAAGGGTGATACATCATCACTGTTTTTTTTATTACTGCGTAACTGCTGGAACAGTTTCCATTTTTCTTGCTTGGCTTGAAGGTGACATTCCACTTGATTACACATTACTGAATCCAGCTCTTCAAGCAGCTGTCACCTGACATCCATCTTGCTCCTGGCTGCCTGACATTCTCCATTCACATCTTTGCTTTTCTTGATGGAGTTCAGTTTTGACTTGCAAAAAAAAAAAAAAAAAGCAATTCATAGCACGCCAAAGTCTCCATGCTCTCCTCTCTCCTCCTCTGTCCTACATGAAAAGGACCATGTTCTGCCCTGGGAACCCTGTTGAAGTTAAGGGGAGGAAAAGGTAATCCAGATCTTCCAGGACCTGGTGCTAAGACAGGGATAAATTTGACACACTAGACAAGACTTTAGCTCCTGCTCTGCTCCCCATATGCTGTTCTAGGGAACATAAACCCATTGCATCTCTCCTGTTGATATAGACCCAGCATAACTACAGCCCTCCCAGGCCCAAAGTAAAGGCCCACATTTCAGGGGCAGGAAGGAGAAAGGGTGTGTAACTAGCCAGGGCTGTATTCCTCTTACTCTCTGCTGGTAGCTAGGTTCTGGAGTGTTGTTTACAGCGATGCAGTTTAAAATAGACTCATTAGGCACACCTACATGAGACCTTTACTGCAGTTACCTAATTAGCTCATCAATAAATGTCTTGGTGCCTCCCCGTGTGACTCTATTAGGCTGCAAGAAACTAATAAATTCCACAGCAGGATAGCTGTAAATACAAGTCATCCTGCTGTGGAATTTGACTGCAGCAACACAAGTATAGACACTGACGCAGCTGGGTGGGACACAAGGGCGCTTTAGTGAGGGGCTGCCTGCCAGCTAGCCCCACACAGAAGCACCTTTATGCCCCAGCCAGCCCCTCTGCAGCACACTGAGCTGGGCCAGAGCAGCCGCAGACTAGCAGGCCGATCCCCCGGGTCCCCTCCCAGCTGTGGCTGCTCCAATCTAGCTCAACGCGCTGTTGTCCCAGCCACACACATAAATGTGACATATTCAGTAATATGCGATTAAGTTTATTCCTTTGCATTAATATGCAAGTGTAAATCTCTGCAGCAGTTTGAGCCACAGTATATTGCTCCCAGGAGCAGCATCTACATGTGTACCTGAGACAGCACCAATTTGGGCCTGGATGGAGCAAGCCCAGGCTAGCAGTGGGCCTGGAGGGGTCAGCCCACTGAGTCCACTGAATTCTTCTAAGTCAAGAATTTTTGTGATTGATATCTTTTATTGAACTGACTTCATGTTTGGGATAGACTTAGATGAGCTTTTGGATATCAGTGTACCCTTCTCCAGGTTTCACAGCTACAACATCATTCCCACGCTACAGGGCTGAACAGGTGGTGATGAATCATTTGGTCCTAATTCAGCCAGGCAAGGTAATTATACACTGGAGAAGCATGGAGTTTCCCAACTCCTAGAAAAAAGAACTCTGCATCCACAGCCAAGATCATAGGGTAACTCTCAATGCATCAGTTTGCCTCAGATATAAGAAAAACTTTCTGTCTAGATTTTTACACTACACTTTTTGGTTAGTACCTGAATGCCTATACCTCACACACAGCATCCCAGGAGTGCACAAGTTGAAGAAATGCCAATTAACACATAATATTATACTTAATGATGGAACCTGGACAGTACTCTTCTTTGAAGCTAATTCTTTCACTGCTGAACGTGCTACATTCTCTACTATTTCCTGCTGCAGCCAGGCAGAACATGTTTTCCATCAAGTGAGTATTAATGGGAAAAAAGTGTGTGTTATATTTTTAAATATTTCTCTGGGGTGATTTTCAATTTAGATTGTGAGGTCATTATGCTATGGTGCTCAGCCATACTCATTTGTTAGCAATAATGCTGGAACTCATTTGCTTCCTCTAAATAATGAAAGTAATTAATCAAAATGTTAGAAAGCAATGAGATCAGCTGAAGAGGTCTTGACCTTCCTTTCAGGTTAACTACTGTAATGGGAAGCCAAAGGAGAAGAGATTCCATTTTCCTATCTTGAAACTAAACAAGAACAAGTGGAAAGACCACTAAAAATAATGAAAGTCAGCAGCATTTAAAAATTAAAACTTGTTGGTTCCATAGCTGAGCTGGACAGCATTTTGAAGGGCCAGGACAATGGCTGATAAATCTAGTTTCCAAGTGCTTACTCCCAGTTGTTTCTTCAGGGGAATATTACTCTTACAGTCTGTAGAAAAGAATGGTAAAAGATAAGCTTTTCTCCAAGGAGAAATTATTGCTGTCCTTTAATTCCAGTTTACAGTAAAACATGAATAAATTAGATTTAAATAATCTATAAACATTACCAGAATAGACTATCTAACATAGTCAGATAGGAGAAAGCACTGTGTGGCAGATACATACTTTACAACCTTTTTTTTTCTCCAGGGGGTAGTTTATTTATATATCCCCACTTTCTGTGGTTCTAACTGCAAATAAACATACTTTGCTACTTGTAAGGTATCCAGGAGAAGTTAGGAGCCAAATGCAATCTGTAATGGTAGAGTTCAAATGATGGTATTCAGAGTGGAGTAGTAGCATGTACTTGCACTGGAACTAGATTTAGGTCATTTTTCCTAAATAACAGCCTCAGCAGAGCAGATATTTCTGTCCTGAGGAAACATAGAAAGAACTCCAAGAAACAGTTTCCAACAGAAAAAACAGCTTGGGGAGTACAGCCCAACATAATTGCTTCATATAGGGCTTGATCCTACTCCCCTGAAGCCATTGGGACTTTTGTCATTAAATTAAATAGCATTTGAGTATTGGACATATGCAAGATCATCATACATAGGCTGATAAGAAAGCACTTCGGATAATATTAACTTAATAGAAGTGAACTAAAAATTCTTAGACTCTGGAGTAGTTAATGTATTCGTATCCCAGATGAATAAACCTCCATTGAATGTGAGAATTGTTTTCAATGTGTAGGTTGAAGGAGCATGTCAAAATGTACAATAATGAAGATGAGAAAATTTTGCTACCATGGAACATAAGGGTGATTGGTCAGGTTGAACATTTAACGGTTACAATGGGAACCATCCATGTGGACTGTTTTGCAGTCGTCATAGGTAAGTTGTTTAATATTTCATGTGCAGCGTATCTAATGTAAGTCAGTCTAGAGAAATGTGGTAACAGGTAGACAGTTTGTTAAATCATCAACAAATCTGAAAGGTTTGAGTATTTTAAACACAGAGGCCTTTAATATAAGAGCGGGGAAATTCATTTTTCCTACTATTGTTTCAAAGCAAATGTATTGCTAGGTCAGCAATTCAACTCACCACTTTATCTAGGTACAGCCAAGGCACCAACATGTCAGATTTGATGTGCTGTCCCGCCTATGATACTGCCTCACTCCTGATCTTGAGTAGTTCACAAAAATATAGAGTTCAGTAGAATCCTAGCCTGGATCCAGATGTGCAGGCATGTGTGGTTTGTGGCACTGCAAAACTCTTTGTAGCGCCACAAACCACGCAAGTTGCACATTAATCAGTTTGCAGCACTGCTAATTCGGATTAGCAGTGCTGCACTAGGATTTTCCGGTAGCAAAAAAAAATCCTGGAAAAAAAGAAGTGCAACCCATGCCAAAGTGGCAAGTGCTGGGACAATGCCAAGACAAGAGAGTAGACTGCCCAGGGCTGGAGCCCCCGTGTTGAGGCACCTTGGGCTGGCTGTTCCCCAGTCTCCGCATGCCTCAGTGCTGGGGGCTTCACTGCAGAGCCCCTGCACCAAAGCACACTGCGCCCCAGATAGCTGCTTTTTGCCTGGCTGGGGCGCAGTGTGCTTCAGCATGGGGGCTTTGCAGCGAAGCCCCTGTGCTGAGGCATGCAGAGACAGGGGAGCAGCCAGCCCAGGGCTGCCTGCTCCCCCATCTCAAGGCACACTGTACCCCAGTCAGGTGGGGAGTGGCTGGCTGGGGCACAGGGTACCTCAGCACAGGGGCTTGGCAGCACACAGAGATGGGGGAGCAGGCAATCTGCCTGCTCCCCACCTGGCTGGGGCACAGGGTGCCTCAGCACAAGGGATGGCAAGCCCCTGCTGAGGCAACCTGTGCCCCAACCTCCTCCCACCTCCTCCCCTGTAGCACGTGGGGCAGCAGGACAGTGGGTCCTGCTGCAAAGTTCATGGGCAGGGGCATGCACTGCAGCACAAAGTAGCAGCATGGATTTGTACCACTGCTATGTGAGGGCACATCCCTGCTCATCTGGACCTGGTCTTTGAGTCTCAGGAAGCTCATAGGTCATCTAGTTTGGTCCCCTGCACAAATGTAGGATTTGCTATACCTAAATCAATCCAGACAGATGCCTGTCCAGCCTTTCCATGAAAACCACCAATGAAGGTGATTTCACAGCTTCTTGAGGAAGAGCATTTCCTTGTCTCACTGCTATTTCTACTCTTGCAATTAAAAGGTTTTTCCTCAAGTTTAATCTGCATCTGCTCCACAGCCATTTAAAACAGTGGTCATGTCAGATTTCCATGGCATGTTCTATCCTTGGCTGTTCTGTTCAGTCTGCCAAGAAATATGCTGGGTTTTTTTGTGAGGGGGAGCAGAGGGAGGCAATGTGGGAATCTATTCATCTGGACTAAACCCAATTAACACATTTTACACCAGATGACAGACTCTGCTCTCCTGAAGGTCTGAATGATGACCCAGAAATGAAATCTATGCAGTCTATTACCAATCCATCTAGAATCATTCAGACCCTCTAGAGACTGATCTGTACTTAGTTGAACACAATTCAATACCTGGCTGAGTTATTTGCTAACAACACAGTAGTCCACTATGAATTTTGAATACAAATATTTATTTTTTACAGAAGACAATGAGAAAACTTTCTCCATTGGGCTGAAGACTTTGAAATCTCTGAAGGTAGGAGTTTTCTGTATGAGCTGTCTTATCCTATTGCTGTTGTTGAAGGAGATGATCACAGCAGTTTTTATTATTCTTTCAGTGTGTCATAAATATGGAAAAGCATCATCTTGTGCTGGGGAAGGCAGACAGGGAAGAAATCCCATTTGCTGATAATAATATCTCTGCAAATGGAAGAAAGTAAGTGTGTTGTTCTCAAATTGGTCTGAAATCATGTGTGTGCTCATAGGCAGACCTTGCTAAAACAGTGATCAAACAGAAAGTCATAGAATCCCTAGGCCTCAACTGGAGCTCTTGGATAATAGACGAAAATATTTTCATTGACATCAGGGAGCTTTGAAACAGGACTCCTAGATTGCTTTTTGGCAGATGCCAGCCATGTTTTTCCCTAGCAACCATCAAATAGTATAAGGGACATTTTCAAAGAAAGGGGGAGAGTTTTGACCCACTTGATCCTTTTGGAGATGAATGGAGCAGCAGTCTGGCTGACTCCTCCCATCCTGCCATAGTGCAGCAATATTACGGGATACCATTCAAAAGATTGGGGTTACCCCTTTTTCTTGTACCAACAGTACTGTTGCCCCTCTGACAACCATAGCTGATGTCTGGGTCCTCACATTTTAAAGAGAGATCAGTAATAGGGATTCTAGGTATGTTCTAACTGTAACTTGTTTTACGTATATATAGATTAACTCATAAGACTACTGTCTCTGGTATGCTTGAGAGCAGCCGTTAGGGATACCTCCAAAGTGGCCTCTGTGCTGCATGTCTGGGTTTGGCACATGCAAGCTGAAACAGGTGGGCAGGACAGGTAGTATCATAGTACCTAGGGTCAGAAGGGGCCTAGAGCAGGCCATCTAGTCTGACCCCCCGCCAATGGCAGGAACGAGTGCCAGGGTCACAGGACCCC
>JAGPOW010000304.1:101047834-101070179 GCA_030014935.1 Caiman crocodilus
AACCGTGTAGGGGTCAATGCCACAGCTCCCCATCTTTTTAATGAGGATGGGGTGAGAGACCATGTCGAACGCCTTCCTGAAGTCTAAAAAGACTACGTCGACAGGGACCCCCGCATCCATGGCTTTGGTCACCTGGTCATAGAAGGAGACCAGGTTGGACTGACAGGACCTGCCCTTAACAAACCTGTGCTGGTTGCCCTTCAGTATAAAGTCTCCTGCCGGTCCCTCACAGATATGAGCCTTGAGAATTTTCTCAAAGATCTTTCCCAGAACCGAGGCGAGACTGACTGGCCTGTAGTTCTCCGGGTCCTCTTTCCTCCCTTTCTTAAAGATGGGAACCACATTGGCCACCTTCCAGTCCTCCAGCACTTGTCCAGAGCTCCAAGAGCGCTCGTATAACCAAGCCAAGGGCTCAGCAATCACCTCCGCCAACTCCCTCCCAGGTCTACTGGCTTTTACCAGGGCCATGGTGTAGACCAGGGGTGGGGAAAATATGGCCCGCAGGCTGGATTTGGCCCACAAAGCCATTCTATCCAGCCCGCAGGGCCCCTAAAAAATGTATAAAATTAATAAAAGTGACAGGAACCAAGGGCAGTAGGACCCAGAGGAAGCCCCGGCAGGCTCCCACAACAGCAGGGCCTGCCTGGCCCCCCCAGCTGGAAGCCCCAGCGGGGGCTTCTGGCCTGGGACCACATGGCTGCTCTGTGCCAGAATCGCAGGTAAGGGGGAAGAGGGGCAGGGAAGGAGCCTGGGGAAAAGCTGAGTAAAGGGGGAGAGTGGGGGGAAGCGTCCCCTCCCCCACGCCATGGCTAGCACTCCCTGCTGCAGCCACTTACAGCTCGCCTGGGGCTGCCTGTGTCTGCTCTGGACAGCCCCACACAGGCTGTGAGTGGATGCAGTGCAGGGCATTGGGCACAGGGTGGGCAAGGGGATGCTTTTCCCCTGCTGTGCTCAGCACCATCTTGTAACCCAGGCCCAAAGCCAGCCTGGGCCCTACACAGCTCCGGGCTCACCTGCTGGGGCTGAGTGTGGTGACAGCAGCTGTGATCTCCTTCCTGCCGCGCCAGGCAGTGTTTGCCACCGCCACCTGTGGGCTGCCCAGCGTGCACTCCAGGCAGGAAGCAGCAGCCAACACTGCCCAGTGCAGCACACAGCGGGGCCTCAGTGGCTGCTGCTGCACACAGCCCAATAGGTGAGCTTGGAGCCGGTGCAGAGCCCAGGCTGGCGGCAGGGACAGGTTACAAGCTGGTGCTGAGCACAGGGAAAAGTGGTCCCTCACTCACCCCATGGCCAGCATCCCACACTGTAGCTGCTCGCAGTCCACATGGGGCTGCCTGCTCCAGACAGCCCCGCGTGGGCTGTGAGCAACTGCAGCAGGGCATGCCAGCCATGGGGTGGCCGAGGGGCCACTTTTCCCCATGCTCAGCACCAGCTTCTTCCCTGCCGGTGAGCAGGGGGTCAGGACTGTGTACTGTCCCCCGCCTGTACCGCAGGGCTAGGGAGCACTTAGAGTGAGGGGGTGGGGAGCCAGCAGGAGCACAGGGCCCACACTGGTGTCCCAGGGCCAGTGCCGGCAGGGCCCAGAGCAGGGTGGCAGGAACGCAGGATCCCAGCCGGCAGGGGCTTTATGGAGCTGGGCCAGCTCCCCCCTCTCCCTGCTGGTGCAGCCCAGCCCAGCTCCACAGACCACTGTCAGCCTGCACCCCGCTTTGGGCCCCACCGGTGCTGGCCCTGGGACATTGGTCCCAAGACATTGGGACATTGGTTCCAAGATGGTGACCAGGGGGTGGGGCACCTGTCAAGGGGCAGGGCTACCCAGGTGGCCCTCAACAGCCTGCCAGAACTGGATAATCAGCCCTCTGCCCGAAATAATTGCCCGCCCCGGTGTAGACATATTCTGTAAGTAACTGTGTCACCTACTAATCCAGGGGCAGGCAATTATTTTGGGCAGAGGGCTGCTTATTGAATTTTGGCAAGCCATCGAGGGCCACGTGACAGGCAGCCCAGGGCAGATAAATATTAATTTTCTAAATTTTTTAGAGGACCTGTGGGCCAGATAGAATGACCTGGCGGGCTGCATCCGGCCTGCAGGCTGCATTTTGCCCTCCCCATGCTAACCCCTTGGCCTATTATCATTGTGGCTCATTATTTGTTTACACCGGTGCCTCCCATCAGTTCAAAACCCTAGTAGGATTGGAATTGTACCATCTAAACACACTGGATCCTTTCTGAGTCATATGAGAAATAAATAGATCCTGGACTACTTTTATTACTTTCATAAGGGAATGTATGGAATGTAGGCAGGCACATGGGCTGGCAAATAGATTAAGGAGTCAGGCCACAAGTACAGAGGTCACCCCTGAAAGCCAGTACTTACCAGCAGCTGCCATGCAACACCCTTGCAGATGTCAAATGACTCCAGGAAAAGGGAAATACTGAGGTTTCTCAGAACCAAGAGTGTGGTGACTATTGGTACTTGCTGACTTCTGAATAGCAACATCTCTATCTGTAACATTTCTTAGATGTTCTTCATGACCATCCCTTGTTGAGCAGCTTTTGGGTAGTAAAATCTGTGCCATGGTCCTTGACTCTCTACAGACTTCTGGAACAGGAAGTAGTCTACTTAGGAAGAACTTTTAGTTCACTTCAATTCTTCTATTTAGTTCACTTCTGTTTCAGTATACCTTCCATTCTTTGTTGGAGCCACCTGAGTACAGTGCTAGGGAAAGAGGGATGCAGAGAGTAGCCTGGCCACCACTCAAGCTAGAAGCAATATATCTGCATTGTTATGACACTGGGCTCATGGCATGAAACAGAATGTTCCTCAGTGTTATGAGAAACTTCAGGAATGAGATTGTCAATGCAGGGCTGATTTTCCAAATGCAGAATAAAAGGCACATTTCAGGGACTTTTTGAAGATACCAGGAAACAGCCCTGAAATTGGGGACTGTCCTTGAAAATATGAGATGGTTGGTTGAATTACCATGTGTTTTACCAAGATGGTACCAGACAGACTAACTGGTACAACATCCCTTGCAAATTCAACCCTCCTATTGATTGAAAGAAATGTATTAGCAGTGGCTTTGCTGAAGGTATATTCTACTGCCCCATGCCATAGCTGGGTTAGGATGGAAATTGGAGGTTGGTAACATCATCATCATGCAAGTGAAAATATAGTGTTCCTTTCCCATTTCCTTACAAATAGATCTGACTGTAACAAGTTAATGCTGTAGTCTACTGGAATAGGAAACTGTAGGAGGTGCTTCCACTGCTGAATAGTCACTTTTTACTGCCACATCTGAAGCCCAGACTTGCAATTTTTTTTTGTAACAAGTACACCTTATAAATTGTAAGGTGTAATTGTAAGGAGATTGTAAGGTTCAATTTCTTATTGAACTAAATACCTTTCCTTTCCTGTTTCAGCGCATCCGAGGCATGAAGAAAGACTGAAACCTCCCTTTCCCCTGACAGGAAACCCTAACGTCAAAGAAAACCTGTGCAGCTTTTCTAGATGAAACAGCAACATAATACACTGATAACACCTAAACTAGGCTTCATTTAAGTACACTTAATCTGTATTCAATAGCCAGTAACTTTTGAGATCTTGTCTTGTAGATCTATGTTTTTTGAGGTACAAACATGTGCTTTTTTCTGGACTTTCCTACTGTGCTCCACTTACTTTTGACTGGTAAGACAAACTTTATGAATTTATTCTAATGATGAGAAGAGTCATTTTTATAGAAGCCTCATATGAAATAATTTCCTTTCATGCTGAGTATAGTCTGCCAGAATTAGATTTTTTTTAACAATGATTTTTTCAGCTGTTAAGTATTTATATACAATAAATTGATATTACCAGGTTCAAACCAGGACACTAATCATATTGAAATATCAACCTAAATCTTATACATTGGCCAAAGGTCATCATAATAGTAGTTTCATAGTAGCTAGGGTCAGGAGGGACCTGAACAGATCATCTAGCCTGGCCCCCTGCCACAGGCAGGAATGAATGCTGGGTTCACAAGACCCCAAAGAGGTGATCATCCAACCTCCTCTTGAATTTGCCCAGGGTAGGGGCGAGGATCACTTCCCTGGGAAGTTGGTTCCAGATTTTGGCCACCCTAACTGTAAAATATTGCCTTCTGATCTCCAACCTAAACCTATTCTCCATCAGCTTATAACCGTTGTTCCTTGTCACCCCAGGTGGTGCTGGGGAGAAAAGAGCTCTTTCCTATTTGCTGTTGATCCCCCCTGATGAGCTTGTAGGCCACCAGGTCCCCTCTCAGCCTCCTCTTGCTGAGGCTGAACAGGTTCAGGTCCTTCAGTCTCTCTTCATAGGGCCTGTCCTGCTGCCCTCTCACCAAGCTGTGAGAGATATTATTACCCATAATATTGTTGCTATGTAATTAGGGATGCAACTGCTGAATCTATGAGAATAGTTCTATAACTAGTTACTAACCACATTTGTCTTTGGAACAATCATTGTATTGCCAACCCTCATGATTTTTGGTATTGTTCTTAAAGTCTGTGCTTCAGGAATGTGAAAAACAGCTCTTTCTTTTATCTATAGATATAAATATAGATGAAAGAGCTACATTTTATTCCACATTCCCAAAGTCTAGACTTTAAAATCAATACCAAAAATAATGGGATTTGGCAACACTGTATTATATTAATTGATCAAGAATAGCAGTTCAGGAAAATTCACCACCAGGCTGAATCCAAAAGGGGAAAAAAAGGGACAGGCTTTTACCATCCAAAGAGCAGCAGTGGTGCTTAGAGACTACTTGGCCAACTAGACTCAGCTGTGAACCAAACCCTGACTTTTCTCTCAGCACAGGGACTACTTCCTCAGCCTCTGCCAGCACCACAGCTCAAAACCAACTACACCTGGAACAGCCAGAAAGCTAACTGACTAGGTTGGCTTTGAACTCCTGAACTTGACCATCACTTTCTTCAATGCGCTATTTTTATATCTATTTACAAATTCCTCAGGACCTCAAGTACAACACTAACCCTGATTCCCCTGCAATCACCTGAGAGTTTTCGTGGGGACCAACATTTGGTTCTTCCTCACAAGCCTCTTTTAGAAACAATATTACTGCCTCACATACTGGCAGAACAAATTTGTTGTACCACTTGGGAGTCTGACATTTCACAAAAGCTGTTCTCCATGTTTCTGAAGGCCAATAGGAATTGTTGACAATCACCAGCTGGGAGGCCAATTTCAAGTCTAAGAAATGTGAAAATCAGGCATGTAAGCTAGTATCCTTTCTACATTCTTGTACCTGATTATCAAGCCATCATGGCTAGCAACAAAGCCAGATTTTCAGAGCCTCTCTGTCTTGCATCTTATGCTGTATAACCTTGAGTGCTAACCCTGCAGCAAAAGTACTTTTAGGTCCTAAATTTAGCAGAGCACTTAAGCACATGTATTCCTCTTGAAATCAATGGGACTGCTCCTGTACTTAAAGATATGTATGTGCTTACATGTGCTGCTGGATTAGGGCTTCATTTGGTGAGATCCTGACAGGCTTAGCACCTATACCTTCCATTGAAGTTAATGGGCCTCAGGAATTGACTCCGTGGGAATTTTACCAATAATTCTCATTAAGTTCAAAGGGAAATCTGGTCCAGAATATGGCCCACAGTACGTGATCCTGGTAAAGGGCTCGTCCTGATTTTTTCTGATTTGTGTACAATAGTATTGATAGCTATATTACATGGCTGTCAGGATTACAATAGCAGATCTAGACTTACCAAATGTGTGCCTGTATTTTAACAGCTTAGAGCTTTGTCTCTTGCAGTGGATTTGAAACACTCAGTTTTTATTATTGGATATTGCCATCAAGTTGGGAGTATCTGTGTTTTGGGATAGTTTCTATGGATCAGTTCTCTCCTGTAGACAGTATTTTATACAACACAACTTTATGTATTTTCAGGGTGGACTGCACTGTGTAATCCTGCCAGTGTGTTGCAGAAAAGTACTTCATTAAATACAATTGATTAAATTTATATGCCCTGAGTTTGGTATTTTGGTACTACTTTCTGTGCTTATTACTGTGCTGGATGTTCTATTAAAGTCTAAATAAAGGTTTTCTCCTGTTACAATCTAAGTTCCAAGTACTCTGGTGATATGTTTTTATAAACTTTGAATTTACACTTATCGAGAACAGAGTTTTGTAATGGGCTATGTCCTCAAGCATGGTGATGGTGCCCCTTGTCAACCAAGTGGCTTCAGTTCCTTTGTTTCCTTAACCTCCCTCTGTTCTCTCACTTGCCATACCTTGCTAGAATTATTTAGCTTGAGACAAGAGAGGTTGCCCAAGCCCCCGAGTGACTTCTGGTTCTGTGTTAGTCAGTGGGCTATCAATGTTAGCCTTGTGGGTCAATTTCTTGGCCCCTGACCTCCCCTCTTACCATGCCCTTGCCTTGTAGGTGTTAATTGTTACAGTTCAATGGTCCCTGAGCCAATATATGTCTATCTTTGGCCTCTGTGTCTTTAAGCATCTCAGTAGGCTCTTGGCACCAATCTAGTACATGGTCCTCTCCAGCCTCTGTCTTGAAGAGCTCTAGTGGGCTCACAGACCCTGTTCAGCATGTGGCCCTCTCCAGCCTCTGTTTCTCATGGGCTAAAACAGTAGCTTGTGCCTGTCTGGGCAGGCTCAAGCCTCCTTGTGACTTTCTGGCACTACTAGAATCTCTGCCACCCCTTACTGGTCCCAATCAGTTCACCAGTAAGGACCATAACTAAAAGTAAGCCCCCAAGCTTAAATAAAACTACTAAGCTCATACTATAGCTGAATTCTTTACCAGCCTTCAGGGTAGGCAGATCCCAGGCAGCCCTTCATCCATAGTCCCCTCAGTACAAAGCTCTTTCCAAGACAGCCTGCAGGGCCAGACTCATCCTGAGCTATATATCCACCAAGCCATGCCCCTGGGATGACTAGTCATGTGCCTTCCTCTGGCCCTCTGCAGGTATCCTCTATTAAATCTGTAGACCAGCCAAACTGCAGTAGCAGTTTCTCTCTTCTCCAGGCTGAACTCTGTCCTACAGTACTATTGCTGTGCTACCAGCCCTGCAATAAGTACTCTGCTGCCCTGGCTACTTTGCCCCATCGCCTTACCTCTGAGCTTCTTGTTCTCTACTGGGTGCCTACAAGCTATTAGTCCCCTACTGATTGGCCTCTCCAGGCTACAGATAAGTAGCTCCCTGCACCTGGGTGCCCCTGTAGGTAATGGGGAGTCCCCACCGCCCTGTTACAAGATCATTTAGGTCTTTAGCCTATGTACTTCTGCAGTTTTCCCTAGTCAGAACGAGAGAGAAATAAAATGAGTCACAATGGGCTAGTTCCCAGAATATCCTTCTCACATTCTCTCCTTAAATGCTTGAGGAAAAAAAAGATGAACTTCTCAGCATCTCTGGAAAGGAAACACCTGAAGCACCTAAAAAATGGTAAAGAGTAATTCTATGATATCTCCTAGTTCGTTGGTGAGGTTACAGTATAGTGAAAGTGACATAAAGTGTTATATTTTTACTTAAACATGACAGGAAATGATGGAGGTACACAGCAGTACAACAGATTTGAAAAGGGGTAGTCCCTCTCCAAATACTCTGGGAACCATGGTTCTAGCCCATTGTGACTCATTTTATTTCTCTCTCATTCTGACTTTGACACACTAGCCTATTAACAACACTGCTCTATCTTGAGAACACCATTCTTATCATCTTACCCACATATGTTGGTGGGGAAGGCAGTATTTTCCTGCAGTCCCAGTAACCCCAGAGGTCAAAGAGCTGAGACAGAGCACACACTATCAAAAATGTTAGTGTACATTTCTTAATGCCAATTTATTTCAAGCAATTAAAATAAGGATACTTTGATTTAGCATGCAACTGTCTGAACAGAGTACTGAACTGAGGCCTAGGATTGCTGGATGTGCCTAACTGTGAAGGGTCAGAGCTGGTCCCCAAATTTGCAGCCCTCAGCTCCTGGATTTGCTCAGGTCAGCAGAACAGAGGTTGTTACGCTTCTGTCTCTCTGGTTACAAAAAGGTTCACAGGAATCAGATTTCAACTAGGTTGTGGGCAAAGAGAAAGAAAAATTTTCCACCTACCAGGGTGTTCTCACACTTCCTCAAATACTCTTACAAGTCTCAAGAATCTCAACCCAAAGAAGGACTGTCCCAAACATGTATCACAGAAAGGAAAAGGGCAAGGCTGGGGCAGGGGCTAGAAAGGAGGCCTGGGCTACGAAAAATATTGGGAAGGGTTAAAAGTAGGAATTGGGAAAGACTTGCTAGGATGTGAGCCCATAAACAAGGACAGTCAAGCCAGTGGTGAGTGAGAGAGTGGCCAGCATTTACTATCTTGGGGTGAGCATCCTGTAGTAAGAGACCATGAATTTGCTGGTGTCCATATCAGTGGGAGAAACAGAAGAAGCCAGGGAATATTGGTCTAGAGGACACCTGGCATTACTGGATAAAGGACAAATGAGCCTGACAAGAGTGGGAAAGCTGTTATGTTCTGCCAAGTGTTTTGGGGGAGTGTAGCTAGAGGTATAAGTCACTTCAGCAGACCTAGTTATACTGACTCTTACGGTCTGATTCTGGGTCCTGCTTCAGTCTTCGAGTTAATTTGGGCTACTGCTTAGGAGCTGTACTTAATACCCTTCTATCCACATATATTATCTCACCTGAGTATGAAAGTACCTTCAACCCAGGCTACTTGGTACAGCTTGGAGTAAGAGCTAGAACCTGTACTCGGCTTACTTTAGCAAGTTGCATTGCAAATGCAGGCCAAATCACTCTAGTACTGACAGTCCACCAATGCCTTTCTTGCATGCGAAGGACAGACAAGTCTTTCCTCATTCACCAGAAAAGAGTGGCTGATCTACCAAAGCACAAGGATCCATGGGCAGTTACACTAGCTTATTCATGGGTAAGTACAGCACCAGTTCATAGATACTGCCTTTTGTATATGGCTCTGTGGTCATTTATTTTTACCTGGGTGAGATTTAACCTGGTGCTCAGGCCAAAGTGCCAGTCATCCTCAAGGCCACTATAGGTCATCACAATCTACTGCTTCCCCCTTAGAGCTCCTTAGCACATGCACATGCTGAGGGAAGCCTAGGTTTGGAAACAAGAGGAGCAGGCAGAGCACTTTATGCTCTGGTTAGTTTGCACTGTGGGTCAGTTGCTCTCAGTTAGGTGGTCTCCCATGAAGCAAGGTCAGTCTTGTACTTCTGGGGGTTTCCAAAAAGCAAAAAGAGCTTAAGAGGTCACCTTTGCAAACCATGTTAAAAAAAAATCCATTTCCATTCCTGACCACTGTTGTAGGGGCATCATCAGCATCCCAAAAATACAAGGACTTTTGACCAGTGGCAGGAATCACACAGTAACAAAGTCCAATTAGACCTCACTACCTTCGGAAATAGTCCCCTTAGCACCTTAGAATTTGTATTGCCAAGGAATTCAATCCCTCAGCCAGGGAAAGTTTCACAGCATAATCCTCTTCATATAGTGTGGAGTAGAAATTCTCTGTGGGGAAATCATTGCAAAAGAAGATCACAATCTAAGCTATAGCCAGTGAAAGCTCTCAGCAGTGGGGGAAAATGTAACTAGTGTTTAAAAACAGCCCATGAAGAAAGAGAGATCATTGTTTTCTGTCTAAAAAGCTTCCTAAAGCTGTCAGCTAATACTTTTAGTATTTTTTTAACAGAACTAAATCTCCCATGAGAAACAGCCTGAAAGCTTTATCAAGTTGTCTGGTTTCAGGGAGAGTTTTCAGGCAATTTAAAGATGTAGTGTTGCTCCCTGTTTACACAGTATCAGTAAAGGAACATTACAAAATGTTTGTCACTTGCTGCTGGGGTTATTTAGTGGGAAACAATGCTTTCCAGGGCATCTACAGCTTCCAGAACATACAACTATCTTCTTTTTTTATTTTAAGACACCTTATACATTTCCATATATAGCTTAGCAGGAGCCAACTCACAGGAACATTGTCACCTACCATCTCAATGACATGCATCTGCCAGATTACATTTAACATACTTCTGCGTTGACTTACTTCAGTGTAGACTTCTATTTATGAAGTGATAAGGCCTGTCTTTTACAGACCCAAGTCTACAAAGACATAAGTGCATGCTAAAGTTATACTTACAAGTAGTGCTTAAAATCAAGCATGTGCACAAAGCACATGCACAAAGCATGTGCATCTGTCCAGAATTAGACCTAAGGGACTAAACTAATATCTTGTGAAATAATGGGAATCTTTCCAAGAATGGTAGATCAAGCCCTTACATTATTTAATGCTTGATCATGGCAAAAGCCAAAGGACAAATTACACTGACTTTGAACAGACTTAAATATTGAATTTCTCACCAGTATTGATATCTGGTGAATTGGTAGCTGAAACAAGGCATTTTGCTTACACCAGGCCATATTCCATCTGCCTGGGCACTGATGTGAGCTTGTAGGCATTCTGGGGCTGGCAATGCAATGAGAACAAGAATAAAGAGGGCTCACAAAGGATTGTACATTTCTTGGTAGCAAGCTTTCTTGGTTTATTCAGGGCCTTGCTGTGCTGTTTCATTGTCCTGGTGTGCTGGCAGTTTCCTGCACAGTCTACAAGAAGACATTCCAAACATGAAAGATAAATGTGGTTATCAGTGAAATCAAGATCATGCAAGGGTCTGGCAATGCTACTTCTCAGCAGGGCTTGTTAATTGAGACAGCTGCAGTATAGGAATAGCCTCTATTGTATTTTAACCTGTTACTGACATCTTTTCTGGGAACTGTGCTAGGTAGCCTATGCCATAAACTAATCTCTCTGCACAGACTTGCCTGTGGTCCTACCCCTGTACTCCATGTGATGGCTAGAAATTGGTATCTAGAGGTTTCCTTTTGGGAATTGGCTTATAGGTAAAGTAGATATGCGTTAGAATAATGGTCCAGGGAAATGGCAGGGGATAAATGATTTCTAAAAGCCTGTTTCTGAAAGTTTCTTCAAGGCCTGCTATGTCTGAACAGACAAGCAGTGAGCAGACACACAGGCTGGGAAATTAAAGACATGTACCACACTGTTCCATAACATGAGATAAGGAGGCATTAGGTCACAGTGCCCAACTGCCTTTGAGATTTCTGATTTCAGGGAACAGACCAAATTAGGAAAAGACCCAGAAAGAAGCAAATCAGGATGTGTGTATGTGATTGGTTTGTACGAGAAAGGATTAAGGTGACAGAACACAAAATGGACAGTATGATGATCACTGAGAGACCAATCACTGATGGCCAGAAATTAAGAGTCATCAGGAGGGGAAATGAATACAAAAGAAGGGATTTCAGAGCAGCAAAATGCTGACATCTAATATTCAAGAGAAAAACCTCAGAGTGAAGCTTGCGTACTGGCCAAATGTACCTCGACTCTGTGTATCTCTAGGACTGGTAGATATAGAATTGCATGCGTTATTCTTATCCGCTATCACTTTGTATCAATAAAATGTGCCTATTACCAAATGGAAAGGTTGTGGTCAGTCTGAGGGTTTGGGGTCCTCCTGAAACAAGGTATCTGGGTCATAAATCCAGTGCCAACAGATTATGTGTTCTGCACGTCAAGGACTGAGAGAGATAGAGAAAGGAGCTGCTACAGTGGCTCAGCACCACCTAAGGGCTCCTCCACATCAGGGAAGATCAGAACCTGTTGTTGGTATTACGTTTCTGCAACCAAAGCAGAAGTCAGGAGCCAGTGCTGGAAGTTTGCTTTCCAATGAGCCTGTCTCTGCTTTTTAAGATACCCCAGATCTCTTTTCCTCTCCTGCTCACACTGAAATATAAACAAGTCTCAGGTTTTGGAAAGCTGCACGTACATTTCTGCTCTCAACAGCGATTGCACAACTAATGAGGCAGAAAGCACACAGGGTTTTGCTGCCTTAACTTAGCTGTAAAAGATTTCAGTGTGTAACATTCGTTAGCTATAATGAGTCCTGTATGTGAGACCCTGCACATATCACACTATAATATGTCCCAGATGCACAGATTTTAGAGATTGAAAATGGGTTATCAAGACCTTGTTTCCTTGATAGATCTCTTAAAGCTAATGAGGAAATGAAAAGCCCAGTCGCATTAAGGGAAGAAGAAAGTCAGGAAACTGTCTGACCTGCTCCCCTTTTCTGGGAACAGACCTTTGAAATTCTAGTGTACAGTTCTCTGAAAGTCTATTGAAAGTACAGTCCCTTTCAGAGGCTAATGGAATGAAGAGCTGTTCACAGCAAGGTGCTGGATGTTGTGTGGTCGGGGTCTCTTTCCAGCACTGCTGAATGTAATGGCAGGCCTGCTCAGAGGTGTGGGTCAATGTTGCTCTCTGGTGACTGCAGCCAAAAAAGGATATAAACCCTCATGGTGGTACAGCCAATAGGTTTTGGGGTTTTTTTAGTTCAAGTGATATGGGGCTGGGTTCCCAGAGTTATTTCCACTAGTGCTTTACCTCCTGATTATGGTACCCATTTGCAGCCATGTATCTAGATCTAACAAATAGATACCAAGCTATAGCACACTTCTGTGAGACCAAAATATTCAGCAACCAGTTTTCTCTAACTAGGGGGAGTAAATAAAATAGCAGTTAAGTGCTCACTTCTACCACAGCCATCTACCCATTACAGTATCAAGAGTCTGTTGCCTTCCACTGGCTGCACCAAGTTTATGAAGTCTACTCCAGTGGCAAATGGAATAGATAAGGTTGACATGGGATTTTCTGCCAGCTGTGGTAGGGTTTTACTTAGGGATTAATTACAACCATGAGTGACTGGTGCCTCCTGAATCTGGAGGGAGTACCTGCAGAAGCCGCCAATGGCAGTGACCCTGTCATGGGGGGTATCAGCCCTACTGACAGCATCAGTGTCAGCCATCAGGGGGGCACTGGCCTCACCGGAGGGGCACATGCACCCCCATATACCCCCTACCAGTTGCCTATGATTACAACTGGTTCAAACCTAGCTCAGGTCAGAAGTGACTTAAATTAAATGGATGGGCAGACTTTGGCCAGTTTCTAAAAGACAGGTAATCACATTACAAAATCTGCCACCACTTCAGCTAGTGCTGTATCAGCAAAATAGTGGCAATCTTCACCAAAGTGCAAGGGCTGAATAGGTGTGGTAATTTGATTACCTGGACTATTGCCCCTTCCCAAAGCCCGCTTATGTGGCAAAGAGAAAGTCCTGTCTCTAAAGTGGAGAGAGACATGGAGAGGAGTCTGTGCTGAGTGCTATGGCTTGTGCAACTTGAGCCAACTTTGATATAATCTACATAAGCCTTTCACCTTGGGAAGGCCCAGAGGCAAGAGCAGGGCCTTCCTAGTATGTCAACAAGAGGAGAAGGGGAAAAAATTGTGATGAAACACTTATTTCTTGGTACTGGAAGAATCTGATTGTTTATTATGTGGTTTGCAATGTCCTTCATAGCTCCTTGCCTTTTATAAAGGAGGTGAAATATAAGTACATTGTCACATAGCAATGGTAACTGTTTCTTTTCTAAAGGATTCTTTTCAGCATTCACATACTGTTTACCTAGAGTACTTTAATGCCCCCCCATTACCATAATATTGGGGTGCCTCACAATCATAACTCTCTGTATCTTGTAATAATACCCTGAGAGGCAGAGAACTATTGTTACCTCTATGTTATAATTGGGGAACGGGAACAGAGACACTAAGGATACAGTTATTAAAAGTGAGGAAAGCTCAGCTTCACAGAACTACCTAGGTGCCTAAATAGGAGTTAAGTACCTAAATACATTTGGCCTCAAAGTGATCTAAAAGACTAAGTCCCATTTTCAAAAGGGATTGAAACACATAGGAGCCTTGAGACTTAGGCACCTAACTGCCACCAAAACATTTGAAGATCTGGGCCTTATGTGCCTAAATCATTTTTGAAAGTGGAACTCACTTAAATACCTTTTATCCTGTATGATCAACCCAAATTATACTGCACGCCCACAGAACAGGCAGGAAAGAAGCCCAAATCATTGGAGTCCCTGATTAGCACTGTAGCCACTATACCATCCTTCCTACCATCATAGTAAAATTGATTGGCCAGAGTCTGTAGTGGCCTTAGCTGTGGGTTGTTGATGGGGTAAAAGGGTGCATATGCACTTTTAAAATTACTTTTGGACTCTCCTTTCTATTCAGACCTATAGAGAATGGCATCTGACAAATTCTACACCCTATGTCACAAAGCAGCAGGTAACTTCAGCTTCTGCTGATTTCAGCGAGAGTTCAGAGGACTCAGTTTTCTACAGGACTAACTCCAGCGCAGGGCTGCTTGTGAGTGTTTTATATCTAATTTCATTTCTTGCAGCAATCTGTTTTTATGTGTGTATCAGCAGAAGATGTGACTCTTACACCTCTGCTTTTCCCATTGTCATGTTCTCATTTTCTCATGTATAGAAGAACACCTCTCCGGTATTCTCTCGGGCACTGTCTCCTACTCATTCTGTTCCCCAGCACTTCCCTTAGGAGAGACTTCTGTTATCCTTGGGCAGCAGATACTGTGATGTTTAATGTGCAGCAAAAAGAAATTTGTTCCATGTCTCTCAAAAGCAAATAACTGAAGGAATTATTTTAAACTATATAGGATCATAGGACCATAAGAAAGAAGGGCTGCTGTATATGCCTACAGAAACTGCTCTCTGGCTGAACATACCCCATGTATTATTGTGGTTTTTGATCATTGTTGGAAATCATCAGATGGCCTCTTTTCCTAGCACAAAGGCCAGAAGCTGTACATTTTAATACATGAGTAAAATGGCTGCTTTTAACATTGCTCGCCTTGGCATGCTTGAGAGTGGTTGAGTGGAGTAGAGAGGCTTCATCATGTCATTTCTGGCTTTGGTCCACAGAAGAGGGAAAAAGTAGCAAGTAGGGATGCCATGTAGGGAGCACCAGGGATACCATGTAGACTTACACTTAGTTTTCTGGGAGGAGAGAGTTCTTGTAGTCATGAATGCCAGGTACTAGCAAGTGACATGAGGACACAGACAAAGCCAGGGAACTGTGTGCATGCTTACCAACCACTTACCGTATTTTCTCACATACAACCTGCATCTTTCCCAAAAACCAGCTTCTGGAAACTGGACTGCGCCTTATAAGTGAGGACATACAGTAACAGCAGTATATACTGCTTAAGCTTCTGCTGGGTGACAGCAAAAGTAAATTCTGCATAAGATCCATGGGGAGGAAAACAATGATCAGACTTGGCTTCTTATGTGCCACTGCTCAGTTATTTACTACTAGGAAAGAGGTTTTTGAAACGCAGAATTAAGGGAAAAAGGTGTGCGTCTTATTCTGGGGTGTGCTATATGCAAGAAAATACAGCATCTGTGGAGTCATTTTATAAGCAACCATAGCTGCAGATACAGAAACAATGGGCATCCCTGCAGCTCAAACCCGAGTCCCCCTACTCAAAGGGCAGGCTTGCACTGCTGGAACTGAATGAAAGCTCCCTTAGCTATGTACAAGCAGCAGGCAGTACTGATTGCTGAAGGCAGCACTACAGGAAGATGCAACTGGCCGCATCATTATCCAAAGTCTCCAGGTGGGAAATACATTTTAAAGGGATTTTTCACTGACCCCAGTTAAAAACAATATTAAAAAGTAGGCCATTTCTCTTCACTTGCAATAGCTCTGTCAAAAGAGCTATATTCTTGATCAAATAAATAATAATAAAAAACACTTCATCTATATTCAAACCCTCTGCTGCCCATAAACTTGTCACGAAACAGTGGAGAGTATTTTCAGGCACTCAATAATTGTGTAATGTATTGGGTCACTGGGAATACATGAAAGCTCAACAGCAGCTATAATTTGCTAGATAAACTATACACCAGCAGGCTGCTCTTGTTATTAATTTAAAAAGAAGGGAGATATTTTGGGTGATTCATTAATCTTTCCCAAACTCCTGAATCCCCAAAAATATTTCAGGCTGACTGACTGGAACACGAACTCCATCAGGAGTGCACTGTAGCCTAGCAACCAGTCTTTCTTCTCAGTCCATTAGACCTACAAAAATGATCAGGTCCTGGAGCTGAGAAGGAGCAGGTCTGAAAGGAAAGGAAATATGATTCAGAGCTGGCATATGCAGAAGCTGCTGTGGAAAGGGTCAGAATTACAGATCATTCTGTAAAAAGATGCTATTGTAAGCAAGGCTTTATTAAAAGCTATTAGCCCTTCTGAGTTAGCAGGTTTGCAGAGAAAGCCCGTAGATTTAAGAGCCTGAAAAGGATCTTACTAACACCTCCATTGAAGCAAATGCTTTTCTCGTATTGAGTTTAATTGCAGATTTTTAGGGTTCACTTCTTTTTAAGTCCAGTTGAAGGAAAAGAGCTATTTTGTTGGCAGGAAGTTTATTATTTATTTAAAAAAAAACAAGTGATTTAGGAGGGCTCATTAATTGGATATTTACAACAATGCAAGACATTCTTAGGCAAATTTGTTCTTACTGAGATTACATTTTGCTTCAGAGGAAGTGTCTGAATTCATTCTCTTCCTGCCTGCTGCTCCATACGCTGTGATATTAAGGTCATAGTCATTTTCCAGTGCCATATTCAATGTTTTCCAATTAAGTGCATAGTAAATTGAAGATCTCTTGTGCCATTTAGCACTGTGAGCTGACGCATCTCTCAGTATGATTTCTGATGGCATGGGTCAATGCTGTAACAGCTAGAAAGAGCCTGCTGAGAAATATTTCTAGAAGCACTGGTGATAGAGAAGTCATTTAGCAATTAAATGGATTATGTTTTTGCTTCGCCTTAACAAAAACCTTCCAAACATATGGAACAACAATCAGAATCAGAATGGAAAGACATCAGCTGGGTGGAGAAACTACTTCTTGCTCCTGAGAATCAGGACTAGGGCTTTACCCATAGTGTTAATAATTTGCCATTCAAACATACACAGTAGTTAACCATGTTAGTCTGAAGTTAGGCAAAAAGCAGACCAGTGTGGCACCTTGTAAACTAACTCAGAGAGGAACAAGCTTCTTCAGTGAAATGGTTACCTAAGGGAATTGTGGCAATAGAGTTGCAGAGCCCTAGAGTGCTAGTTCATATCCTGTCTAGATTACTGATGATATGAAGACCCACTGTCACATCAGCCACGTGAAAGGGCTAGCCATACCTCCATTAATTTTGATTGTTTTGGGTGGAGGCAGAAAGGGGTGCAGCATGACCAGAATACTGACTTCCTGCTGCCAACCTACCTCCAGCTAAGTCATGCCTAAACTGAGACAGGGATTACTTGCAGGCCTCCAGGTTGGTCTTTGGTCCAATACACTGGTATAGGTTGGTGCTGGGAGGTTTCATCACTTAGGCAGACAGCATACACTGCTGCTAGAAGACCTAAGCAAATCCCAAACTCTGGTCTGGAAGGTCACCTTGAGGAGCAGACAGAGTGCAAATTTATGGCCAAGCTAGTTGTGAAAGGATTACTCTGCTTTGAAGTGTAAGGGACACTTTACTGTTGCTGGGGGCTGTGTATCCGATGCCTTATAGAGGGGTCCTTTAATGAGACCTATTGCTAACTATGTGTTTTATCCCTGCTCAGTTACTGTTGTTCATCTTTGTGTGCCATTTATTTCTAGGGTTAACTCTAGCTTCACCAAAGATTATGGAAGGGAACCAAAAAAGTTGGACCTAGTGAGAGACTCTCCACCTTAAGGCATACAGTTTGGCATTAGATACAGCAAAGGGACTGGGATTCCCTTACCATGGTGGTCAAAGTTGTGTTCACTTTCCAGTCTTGGATAGTCAACTTTTCACTGGCCTGTGTAATATATGATGGTTTCGATCTATGCAGAGAAGACAAGGGTGTTAATGTGACTACAAGTATGAAAAATGATCACAGTAGTTGGCATCCTTGTTGACTGGAGACTCTTCATGCTGCATGGAAGGATTAGAACAGGGCCAGACAGGGTCATGTGGAGAAGCTTGCTTTGTTATTGCTTGTGTTATTTATACCTTGAGGGTAAATGGGAGACTTGGGCACCCTTCACTAGCACTTGTATAACAGTTGAACCCATGTACCTGAATCCAGGGGATGTGTCTACACATGTACTTATGGATGCCTAAATGTAATGCACCTGTGCTTAAGGCACATTAAGAGAATTTAGGAGTGAGTCTACATGTGGACATGCTAAAGTACATTAAGGTGCATTAAATTTAAGCACAAATATCTAAGTCGCATTAACACATGTGCAGATGCATTAATGTGAATTAACACAGTATGTATCCATAGATGCACACCGCATTAATGTGCATTAGCATATCTACATGTATGCTAATGTGACTCAACTATTCTATTTGCACCTAAATTTGATATCTGCTTTAAGCGGGTATCAAATTTAGGCTCACATAGCCTTAAATCACCATTTTAAAAGCACATTAAGGGTGCACACATGTAGATATATGCCCTTAATGCACCTTAAAAATGGTGATTTTAGGCTTAGACCACTTGAAGTATGAATGAATGCACACTTACATGATATAAACTACCAGCCTGGTCACTGTAAATGCAAAACCACACAAACTGTGTGTGGATAGGATTTTTGTTTCTGACCTCTTGTGTGGTTTTTGTTTTTATGTTCTGTGGTGATAAAAGTTACAGTGTAAAGAGGCTCCTTAACAGGAGACTGAGGGAGTTGGGTAACTGAAAGATAGGCCCTAAGTTAAGCAGTTAATTAGGGACAGACTGCAACAGACTGCAGAGGCTTGTCTACAGTTCCACAAATAAAGGTTATTGTTAGTTCTTCTCATTCATGTATGCCTAGGCTTATTGAACCCAGTGATCATTACATGTTCCTCTTTCTTTTATATTATAGATGTTGTGTAGATATGAACATTTGGCAGATATGAACAGGAGACAGCTCTAAAGGATTTAGATAAGTGAGGATCTACTATACATACTAGGAAAAGACAAAATTACAGAGCAGAGGGGAACATAAGCCTATTCTGAAAATGGTGCATTTATTTTTGGAGGACACACGGACGTCATTCAATTCCAAGAAAAGTCCTGCCTCCCCCTCTCAATGCTTCAGACTTCCCCTTCCCTCAGGAAAACTTTTAAAATTTGCATCCTGTGAGTTACCTTAGCAACTGTGCTTTCAGTTTGGTTGGAGCTGTACAAATGGAGCCAGATTATGGTTCTGAGATAACAGTCCAGTGTAATGCTGTTGAAGTCAACAGAAGTACTTCAGCTTCACATTGGTGGAAGCTGAGTTTGGCTCACAGTCTTTGACTCAATCATGGTCTTAGGGCTGTTAGGATGCACTGCAGGGTAGGCATAATAATAGACTTAAAATGAAGGTAGCATGTTGCCTAGCCTAATTTAGGAAGAAAAGGATTGGCTTGTGGTTGGTAAAGTGTAACACACAGAATACAGGAAATTTTCATTCTGCTCCTGCATCTCTCACAGACTCTCTAGACAAATTTGCTTGGCATCTGAGACTTGGTTTCCTTGCCTGTCTAAATGGAAGTAATGGGCTTTTCTTTTGGACTGTGTTGAGCCCCCATCAGGAGGAATCCCCCTCAGAAACGTCTTGAATAGACATAAGACATCTTCAATTTCTTCTCTACCAGTGGCCTCCAGATATCAGCGTAGTCTGAAAAGTGGGCAATTCACTGGGAAGAGGCAGACAGGGAGCTGGTTGTTTCAATTGCATCTCCATCACGTGATCTGCTGTGGGGCTTGCATAGAGTTCGAATTAAACCAAAGCTTGCAGTTCTGTGCTAGTTTCCTACATGCTGCCTGGCCTCATGGAAAAGCAAGACCCCTTGGTTTGCAACAGCCCTGATGGTCCACAGAGATATATGTTTCATCCCCATTATATCAACAGTCTCAGTCAAACTTAGTAAAACTGAACCTCCTTCATATGAGTACCATAAGGGGGAATGCCTTAACCACCAGGCCAGTGATTCTTAACCAGGATGCTATAGTACCAGCTCCTTTGAAGACTGCCATGAGGTTCAGGCCTATCCCTGCCTGCCTGATCCTCCACTCCCACTGCCTAACGCTTCTGCAAGGAGTGAAGCACTGTAATATATAAAATAGTTTTTGAAATTGGGTGCTACTCCATTCACAAAAGTTATGGAGGGATGCCTTGAGTCCAAAATTGTTGAGAACTGCAATACTAGGTTCCACAGTCAGATTCTGACTGGCCTAATTAATATTTATTTATTTATTTATTGTATTTAATTATTTATAAATAAAGAGAATAAGAGGAGAAACAGAGAAAGACCCTGATAACCTTTTGGCTAGGGCATTCTCTTTCCTGTTGGCTATTCTGGGATATATCTCTCCATTCTCTCAAAATTCTAGCATGAACCTTTGTCCAAGCCAATATGTTTCTGCAACATTTTGGTTCCAATATATCATATTTTTCCAAACAAATTTTGTATTAACAATTCTAACCAGTAGATTATTACCATATATATAGAATAAACATTTCATCAGAAAGCTAGTTGGACTTTACCAAACTAACTACATGATGACCTTCAGCAAAGTTTAAATACTTCTCTGTTACTGTATGTCTTCCAGTCACACAGTGGTTGCAGAAATAATTCTAAAGATGAAATGCACATGTGAAGAATTAATCAAATCTGCCTTAAAAATTATTGCAGTAGGAGCATGACAATTTGTTCTGTATTTCTAATCTTTTCCTGTATAAACTCTTTCTTCATCCCCCACTCCTCTCCCCCAAACACACAAACACAGGTCATCTTCTCTGTAAGGCAAATAAATTCTTATCAATTATACTAGATATGGAGCCCCCTTGATCTTACTGTGGTCATTTTTAGTTTCCCATATTGGCTTATACAGTATTTTGACCATTCCCTGGAGTATCAGATGGTCACTATGACATTTCTAGGTGATAGGAAAATAGAAGCAGTGTCTTCAGAGTAAGAATTGCATAAAGAAGCCCCTCAAAAGAGACAACAAAGGAGAAATGGATAACAGGCAAGGGTTCTTATAGAAAGAAAGTGAGTAGGAGGAAAGGGGTGTTAAAGCTGCAGTGTCACCAAGAACTGATTCCAGTTTCCTGTACAGACATCCATTGTAACTCCTTTTTACTTCCATTGAATTATTTCAGAATTCCAGTGGTGTAAATGAGGTTTGATTCTGGACTCTTCTTATAGTAGCTGAGCTGCAGCTCAGCTTAGTAGCTGAACTATACTTGACTTGGGAAACAAGACATTTGCAACCAGCATCATAGAAAATCAAAACTACCCCAAATGTAAAAGGGTTAATATATCATTAGAGATGTGGGAGGATATCATGACTTGTGCACATTTTCTGGAACAGGGAAAGTTGTGTGAAAGAGAAAAACAGGAGTTAATGAAAATGTCTGCAAAATAAAAGATTATTTGCTATAATTTATAACAAAATGAAGGTGGGGGGGGTCTCATTTGTGGAAGTCTGCTTTGTGTTTAGCAGTTCCTTAAACCTCAAAGGGAAAGGTTTTTCCAAGAGCAGTGGGGGTGATTATTTTCAGAACAGCTCAGTACCCATTTAGTCATCTAACTAGATTTTTCAAACCAACCAATCTAGCTTGTCAATTGTTGAGCAGTTACAAAAATCTGGCCAGAAATGTCAGAAGTCATATAGTGCTAAGAAATTCTGAAAATCTTGGCCCTTATTTAAGTATCTTATGTAAGATACTTAAAACCTGGCTCTTATTTAATTGTTTGAAGGTTGGGGATGCTGTTTTGAAAACTTTTATCACCATTTTATAACACTTCTATACCCACTGGCTGTGTTTTGAAATAATCTCCCCATAAACCACTCACTTAACTCTTTGTGAATGTGCTTTTTATTTTGCTAACCTTAGAATTCATCATTGTACTTTTGCAAATGTCTTTCCAGATGCTAGAAGAGATTTTTCTGAATGGATCTGGGACCGCCTTTTTGTAATACAATTAAACTCAAGGGGGCATCATTCTGGAGCTGTCAGTTACCTAATTCCTATTGGATCTCCTTGACAACATCCCCCAGAACCCCAGCAGAATGGAATAATAGGATCTGATCTTGGTATAAAACCAAAGTAACTCCATTTAAGTCTGTTGAATCATACTGGTGTCAGCTAGATGTGTGCTCTCTCAGCAGAGCCAGCCTTAGGGGATTGATGTGGGTGGGGTGACCCCACAGGATGCTGTGGTTGGCAAGGGCACCACACACACACACACACACTCTCTCTCTCTCTCTCTCTCTCTCTCTCTCTCACTCACTCTCTCATATATATGTGTAAGCAACCCATATTCACAGCAGCACTGTCCCCCTGCCCCAGGGAGGAGAAGCAGT
>JAGPOW010000304.1:101070279-101120744 GCA_030014935.1 Caiman crocodilus
TGGGTCAGGCAGTGTGGGTGGCAGCACCATGCTGCTCCACCTCCTTGCCAGACAGCACCGTAAGCCCCTGCCCACCTGCCTCTGCCTGCAGCAGCACCACTGACTTAGGGGGTGAGGAGCTTGTGAAGGGGAGCAGCAGTCCCTTGAAGTCAAGGATGACATCCATCATGCTTGATGGGTCCTCAGGTGACTGAGGCGCCCAATTCTGGATACGCACATTCTTCAGCAATGGGGGTATCTTTTGCACAGGGGTGTGGGAGTCACAGCTCCGCATTGGTCTCCTTCCTCTGCTGCTGCCATTCTGCTTCAGTATCGAATCATTGGACCTCAAAGTAGTGCACGCCTTGGTGTACCAGGTGGTACCACATCAAACAGTCAGCAGCTTGCTCCTCCCAGATGTTGATGTTGATGCCTCCATGCTGGAGGGTGACCTTGAGTGTGTCTTTGTACCATTTTCTTTGGCTGCCCTTTGAGCGTTGGCTGATGGAGAGTTAGGAAAAGGGAACCTGGTGAGGGAAGCAGTTCTCGGACATCCAGACACAGTGGCCTGTCCATTGGAGTTGATTTCTCAAAAGCAAGGCTTTGATGCTGGTGAATGCAGTGTGAGGATGCTCACACTGGTCTGCTGGTCCTCCTATTTGGTCCCCAGGATTCAACGCAAGCACTGCTAATGAAAGCTCTCAAGAGTTTTAATGTGGTGTCAGTAGATGCTTCCAGGTTTCACTGCAGTAGAGGAGGGTGGTCAGCATGACAGCCTTGTTCACCAGGACCTTCGTCGACTTCTGAAGGACTCTGTTTTCAAAAGACACATTGTCACAGCTTGAAGAAGGCGGCACTGGCACAGTTGGCCCAGTGCTTGACTTCTTCATTGATGGTAGCCCATTGAGAAAGGTGGCTGCTGAGATACAGAAAGTGCTCCACGTACTCCAGAGCCTCCCTGTCTACGTAGATAACGCAAGGAGTGTCAGCTGTCCTAGAGAGGGTTGGTGGAGAACCTTCATCTTTTTAATGTTTAAGGACAAGCCAAGTCTCTTATATGAAGCATTGAAGAGATCTAAGATAGCTTGCACATTATACCAAAATATAAGTTTGCCCAGAGCACCATTATCCCTAAGGCCATCTCTGAATCTCAGAGTCTGGGTCCAGAGGACAGAGGAAATGGCTGAACAGAACTCAGAACAAGTTCTCTCCTTGTTAGCTGGTTTAGCCCTCCTGGCTACCAAACCAAGCAGAAGGGGCCAAAGATTGGCCTCAGCGTGTGTCTTATCTCCTTCAGAAGTGGACCAAAGTGGACCAGAACTATTGGCCCCAACTAATCAAATTCTACCATCTCCCATTTATGGATATACTTCATTCATTTTGAAAGACATAATACAGGGCTAATAATGGTCTTAGTCATAGTCTTGTGATTTGGGGAGAAGGGGATATGTCATGGGTTTTATACAAAAAGGACTCTGAACTTACAACTGACTTGCAATTGAAAGCAGTGAAACGCCTGTACTGGAACAAAAGCCCAGTACTCCTGGTTCCATTCCTCAGTTTGCCACCATCTTGCTGTGTGACCTTAGGCAAGTCACTCAGATTTGCATTTTTGGAAGTGGCTTCTGATTTTGAATGTTTAAACCAGGTACCTAAACACCAATATAGCCAAAATCAAAAGCCATTTTTTTCCAAGTCATTTAGGTTCTTAAGTTGTCATTGGTTCTTTTCATCTACCTGAGGTTGCTTTGACCGAAGAAGAGTTTGAGAGACTTGGAAGGAGATATGCACTGTGATTTGAGACATCTGCTCTAGTAGGAAATATATATGAAGTCTCCTGCTGCTGCTGTGGAGCCATGCTCAGAGCTGTGTGGCCGGCGGCAGCGGCACAGCACGGGGTGGTGGTGGGGATGGCTGCGTGCCACCTAGCCACCACTGTGCTGCCTCCTGGCAGCCAGCTGCACAGCTCTGGGCATGGATCCGTGGCAGAAGTGAGATTTTTCATACGCAGCGGCTATCACCCCCATCACATGCCAGCCTCCCTCTCCCCCTCCCCTGGGCAGGCAGCTGGGCATCATGTGTGCGGCCCGCATATGGCGAGCACCACCACACTGTGCCCTTCATTGCTTGTCCGCAAAGCCCCCACAGAGGGGGGCCTCTGCCCTCACCCCCTGGCCCTGCTCCCAGCTGCGATGTGCCATCTGGGGCCAGCAGCACCCCCCACTCCCTCAGACCCCAACCATCTTCACCAGCCCAGCCCTCACCCCCCAAGCCCCACTTACCTCTAGGATCCATGGATGAAAGGCATGGCTTCATGGTGGCAGTGCTTGCCCACGAAGGCCCCCCCCCACCCTGCATGCAGCTGCCACCACCCCACACCACCGTGGAGCTGTGCAGCCAGTTGTGGTGCATGCCGCTGCATACAAGCCCCCTGTTTTACGCCCCGGCCGGGAGGCATGTACATGAGCTGCACACAGTGGTTGCCACTGGACTGCCACTGCCGTGACCTGCAGCATTTGACCACAAAGCTGTGCAGATGGCTGTGGGATGGTAGCTCAGGGTGCAGTGGCAGAGTTGTGATGGCCACCTCCGTGTGCAAACCTCCTGTCAGGCCAGCCGGCACATGTGTGGCCCACAGAGTGGCACCCCTGCCCTCGCCCCCTGGCCCTGCTCCTAAGAATGGGCACAGGGGCACACTCCCCCCCTTCCTCTTCTTGATATACCCCCCCAACTTCCCTTTCCCCTGCCCTGCTCCCGCCTTCCTCCCACACACACTTACCTGCTGGGGTTGGTGTCAGTGTCTGCATGTCTGGGGGGCTGTTGTGAGGGGCATCAGGAGGGTTGTTGAGACTGTGTGCGGAGTGCAGAGCACCAGCAGCACTGGGATAGGCTGTGGGGGGGCCTTTAATTCTTATCACGGATTTTGGGTTTTTAATCAGAGAATTTGCAGTTTTTAATCAGAGAAAGCTAGGGTTCCTGGTCATGACAACCACCCTCGTGTGTGTTTTGGTTCTGCTTTGTGCTAGGCATTGTTTTCTTTTCCAGCCTCTTGTTTTCTTCCATTCCTCTAGTCAAAATTAAATTATGTATTAGAGAAGATCTCTAGTGCAAACACCTTAGTGATTATAGTTATTTTCAGACTACACAGGCTGTATTGTATTACACAGCTGTTGTACAGGTTGATGGGGGCAACATTAATGAAGCAGCTTGTTAAAAGCTAACCTTATTATCAGGCAGTGACAATAAGTAAAACAAAGATGGCTTTGAACCAGACCATGAATGCTTCTGAATCATAGGATAATTGGATCAGTATATGAAATGAAATGCCCTGATCTGGTAGACTCTTTACTTTTTGAGATCTAGAAATTTCTCATTATTAGATGGTCATCTCATTCAACTTATTTTCATCAGTTCCTTTTCTTCTATCCTCCCCCCACTCAAATTCGACTGACATGTCACTAGTAAACTCACCCATCTGATGGGATAGGAGATCCTTGGCTTACCTGAATGCTACCAACTAGACTTTCTGAAGAGCTCAGCCCCTAGTTGAGCCCAGGTTTTCCTGGTTAAACATCTTGCCCTTATTCAAATGCTTAAGTGAAAGCTAAAATATCCAGACATTATGGGCTCCTATTCACAGAAAGCATTTTCTTTTTCTATTCTTTACATTTGTATTCTTTATATTTTTTTTGGTTACTCTTAAGGTTTTATGTATGTTTCCAAGAGGGAAAATAAATTCAGCTTTATGGATCTAGACGGCACTGAAATGTAGAAAAAAGACGCTCAAAAAGAACTACTGATATAAAACACTGATATAAGGTGTATATCATAATAATCTGTTGTAAATTAAGGTTAATAAGCTGTTCTCTCTCATTGACGAATCATAGTAGAATGTGACAATCGGAACAAAAACAAAACAAGTCTATATCAATTGTTCTCTTTTGATATTATTATCTGTAACATTTGCAAATAGAATTAAGTTAATGCAAGTGGTTCTCTTGGGGGCATCTGCCTTAGTTATTGAGTCTTTACAGCAACAAGTACCTAGTATGGGACAGATGAGGCAGAAAAGTTTACAGATTCAAGGCTAGATCACAGGGTGGAGTCAATTGGCATGGTTCTGCTGAAGCTGTGAATGGACCTCTGAATACAATATTTAGCATGTATCATTGAGAAAGAGGTCTGTCAGTGCTTTGTTTGCTACCTGATGGGGCTAATCTGTACCAACTGTAAAACCAATGTATTGAAAGTCTAACATTACACTGAATTAATTGTATATTGGCAACCTGAAACCATTCTGTAACACCCCCCCCCCCAACATGGGACTTGATTTTTAAGCCATAAGAGATCTTTTTGTAGTTTGCTTCTCAAATTACTTAGTCTGGGAGTGCTCAAACCCCAGCCCACAGGCTAGATCTGGCCATGTCATTTGACCTATAGGGCTCCCCATGGCTCTGGAAATTTGGTGGCAGAGGAGCAGTGGCAATGCTTGCCCTGCTGCCAGATTTCTGGACCTATGGGGAGATAAACTCCACATCGGGTGCCTAATCCCAGTATGCTGGGCCTGCCAAGGGTGGTCCCAGGGCCCTATTCTGGCTGGAAGGTGGACAGGAAGGGGTGGTGCTGGAACCCAGAACCCAATTCTGGTACACAGGGGCAGTGCTATGCCCCAGGGCCCAATGCCCAGGCATGGAAGCCAACCAAGGCCTCTCAGGGTCCAATTCTGGCACACAGGTCTTAATCTGGTCCACAAACTGATCCCATACTGCTCATCTGGCCCTCCGGACCAAAAGCTTGAACACCATTGACCTAGTCCAATCATCTTTTTCTCACATAATTCAGATTTTATATGTGTATGAGGCAGTTAAATATATTTTAAAAATTTGACAAGCTTTTGAATGCTATGCATTCTTCTTCAACTCTGTTGTCCTAGGCTTCAAATAGAGTTTTAGGTGTTGTGACAAGTAACATGATGACAGTCCCTATCCCAGAGAACCCACAAAGTGAGATTAGAACAACAAGACAGGTGAGGAAAAAGTCAAGCAAGAATTAGAAAGCCCCCACAGAGGGGCGCCAAGGCTTATATGTGAGACATGTATATGCATAAATGAGTGATAACAATGTTCTTAACGCATGGTGGGTGTGCTGATGGCCAGAAAAGGCAGCAGGGACAATGCATGGAGCACTGGAAGGCCAGGTGGCCTCTGGGAAGAATTGGATCAGGTGCCTCCAAACTGGGGCAGCACCTGGCCAGCTAGCAGTCTGCCCAGACAGCCCTGCTCCCTGTGCACTGTCCCTGCCACCTTGTTTGGCTGCCAGCACAGCCAGCCACCATCCTGCTGCCTCCCTGTGCTGCCCCATGGGCAAACCAGCCCATTCCTGGGTGGCCCCAAGTGTTCTGGAAGCCGCAGGCACCTGCTGAAGGCAGAAGCAGTGAGGGGTCCAATCCTTTTTTTGAGCAAGCCAGGGAGCAAGCTGACAGATTAATGGTACCTCAGCCATGGGACAGGCAGGCAGTCTCTGCTGACATTTGAAAAAAAGGATCAGGCCCTCACTGCTTCTGCCTTCAGCAGGCACCTGCGACCATCAGGACAATGACAGAAAAATAAAACCCCACCGTTTGAATTAAAAGCTCACCATTTCAAGTTAGGGGGCATAGAATACAACCCTGAAGGACTAAACCCCTGTCATGTGTACAACCATCCTCTGTTCATTCTTCTTCAATATCATTTAGACTTTTCTCTTTATTAATTTCCTGTCAGCTTCTATAGATAAGTGCTCAAATTGTCCAATGGTTCCTGCTTGAAGCAGTCAAAACAGAGGATGGAAACTATGTAAGTGGCTATACACAAGATTCATTTGTAGTGCTAAGATCAAATAAAATAGAGAAGCAGATTAACCAGTGATTGAGTTAAGCAGAAGGCAGTGTACTGGCAAATGCTGAGATCATAGAATCATTTGAGTTGGAAGACACGGAATAAGCTAACATATCAAATTATATGTGTTGCAGGTAGGGAGCTTCAAAAAGAATAGTCTGCTTGAATGGACCAAATTCATCTCTTTCATAAAAGCAATGAAGCTTTTACATAGCGACTGGCAAAAATTGTTGTTTGTGATTTCTTCTCAGTTCAGTGCAACCCCAATATCTGAAAACCAGGAAATGAAGATATACCTAGGTAAACATAATTCTACCTCACTGGAGCTGGCTGTAGCCAATACGAATGACTTGCCAGTGCTATGCTTGTATTCACTGTGCTCCGTATGAGTGAATGGTAGACTGAGTAATGAATCACCTTGGGCAAGCTATGGCTGTGATGTAAGGTGATCTAAGAGGGCCATCACTCAATGTGGGAACAGGCAGTTAGCCTCCCTTCCTGCCTCTTGTGTGTGTGTGCATATGCAGAAGTAACGAGAAGGTAGCATCTGACAAAGCAGGCTGCCATGTATAAAAGCTTATGGCTTTCTGAACCAGTCTCTATATAGGTGAAGGTGACACCTGCCTTTTGTCACAGGAAATGGGCGTGTGTACCTTGAAAGATCCAGTGTGCTAATTTCAGCAGTGCATTCTGTAGGCCAGGTCATTCATGAGACACAGGGGTTCTCTTGCTGTAAGGATTATCAGTGCTTAGATGGGAGGTGATGTGGTAAGGATGGATAGAAGGAACTCTCAGGGTTGATAGTGTTGTGTGCATTGGCAACGCAGTGGGGGTGCATGTGGGTGCATATGCACCCCCTGAGCATGGTGGTGCACCCCCTGCAAAAAGCACCACTGACACTGTCGGTGGCCCCTGCAGGCAGTCACTGTTCACCATCCTTCCCCCCACTCGCCGCCGATGTGGCATCAGCAGGTGGTCCGTGATCACTGCTGGCCGCCGCTACCAGCGGTGTCTGCAGGTGGTCACCGAGTGGCACCCAATTTCAAAAACTAATTTATAGATTACAGTGTACAAAAATGCAAATAGAATCGGTCAGCTTGGAGTGTTGCTGACATTGATCATCTGCAGGGGTGCACTTTGATAACCCTGGCTCAGATGATCCCAAGTTCAACACATTTAGCTTACCCTACACCCAAAGTGATAAACCAAATTTTGGGGGAAGTGAATTAGCGCATGAAGTTTGGAGCACTTAGAGGAGTCAGCCTTTCAACAGACTTAACTATGTTAAAGTTGTTGCTCCATTATAGTTTGTACCAATTTCTTATGGCCATAGACTCCTTGAAATCCATAATATCTTTCAACTACACTTGCATTTTAATTCACTTCAATAAACGGCGCATGAATGAAATTCACAACAGTTTTAACAGGCTTGCTGTGCCCAACAGCAATGAAAATGAATATGGTCCCTAGAGCAAAAACAAAGTCATGCCCAATTATGCTACTGGGAAACTGTTTGATGTAAAATGGTGATGAGAAGCTGAAATTGTCTGTCCTTCCAGTGCTGGGATTGTAGTGCATTAAACATCTATGTTCTGTAAACTACAATGCCTTTTTTTATTGTCTTTCTTTTCGTAAAACATCTTTGTGAACTGGAAGACATAGCTTCTCCCTGGGATGAAAGTCTCACTCTGAGCACAGCTGTCAGATGTAATAAAACAGTCAGGAGGAAATTCAGAGGGAACTGTTTTGCAGATTGTCGTCATGGAAACACAGCAACTAGGGCATTGAGGGCATTATTGTTTTCTGCACATACTCTGCGAATGCAATGGCATATAATCAATAAAGTGCAGCAGCATTAGGACAATCAACTATTAAGGCTCCTCTATCGGCGATTTACTCTGGAATAAGATCTAGACCTCAACCAGTGATAAACTGGGGCTGCCCTGTTGATTTCAGTGAAGCTCCATTGACTTTAAACAAGCTGAGGATGTTGCTCTACATTTTGGAAGCCACGCTTGAGTAAACAATAACCTAACTAAGCAGGAGCGTTTAAAACTTCTAAAAGTAAAAAATCTGCAGGGAACTATTCAGCAGGCATATCTACACATGCACTAACATGCTTTAACTATATATCAATTTATTTGTGTTGATATAGTTAGGAGTCAGAATTTGGGAAAGTTAGTTAAATCTAGGTTCTCTGCTTAGAAAACAAAAAACTTAGCTAATAGCCTGTAGGTTTTTCTTTTAGATTGGCTGGACCTGTCTCTGGGTATCTAGTGTACTATTTTTACTCAAAATTCTCAACAAAGTTCATGCTAAAGACTGAAGCCAGCACTAGTTAGAATAAATGTTGAACCAATGAGTGATTGCAGCCTAAATACTGTTTTTAAGGAAATATTCACTAGAGCACCAAGATTAATTGGTTATGCAGGGAAACTATCACCAGTAGAAATAGATCATCACACTGCAAAGAATAAGATCAGATTCTAAGAGTTAAAGACTATTCTGTACTAGCTGAAGACATCCTTTCATGTCCCAAGGGTAGTTCCTTGCAACATACATACAACCTTTCTGGAAATTAGGGAGCCATTTTTGTAATTATTGTGTAAAGTGAGTCTAGCATGAACTGAAATCATAGAATCATAGAAAATTAGGATTGGAAGGGACCTCAAGACTTCTAGTCTTAGTGCACTATATCTTTTACCAGATTGTTAAATAAATAGCCAGTTGGTGGTAACAAAATGCTTTTTCATGACTGTATAGAGCAGGAACATCTTAAGCCAGTGGCAGATCCAGCAGATTGTAGTGGTGCAGTTGCACCCCCACATTTTGTTCCTGTTCCACTCAGTTTAAAGCCAACTGTCTGAGAGAGGCAGGAGCAAAAGGAATCAATTGATTCCATGGCTTATTAAAATCTACTTGATTCCTCCTAAACTCTTCATTCCACATGTGTTAATGATCCTCTCTCTTTTTTGATGGTCTTGATATTCCACTAATCAAGCTATCCTTTCTTCTATAATTCTGCTGTCTTTTAGCAGCTTCTGATAATGCAGTTCCTATTTCACAGCCCTGCAGACTGTATTTAAATCAGACTAAAAACATTAATTCGGATGGAAACATTTATTCAGGTGAACATGAACTCAGGTGTGTAAATAATTTTCAGTGAAGCATGTTCTTATGTTAAGAAGGCCCTGCATTGCAGGATAAGGCCTTGCACTGCCTCATGTTGCACCTCAACATGGTCAAGAAGGCTAGATGTTGTTTTATGATTCTGAAAGACTGTAGATTCAATTCTAATGGCAACAGAACTAAAGAAACCACATTTCTTGATTATTTTTGCATAGTTTGCTGTGGTTCTTAATAGATAATAGGTGATATAGCAAACTAATGTATATTCCAATAAAATTAGATTAGTTTTTGCTTTGATTTTAAAGTGAATAATATAGGCTTAGCATATTAGTAAAGCTTCTAGTTGCTTCTTACCTGAAGAAAAATATGCAATGTTTTATATGTGCTCATGCACCTCACCATTTGCACACCCTTTCCAAAAACCTAGATCTGCCCATGCCTTAAGCCAGGGGTATTCAACCTTTCAGTGCAACAGGCTGGATGAATGGTGTGGGGCCTGTCAGCAGGCCAGATCTGACTCCACATGCCAGGATTAGGTGCTGAACTGCATCCACAAGGCCCACTGCTAAATGGGGCCCTGTGCTGCCTCCCTTGGCTCTTTGCCACAGGATTGGGCCCCGTACCACCTCCATAGACTGCTGGGCTGGGGCTCTGAGCTGCCTTCCTGGGGCTCCATGCTACCCATGCCACTTCCCTGAGGTTCAGTGCCCTCTGCCTCAATTCCATGCTGCCTGCACCACCTCCTTGGGGCTCCACATTGCCTGTGTTACCTATCTTAGGTTCATGCCACCTCCCTTGCCTCTATATGGCCTGTGCTGCTTCCCTGGGGCTCCATGCTGCCTCCCTCAGTTCCATACCACCTCCCTGGGGACTCATGCTTTCAGATCTGGGCCCACGCTGCCTCTACTTGACCCTGCACTGCAGGATAAGAACCTGCATTGCCTCCAGCTGGCCCCTATATGTCTGGATTGGGGCCTGGGCCATGTACACACACTGGTCCAGGTCCAGCATGCTGTTCTACCGGTGGGGCTCCCAACAGGTCTTGAAATTTGGCAACAGGAAAATGGCAGTTGCTGTCACTGCTCCCCCACTGCCAAATTTTTGGACACTTGGTGACCCCTGTGAGCAAGATGGCATGGAACTTCAGGTTGGATATGGCACGGGGGGGTTGGTGGTTGAGCACCCCAGCCTAAAGCTATTGAGAACCTCAGATAACATAAGAAAAATTTGATATATTTGAAATGAGGGATGCACAGCATACTCAGCTCTTCCTACCATCTGATTCATGCAACAAATAATAGTACAAACATACTTTCTCATTCTACCTTTGTGCTGTTTTTATATGCAGATTGTTTTTCTAACATAATTACTAGGTCAGGTAAGGAAATTACCATCCATCAATTACGGTCTTGTAATAATTCTCAAAATAAACAGTTTTGGGAAAATGTTCTTTATTGTATTGCTGTACCCTGTTGATGTACAGCATTTACTATACTGCATGTTCTAAAGAGGTAAAATGAATAAATTAAACCACAATAGCAATTCATCTGAACTGTGCCAGTGAGGCCTTTGCCAATGACATTGTTTGAAGAACTGGTCTACTAAATTCTTAGGGTTTTGGTATGAGGGGCCAGAGTGGATTCAAGTGATTGCTGTTATCCAGTCTAATGAATGTAGATTTCTCATTATCCTGGAACAATTCATGTCTGTAGCTAATTGCCACCCACACATTTTTGCTAATTAAAGCTTGTTGCTCTAGAAAGGATGTTTAACCTTATCAGCCTTTATTTTTTGGCTGCATATGTTTAGTGGAGAAAGATGGCCCTGCCTTCTCTTTATTTTCCTCCTGCGCAAATACTAGTTACTGCTGTATTGGGAAGCCCAGTCATAGAGGTACATCATTATAGTTGCTTTTTTACACCCTTTCTGCTGACTCTTATTATGAATAGTTATATAAAGCAGCTTTTCAGCATAGCAAAGTGATGAAGGCTGGCGGCATCTGAAATGAGAGGGGCAAAGTTGACATAAAATGTTGCCAATTTGGAGCAGCAGGAAATGATCATAATGTAAATGATTAAAATCATGGTAGACACCATCTACCCAGCCTGCTCTGTGGGGTATCCACTGAGGCTGAGTGCCTGTTCACTGGCAGAATATGAGTCATAAACCATACAAATTGCCTCACAGTTTAATGGATACAATACAATTACCATACATTGCACAGACGCATATTACAGATAGAGGACACATCTACACAAGGCTCTTACTGTAAACTGGCCTAGTTAGCTCTGCAGTAAAGTATCACCAGTCTACACATGTGGAGCTATTAGGCTGGAGTAAACTAAATAATTCTGCTGTAGGTTAGTACTGCCAGATACAAGCAGTATTCTATGACAGAGTTATTTATTCTACCACAACACACATAGGGCAAGAACGTGCGCTTGTAGCAGCTCATATAGAAGGGGTGCAAATTTGAGCTGGGGCTTTTTGCTTCAGTGCATGTGCTCAGACATGCACTTTATTGTGGAGCAAACTGTGCCACTTGGGGCAAAATAACCCCGCCTGGCTCCTCCCAGATCTTCAGCCAGGGAGAGCTAGAGCCCAGGGCCAGCACCTGTGCTGCCCCCAGCAGTATAAGAAGCTGCCCTGTCCTGGCCCCAGCGGTATAAAAAGCTGCCCTGGCAAGTAGCTCAGGGCTTCTAGCTCTCAGGAGCTTCTGGGACCCAGCCAATTGGTACCTGGGGACACTACCCTTTGTGCCAGCTGGACTGCTGAAGCAGCCCTGAGAGTTCCCTGCACCCTCTACCTACTGCAGGGGTCTGGCAGTGGGGACTGTTGCCTGGCTGTGACCTGCTGTGCACCTGCCAGCCTTGGATGGGGACTGCAGAGCCAGTAGAGGCATCTACCCCTCTGAGCCAGCTGCCAGTGGACTGCAGTTGCAGGGTTGGCCTTTGTGCGTCACTACTGCCATGTGTGCCCCTGCTCAGCCATCTGAGCAGCTATCACCTGGAAGATGTTCTGGGTGTGGTGGTCTGCTTTGAACTGTCAAAGCATGTCCTCCTGGCACCAACTGTCCAGGAGGTCAGCCACAGCCAGATGGGTCCAAGGTGCCAGCTCTGAGCAAGCAGGGTCCTGCCACTGGCCTCCCTAGTAGGAACTGTGGTGTTCCCTATTGGAAAACTGAAAAATCCCTGATAAAAAAATCCCAAAGTCACTCTGTAAAATACCCCCAAATCCATGTACCTCCACAAGTAAAACAAAAGACCACTATAAAGACAGAGAGCAAAACAAAGTCAGCGATCAATTGGAAAATGTTTTATTGATATCTACAGTGTTAAAGCACGTCTCTTATCATAATAATAAAGTGAACTCTACATACACGTTTCATGAATTCATGAATACATTTTGCTGCACTCCCACAGGGCAATGACCCCTGCACAAGGGGTTTGGCCCCCTCCAACAGGGGGTTCAGCCCTCTCACAAGGGTTACGATCTCCCAGGGCCTCCTGGCAGAGCCCCCCAGCAGCACAGGGCAGCATGGGGTGGGCCACAGGTCCCAGGCTGTGCCTGCTGGGGCTGTCACCCTGCCCCCCACACTGTGCAGGCAGGGCCCCAGGCAGCCAGACACAGCCAGACTGCAGGTAAGTGCAGGGGTTTGGGGAGGGGGGGAGTTTGTTTTTTTTCAACTGGGGTGGGGGGCAGGGATCCAGGGGGATGGAGCCTGGCGGGGGGAGGGGCTGGCCCCAGCAGGAGTCAGAGGCTTTGCGGGGGGGCTAGTCGGGGGAGGGGCTGGCCGCAGCAGTGGTCAAGGGACATTTTTCGAGGATTTTTCCTGGGATTGAGGTTGGGCTGATAGGCCTGTAGCTCCCCTGGGTCCTCTCTCCTCCCCATCTTGAAGATGGGCACAACATTGGCCCTTTTCCAGTCTTCTGGGACCTCTCCTGAGTGCCTCAAAGCAGTTTGCCAGCAGTCCTGAGATGACTTTGGCTAGTTTGTTCAGCACTTGGATAGAGTTCATCCAGTCCTGCTGACTTAGATATTCAGCCTTTCTAGCTGTTTTTTTACCAGCTCTACATTGACTGTTGGTAGGTGATCATACCTACTGTGACCAGGCTGTGTCATATTTGTATTCAGCAGGCTATCACTCTTAGGTTGGTGGAATACAGATGCAAAGTACTCATTCAGGAGTTCAATTTTCTCCTTGGTGTCAGTGAACAGATGTCCAGATGCATTGAGCAGTGGTCCCACGTTTCCACTGGCTTTCTTGCTGTTACCTACATGCCTATAAAAGAACTTCTTATTGTCCTTGATTTCAGTTGCTAGCCTGAATTTGGTCACTGCCTTTTCTTTCTAATCTGCCCCTACAGGTGTGGGCCAATCTTATGTAGCTCTCCTTGGGGCCCATTCCTAGCTTCCATCGTTGGTAATCTTCCCTTTTCTTTTTCAGAAGATCTGCAGCTTCTCTATTGAGCCAAGATGGCCTCCTGACCCCTGGGCCACCTTTTTTGCATACAGGTATAAACAACTTCTTTGCATCAAAGATCATGTCCTTGAGGAACGACCACTCTTCATCCATACTCCTTCCCTGTGGTCCATGATCCTGTAAGGCATTACTCGCTAAAGTCCTTAGCTTATTGAAGTCCGCTTTTTTAAAGTCAAGAATTTGTACCTTACTGACAGATTTCCCAGGCCTACAAGTGCTTCCCAGATTTCCCAGGCTTTCAGGACCATGAAAGTGATAGTGTCGTGGTCACTGTCACCCATGTTACCCTCTATCATCAGATCATTCACCAGGTCATCCCCCTTGGCCAAAACCAAATCTAGGCAGGCATTTCCTCTGGTCAGCTTGTATACTTCCAGAGACAGGTAGAGTTCATTGATGGAAGTCGGGAATCTATGCAACCAGTCAGATCTGACCAAATGTTCTTCCCAGGAGATGTCTGGGTAGTCAAAATCACCCAGGCTGAACATAACCTATGCTTTCACAGCCTCTTCCAGTTCTCTGGAGAATTTGAAATCTAGAATTCAAATCATCTTGACTTGGAGGTCTATAATATATTCCTACAGTTAGATCCCTTTCACAGCACCCACCCCCCGATCCTATCTTGACCCAGAGGGTCTCAGGCTGCCCTTCCACAATACTAATTTTGGCTTTCAAGGAAGTCTACTGCCCCTTTACATACAGAGCCACACCTCCACCCTTTTTCCTATGTGATCCCTCCTATGCAGGGTGTAGCACTCTATAACTATGGTCCAACTGTGCATAGAGTCCCACCAGGTCTCTGTTATCCCTATGATATCATAGTCCCTGCTAGAAAGCAGGAGGACCAGTCCTTTCTGTTTGCTCCCCGTACTCTTGCTATTTGTGAACAGGCATTTGAGCTTTCCGCTGGAGATCCTTGGGTTCCTGTCACATTGAGGGAGCTCCATTCCCTCAGCTCATGCTGTAGTGTCCTTCATATTGTCTCCTATTGTGATGGCTATTTGTTTGTTGGCCCCTGGGCTTGCTCTGCACATTGTCATCCCCCCAAACTATATTGGTTTCAAAAGTTGGAAACAAAATTTTGTGCAGTAAATTTACCACGCAGTAGACTAATTTACTACACAGTAAGTTCCTGCATGCATAGACAGTGGTGCTTTACTTTGCAGTAGGTTAGTCTACTGCACAGTAAAGCATCTTGTGTAGACATGGGCAGTGAGAGACAGCCTTTTAATCCTCTCTAGTGGATGTGGAGAACTAGGACTCTATGATCACTCCACAGAGAGCAAAATATATACTGTTATTTAAGAGAACAAATGAACTATCCTATGTACAAACACCACCATTTCACAGACACTAGTTGCCTGAAAACAACTTCTCATTTCCTCAGTAGGTGTCAGTAGATTCCAAGGGATTTCCAAGAAAGGGCCTTAAATCTGAGAGAAACATAACCAATCTATTAAGGGCCTTAAATCTGATCAATACTAATTTCTAAGGTGTTAGATTCCCCCACCTGCCCCACCAGCATACTAAATTAAAATAATATACAAGCGACCCTCGCCATTCTTAGGGGATACATTCTTGTATTCCCTGCAAATGGAGAAATCCGCAAATAAGGCTCTGTATTCATGAAGCAGGGGTGATGGCAGGAGTGTGGCAGCAGTGGTGGCAGAAGCCTGGTGGCAGCAAGCACGAAGCTCCCAAAGAGCTCTGGTAAGTGTTTAAAGTGTATTTAAAATGCGGGTTTGGCATTCACGAATATTTGAAACCACTAATGCCAAACCCACGAATAACGAGGGTTTCCTGTATATAGCAACTTTTAATCATAGAAGATCCTAGTTTACTTTACACACAGCAGCAATGTCTAGCATGCTGTTGGTATGATAGAGGTGCTATCAAATTAATTTAATAAACATTTGATACTGAAACTGTGTTGCTATTCACTCAGCTGCAAGTATGTTCACTACTATATAGAAATCAATGTAGACATGCATCTTTATAGACTAACTACATAGTGTGTGTGTGTGTGTGTGTAGCACAAACTTTCCAGAACCCAAGTTCCTCTGATGCTGTAAAAGGGCATGCAGAAATTAGAATACAAAAGACGTGGTGGGGGGATAGGAATGCGGGAGAAAGATGGGAGGAAGGAGGGCAGTGCTAGGAAAGAAAAGGAAACAAGGAGTCAACTCATGTGAACAAACTCATAAGTCACAAAAGCTAATTCAGGTAATGAGTTAAGAATCCAAAGTCCCTATTTAAACCATACATAACATAGTCCATTGTTCTGCAGTTTCTCATTCAAACTTTTTCAAAAAAGTTTTGCTTTAGAACAGCAATTCTGGGGCAGCAACCAAGTGTTCAGAGAGGTTGAAGTATACTGCCATAGGCTTTTGTGTCTTTCTGCAGCTGATGTTAGATCAGTGTTCATTCATTCTTACACACAGAAATTGCCCTGTCTGTCCAATGTAGAAAGCAGAAGGGCATTGTAAGCAGGTGATGGCATATATGACATTGGTAGAGTTGCAGATGAATTAACCTTGGGTGTTGTACTCTTTGTTATTAGGACCAGTGGTGTGGTCTGTATCAATGTGGGGACAAGGCCTGGTACCTTGGTGAGACTGATAGATTTTTAGTCTGTTGCATGAGAGATGCTGTTTTAGATTGCAGGACTGTCTGTAAAACAAGTTTGTCCGCAAAGGCTACCTTGAGATGGTCATCCTTTTCCAGGAGGGGTTGTAAGTCATTAATGGTGTATCTTAGGTGTTCAAGCTGGGGGCTATAGGTGACCACCGGAGTGATTTTGTTGTCCTTGTCCCAAAGTTTGTATTGTAGCAGATCAAAGTGAGATCTGCTACAACATATTACAACATATTGACATATGTTGACATGCTGGGGAGTCATACATGTTTCCATGGCAGTGCCATTTGTTTATAGGTATGGGGAGTCCCAGAACCTAAAATAGTTGTGTGTGAGGACAAAGTGGTAACACTTAATTGAAACAGAAGTAGTTTTTTTTGTCAGGGATATTGTTCTTTGTGGCTTGTAATCCGTCCTTATGAGGGATGCTGGTGTACAGAGACATGACATCCATGGTAGCTAAAATGGCATTTTCTGGAGGCTTGTTAATGGAACCCAGTTTCTTTAAGAAATCAGTGATGTCTTTCAAATATATGAGAGCTCCAGTGGTGTATGGGAACAGGATAGTACCAACGTAGCTAATAGTGTCAATGACAGGGAAAAAGGAATGTCCCGGGTTGCCAGGTTTGTGGATATTGGGTTATAAGTAAAAGTTGTCTGGCCTAAGTTCTCAGGAAATGGCAGTAGTCATTCTCTCCAGTGTTTCCGGAAGTGGCTTCTTTAAAAGCGTATTTAGTTCCTCCTGGTATTGTGCTGTGGGGTCCTCTGTCAGGATTTAGTAAATGTAGTGGGACCTGAGCCAAAGGGCTATACTGGGGTGGGGCCTGGGTGCCACGCTCTTAATGAGTGTTTCATCCCCTTATCCCACCTGTCACAATTTGCTGTTAATGAAAAGGATATCAGGAGGCAGTACCTGATTGTAGTGGGCTACGTTGAGATGTGCACACATCTCAGTTTCCAGGCAACTTCTGTGGGGCTCCATCTCTCCTACACCACAGCCTTTTCGACTTGGGTGTTCCTGTGAGGGTATTGGGATAGGCACCTGGTCCCCTAGGAACCCATCTTCACATGACAGAAGAAAGGTCCGACATGAGAAAAAAAACAGAGCAGTCTGGAACGCATGTGAGCTGTCTGAGACCTGTTACTCTGGCAGGGGTCTGCCACCAATGGCGTCTGTACTGCATATAAATTAATAAAGCAATATAACATAAATAGTCATGTCTGTCATTAACTCATGGGCCTAGCTTTGACCTTGTAGAGTACATTCATCTTCTCCTCAGGTGGCTGAGGAGATGGCTCCACCTTCCCTGCAGGTGGCTCTTTGGGGTTTGCCTCCAGCTGCAAGCTGTCAGAACCCAGTAACTAGATGCCTATGGCACAGTGGAAAATTCCACTGTGTCAGAGCCCAGTAATTGAATGTTACATTGCAGTGGAGAATTCCGCCACGGTGGGGAATTCCAGCATAGTAAAATTCCATCAAGTACAATGGCTGCATTGTTTAAACATACGCCACCCATTGGCCGGTTGTAATTATTCATACCTGGCAGCTGGCAATTGGCTTGCTAGCCATATAAAAGTTAAAGCAATTTCTGCCCAAGTTGGAGAACTCTGCGTACATCCCGGAGTGAACTTGGCGGACTGATCACCCACCAACGTCTCCCCATCATCGACCTCCTTGACATACCCCGTTTCCTGCATGCTTGTTAAGCCGTTCACATCTCATCTCATCTCAAAGAGCTCACGTTTGCAACTGTAACCTAAGCAAGTTCTCTTCCTATGCTGCATACATCGAAGGCGTAAGTAAACAATCTCCAATTCAACCAATATGCTTCAGTGCCTAATTCTGCTCCATCGGTCAAAAGTACCCACCTGACATTCGGGCTACTGGCCATAGCCCAGCATGTACCCGGCCGCCACATGGCATCACAAACAGGATCTGGAGACGATGCAGTGGAGTTGGAGCTAGTTAAGAACTGCCCATGGCGCAGTGGGAAGCGCCTAATGTCTGATTCGGATGACTTATGGGCGCACATTGCCTATCATCAGGCTGGCGGGAGGACTGAAAACTTGGTCGCCAGCTACTTCTCCCTCAGAGAAGAAGGGGGAGTCAGAAGGGAATGGGTCATCCAACTGGGCCCAAGCTCCTTCAGGTGCGTCATGTGTGAAAAGGGGGTTGTGTACAGGCTGCAGGACAAAGTAGGCACCATATCCCTCTCTAGAATCAAGCTGGTAAGCCCAACTCCCATCCAGGAGTACGCCCGTTGCATACGATATGTGCGGGAGGGCGAAGAACCGAAACTGGTCGACAGGTTTAATCCTCTGACCCTGGTGCCCAGGTCGAGGGGCCACGAGTTGCTCTCCGATCTCTGAGAACAGTTAGAATTGAAAGGCCACATCAAAACGCAGTGGGCAGGCCCGAAGTGGGACAAGGGAAAAATGCTAAATGTATTATTCCGCACAGTCTCACTTCTGCTGTGTGAAAATGCCAACTTAAAGACCCAGTTAGCCACGGAAACCCAGGTAGCAAAACCACCATGGAAATGGCGGCACGCCAAAACCTTCTGCCGTTTCCCGAAAATGGCACTGGAGAAGAAGGAAGGTGCCCAGAGAAAGCGAAAAAGAAGGGAGAAGAAGATGGTGCTGCAGAGGAGCAGGCGGGAATCCACCCAGCAGCCCTGCCCCCTGAGGTGACGCCGCTCCCAACGGCTCCGCTCCCCCATCATGGGGAGGAGACAGCGAGCAGAAAGTAATACGTGACCCTCCCACCGAGTACAGCAATAACTTCAGCAGTTGCTCACTCCATAGTGATAGTCAAACAAGTGGTCGACCCGCAGGGTGCAATCCACACCACCACCACCTATCGCACCCGTACTAGGGCTGAACTACAAGAATTATGCAAAGAATCAAAAGTAAAACCAGCTGAGACATTAGTCATGTGGCTGGGTCGTCTTGTGGTGGAATATGGATCAGAGCTGTTAGACTTGGAAGAAGCCAGCTTTCTCACTTGTCAGGCCCTGTGGAGTGGAGGACATGCTACCGACCTAGAACTGACAGTGGGTAACAACAACTGGAACATCCCCCTCCTGTCCTTAGTTGTGGGGCAGATCAAGAACAAGTCTCATGCATGGCACAACAGTAGACTGGGAAAGGCCCCTGCAGAACAACACCTACTGGCCATAATAGGGGTGTCCTATTGTTCCTGGAACCCAAGGGTACATCAGCTGGGACTCACGCAGGCTCAACGCAATGGGGCCTGGCCTCACCGGTTCCTACAAAATCCCGGGACGGTCCCAACTACCCTTGACACCATCAAAGCCTGCATGGAGTTTTAGGGAGGAGAAAACGCTATCACCCTCCGCCTCCTACTTAACCCACTAGCTACCCAGCTGGCTGGGAACACCTTAAGCCAACTTCCACGGCTACAAGCCCTTATGAAGTCAGTAACCGCCAACACGGCCGGTGCCTTGAGCCACCTTAGTACATACCCCATCGAATACCAAGGGCCAAGACGTCATCCACTCAATCCACGGAAGGAATCAAAATTGCCACTCCAAAGGACACCGGAGGAAAGAGCCATGTTTGGGTTCCTCCTTAACCACTCTAAACTCACCAAGCAGCAGCTACGTGTCTTAAGAGACGTGGGGCAACGGCAGCTAGCATACGAACTGGGTTTCTGATATGCTGAGAAGCCAAAAAACGAGTAGCTGCCGCCATTTGGGCCAGCGGCGACACCTTTAGACCTGACCCTACAGATCTTCGCCCTTATACCAAGCTCATTGTTTATGACCCCACAAACTCAACAATACAGCGTGAAGTCTCCTTCCTTCTTGATACAGGGACCCAAGTTAACGTCACAGCCCCAGCAACGCCCCATACAAAAACCACGAAAGTCATCACTGTACAAGGGTTAAACACTACGGCAACCACCGCAAAGGTAAAGTTCTGGGTAGTCAATCATTGGTAGGCACTCGAAGCAGTGATAGGGGGCATTAACATCCTGGGAATTCCCGGCATTGAGACGCTTCGACTAAAAGAACAGGTAGTGCAACTACCACTTTCTGTAACCGAGCCCAACCGCCACCAGCCCACACTTTGCAACGCATCTGTATGGCGCTACAAACCAATCCTGACCAAGGATCCCCCGAAGGGAGCATTGACGGATCTTCTTCAATGCCCAGAACAACAGGGATGCATCCAACCAGTTACAGCCAGCACTTGTCTTTCGCCAGGATGGGGAATAGCAAAACCAGGAAGGCCTGATGAAGTCCGACTGGTGGTAGACTATCGCAAAGCCAACAAGCGGTGTCAACCACTTATGCAACCTAATTCTTCTACACTACCTCAATGCCTATATGAGATGGCACATTTTCAAAAGGAATCATGGGTCAGAACAACCCTGGATCTTAAAGATATGTTTTTCTCCATCCCAATTAGTGATACCAAAGGAATACTAGTGTGTAAATGGCACCATGTACAAATGGACAGTCTGCCTGCAGGGGTACTGCAATGCACCCACACTAGCCACAGGAGCCATGAACGACACGCTAACCGAGTTTCGCGCCTCCTATATTCTACCTGACCAGAACGATCTGAAAATCTGGAGCTACGTCAATGACCTCGCTATCATGGGATGCAACCAACAAGAAGTAACCCAAGTCACTAACGACCTGATCTCCCATCTCAGCAAAAAGGGGTGGTTTGAAGAAGTCAAACATATATCCCAGCACAGATATGGGAATGTCGGAAAAATTCTAATGGCAGGACAACTAGTGGAGTTGTTGTCTCATGGGCACGGGACACTCAGGGCACCTGGTGCCACCCTCTTGCCCTTGTTGAAGGCTGAAAGGCCAGACCCACAGTTCCAAGGAGAACCATCTACTTGGAACATGGTAGTGCTTAACCACCACTGGCACTAATGGAAGTGCAAAGATCTAACACCCAACCCAGACACTGCGGAAGACATCCCACCTATCCTCTACGGAACGACAGCTCCCGCCTGGATGGCATCTGACGGTACCACTCAGGGAGACAGGGGCTACGGATTCTATTGTAAGCCCTGCCACGACTCCAAGCTTTACGCGGGAGACAGCTCGGCTCAGAAGAATGAACTATTAGGGTTCAAAGAGTTGATACAACACTGCCTCCAATGTCATGACGGAACGCTTCCCAGCAATTGATTCCGATACATTTACAAAATTGTTACTGGTACGGGAGCACCAACACAGAACCTAGACATTTGGCAAGAAATCTTCGATATGCTATCTACCTTCACTATTTTCCCCCTAATTAAGTATACCAAGTCGCACAGGCCCGAAACCGACTTAACCCATGAAGTTATAGATAAACTCTTAGAGGATCTGCTTCAGACAGACGTCATCTTAACAGTCAAAGAGGGTAAGCAAGGGACCAAGGTAGATCCTTTTTTAGCCTGGCTGCATGACCACTGGGGGCACCCCAGCCCAAGAACTTGCCACGCCCCCTGGCGATCAACTATGAGCAGCCGTACTCCCTACAGGTCAAGAACTGACTGGGAACAAGTAGCCCGTGCATGTGGGCCCCATGCTAAGGAAAAGTGTCACCAAACAAAATACCAAATCAGGGCATTAGACCCACTCCAATTCATGCCAAAAAAAGTCTGGCAAGCAGACCTGCTGGGACCCCTACCCGGCACAAAACCGCCAAATAAAGAACTTGTCATCGTCGATCTCGGCACCCGATTCACTCCAAGTAATCCCATTGTGGAAGAGTCACACCATGGCAGTAATATCGGCATTAACCACCACATTTGCAGCCTGGCAACCCCCCAACATAATTCAATCAGATGGGGGCCCGCCGTTTAACTCAATTGCGCTTGACAACTTTGCATGTCTCCACAACGTCACTTGGCATTTACATCTCCCATACCATCCTCAATCCAATGGCGTAATTGAGAGGTACATTGGCCTCTACAAAGAACGACTGTGCCTAAAGGGGAGTGGGACTTATAAAAATTGGACAAAGGTGAACCACGACGTTCTCATCTTGCTGAACGCAGACAAAACTCTATGGGATAGATCCATACCTCAACAACCAGAACCGTGGCACCTGAAATTCACGCCAAGCGAGCTCGTATGGATCACCATCCCACATCCACGTCAGTCACATCCACGAGTATACAAGGGAAAGATCGTCCAAGCGGAACCATATCCGAACACTTATACCGTGTGCTTTGAAGAAGATGGGAAGCAGCAACAAATCCTTGCCCACCATAACTGGCTATCCCACCGCTCCCAACTCCACACAAACACTGTAACATAAGCAATTTTACTGCTCAGAATTTTTTTCCTTTCGCAGGTCTGAGACTTGAGACGCACGACACCATAGACCCTGAGAGAGAGAGAGAACACCACCGGAGATGCAGAACCCCGAGGTGTGATGTCACCATGGCTCTTGGCAACATCTTTGTACTTGGACTTTTATTTACTAACCTAACCTTAATTTTTCCATTAGAGGTGGGAGACTCCTCACAACCCAATACCATTTTGACACTTCTGTCAGTTTGGGCCGATGCTGTAGATAACCGCATAAGGACGGCCTTACTGCTTGCCTACAGTCCCCCACCTCTGCTACCGATTCCATTCTCACCCCCTACCTAACACCCTAAACGTCACCGGGTGGTTCGAGGCCAGGGCTAAAGAGCCATCTACCTCGACTGAGGTAATTGTACGCAAGCCGTGGTGACAACCAATTACAGCTGGCCTGCGAATCTCACATTTGCCCACCTCAATATCACCAGGAGAGACTGTATGGCTACACCCATCGTTCTAGGGGGCATGATAGGAGTAGGCATTAACATCCCACACACATGCTCTGTGGTCCCATGGGGAATTGACCCCCAAGGCATAGAGTGGTCCAGGCCAGATAACTCTCTGACCTGGGACCCACAGACCATAACTCCCCCTTGATATCTCACACTCCCACTCTGTACCAAGTGTATGCCAGCTAACGATCCCTGAGTTATCCTTTCGTCACTTCTTAACCCCTTACCTGTGATCGATTGGGATACATCTTTGACCATCAATATATCTAATAACCGAACACAGTATTCATTTTTTTACCCTATTTTACGCGCAGCATTAATAAGTTCAGCCTGTCATGGCATAAACCTTAGGATCAAAAACCCAAACGAGCCTGGGAAGCCTTTAATTTTTCTGGAAATTGCGCACAGTTGTCTACCCCCGCTCACTTGGGACTGTTATGGGCTTGCTCGGACAGTCACTTGTATACAACCCTCCCAGCCATGCTCTCGGGAGTACAATGCTTTCTGACCACGGTATCTCTATGTCCCCCTTTATATGCCAAAACCTCTAAGCCCTCTAGTCCAATATTGCTCTGTCGTCACAAGCGAGAGCCAGTCTGGAGTTTCCTCAGTTTGAAGGAAAAGGTTAACCAGTTCCTTAGGTGAGGACTAGAAGGCGCCTTTACCTGGGGGATATTATCAATGGGCAGAACCCAAGTAGCTATAGTGCAACTCGCTGAACAGGTAGAATTGCTCACTAACCATACTGCAAAAGGCCTGAATTTACTCAATTGGCAGTTACAAGCCACGTTTCAAATGACTATGCAAATCGTCTTGCCCTAGACACGACGCTCCTACAGCAGGGAGGTCTATGTCAATACTGTAATTTATCCCAGGATCTCTGCTGTATTAGCATTTCTAATGTCTCGATGCCCTTAAATGATCAAATTGAGGCCATTCGGAAGATCGCCACTGACACAAACAGTCTCAAATATCGGAGAAGGATGGCTAGCGAACCTTTTTAATTGGTTTGGCTGGGACACATCCTCGAGGCTCTTACACCTTCTAACCCTCCTTATTACCTTGTTAATGCCTCTTTTTTGTATTGGTATTTGCTTATGTGTTGGTTGTTGCTTTGTACAATACCTAAAAAACAAACTAGTTTCGTTGTCAACTTTTGTATATACTCGTTTACCATGAGTCTCCCGAGCAAGATGATGACCTAACCAGCTTATATGCATTATAGTTCCAACTGTGCCATCGGCAAGGGGGCATGTCAGAACCCAGTAGATAGATGCCTGTGGCACAGTGGAAAATTCCGCTGTGTCCGAGCCCAGTAACTGAATGTTACGTCACAGTGAAAAATTCCACCACGGTGGGGAATTTCAGCACAGTAAAATCCCGCCAAGTCCAACGGCTGCATTGTTTAAACGTACACCACCCATTGGCCGGTTGTAATTATTCATACCTGGCAGCTAACAATTGGCTTACTAGCCATATAAAAGTACCTAGATGACGTTCGGGCTACTGGCCATAGCCCAACACATACCCGGCCACCACACAAGCCTGATTCATAGGGAAGGCCTGTATCAGGCCAACCTCTGTGGGTAGTTTGGGACCATGGGTACTATGAATCCCCATGAGGCCCTTGCAGGTACCTTGCATCCAGTGTCCCATGCAGATTCCTGCCATGGGAGCTGGGGTTGAGCTGGTCTCCAATGAGATGTCCTTGGCTCCAGTAGAGGGAAGCAGCATGGCTTGGTGCCTATGCCAGTGCCTCCCCTTTTCTGGGGCTGGTGCTGCCCTCGTTTTTGTGCCTGCTGGGCAATGGGCCCAAGTGGAGCCCAGCTTCCAGCTCTCAGCCTTGCCCAGGAGACAGACACGTGGGGAGTACATCACCAGCTGCTTGCTGCCTTGCCCAAGGGGCAAGCATGCAGGGGGTATGCTGCCTGCCCGTGCATCTGCTGCCTGCCATCGGGACATTCCAGAATCCTGCAGATTGTGGAGCATCCCAGCAGCCATTGCCCTGGTAAGTGCAGGGCCAGCCTGGGCCCCTGCTACAGTAAGTCACTATAACTGGTAAAAACAGTAAAGAACAAAGAGTACCTGGAATCTGCAATGGGAAGGTGATTATCTGATTTGGAATTTGGCCAAACAGTGCAGTTAGTACCCTCACACTCATTAAATGCACCTGGGGATCTTTAAGGAATAGATGCAAGTATTCTGTAATACCACACAGGAATTCTGGTTCAGTAGTGATTTAGATGAAGGAACAGTAGCGTAACTACAGGTGGGTGAGTGGACCATGATCGCTGGGTGCTAATAGAGTTGTGAGGTGGGGGCACCAGAACGTAACCAAAGGCTCACCTCACACTCCCATCTCAGCCCCCTGCACACTGCTCTTTCTGTGCTCCAGCAGATAGATGTAGCAGTAGGTGTAAGACAGGTGGGGGGGGGAGGGGGGGAGGGAGGGGCAGCAAATCAATAGCCTTGGGGTTGGTACCAGTCAGAGGTTTGCTCCCAGGGGAAGCTGCTGTTGTAGAAGGTGTGTCTACCCGCTTGCCTCCTTTTATTTTGCCTCACAATTTTGTGTTTTAAATTGCTGTTCAACATACATTTCAGTGGCAGGTTCTGTGTTAACCCCTGCAGCAGCAGCTTGCCTTGTTATGCCTCTGCCACCTGCCTCATGTGTGACCATGCACATGGTGCAGAGCTGCTTAGTTGTGCCTCTGTGAAAGAGTCACACCAGGTGAACTGCACCACCTAAATGGTCTCTGATGTAGCTACTGAAAAACTGAAGCATGCTTTTTATTTGTGTTACCTAGTAGCATAATGAGTCCAAGGAGTTACATATGATAAAAAACACCACTCCTTTAGAAAATAAAGCCTCCAGTAAAACACTGAAGCGTCTTATTAGTGGCAGTGGAGAGCACATGCATATTCTAAGCATATATTTTTGCCAGAGAGTAAGTTAGTCAACCTGTGCTCTTCAAGGTAGAGATTTAAAGCAAATATTTTATCTACACACATTAGTTTATAACCAACCCATCCAGGACAAAAGGAAAGAAACTTAAGTGAGAAAATAGCTTATTTTCAAATAAAAAATTTCCTTTTGTATTTCTGTCTATTTTACTAGTCAGTAACATTTACTTGCCTTTCTGGGTAATGCCAAAATCTGCTTTCCTGCTGTTCACAGTTTTTAGCACAGAAACAACTTACAAAATTGAAACCTGAAAAAATGTGAGCATGATTTTAACTCAATACATCAAAGAATGTGAACTTGTTTAATTGGCTTCAGCTTTCCTATAGAGAGCATGGCACTAGTCAGTACTGTCCCTACAGAATTCTCCACATGTCTAATGCACAAGACAGGCACCTTGAAACACGTGCAAATTGCTCCTGCTGTCTGCTGTGACAGAGCAATAAACAAAGGAGGCACATTGGCTCTAAGAGCACTGAAAATACAGCAACAAATATCACTTTGCAAATGGAGAAAGATAATGCTGTTGCCTTCATGTGTCAGTGTCCTCCATTATACGGTGGAGATGATAACACAGGGGAGCTGTGCAAATTCATTCATGTTTAAGAACATATAAAGACCCATGTGAATCTCTTTTTAGGCTCCCTATCAATGTAAGCCTCTCACACACTTTAATGAATTTATGCTTTCAACACTGAAAGTGGTTGAACAGACAGGCAGATAATTTTGGGAGAAAAAAATCAAAAGAAAGAGTTGAACATGGATCCATTTTTATTCCAATTGCTCTTGCAATAACTTACTGATTTGTTTCTTTTTGCTAAAACCCAGATTTTCTGATTCAGATGACTGAAAAAATTGAGAACATTTCTGTAAACATAAAGTTTAAACAATTTTTAGTAAAAGTTTCTGAGGGGCAGTCCTTTTTTCTGAAATGCCTTTTGTGCAAAACATGGCTAGCTACACTCAGCACCCTTGTGATGAAGGAAGCAACACCCACATCTTACAAACCTCTACACCTGGGAAGATCTTAGACCAAATCATTAAATAATTTATTTTTAAGCACCTACAAGAGAACCAGGTGATCAAAAGCAGCCAACAAGGATTAATGAAGAACAAGTCATGCATGAGCAACCTGATTTCCTTCTATGACATGATGGGCTCTGTGGATGTGGGGAGGAGGGAATGTGATGTACTGTGACTTTAGCAAGGCGCTTCACACTGTCTCCCATGATATTCCTTTATAAGACTACAGAAATATTGTCTAGATGAAAATATAGCTAGATGGTACATAACTGGTTGGATCATCATGCTCGAAAGAGTAGTCATCGATGTCTTGATGTCCAGAACGCAGGGCAGATGTGGACCTGTAAAGACTAAAGAAGATACATGGGCTTAAAGCTCACTTCACTGTTTAGCATCTTCATTAATGATTTGGAGGATGGGATTGAGCATGCACTTGGCAAATTTGCAGATGGCACCAAGCTGGGTGGAGCTGCTGACACACTGGAGCGTAGGGCTAGAATCCAGAATGACTTGACAAACTGGAGAAGCAGGTCGCAACTGGGGACAGAACAGGGACTACTGCTTTGACATAGGAGCCAGGGACATTTTGGTTGGATGTTAGGAAGAACTTCCCCACTCCACTCCAAGGGTCATCAAGTATTGAAAGAGAGGACCGCCAGCAGGGAGTGGGGCCTAGATCTTCTAAGGACAGAGCCAGTATGTAATTATGTTGGTTAGGGGCTTGATTTCTTGTTTAACTAACCTGGTTAGCATGGGACAAACCCTAGGGTAGAAAATTACACGTGTAATGGCAGTTGCCTGCAGTATAGTTAACCAGCCACCACTGGTGACAGGTAGGCCATGCACACGGGTGCACATGCACCCCCTGAGCGTGGTGGTGTACCCCGAGAAAAGGCATCACCGACACTACTGGCAGTGCCTGCAGGCAGTTGCTGCTGGCCACCAACAATGTCGGCAGTGTCTGCGGGTGGTCTGCAATCACCACTGGCCACTTCCACTGCTGCCAGTGGCGTCTGTGGGTGTCCACCGACCGCTGTTTGGCACTCGCTGCCCCGCATCCCCCTTGTCGCCAACAGCGCTGCAGCTGCCTGCGGGAGCTCGAGGTGCCCCCCCCCCGTCTCCTTCCTGGACAGGAATAGCAGTACACACACAAAGTACACTTATGCCACAATAAGTGGATTTTTACTGATATGTGTGTTTTCAGTGTGTGCGTGTGTTGTCGGGGGCGGGGTTCTTTGTGTATGTGTGTGCGCCCGCGTGCGTGGGTTTTCATTGGGGTGTGTGGTTTTACTGTTTTCTGCGGGTACGTTCAGTGTGTGTGTTTTCACTGTGTGAGTGTGTGTGTTCTCTGGGGGGTGGTGCCTGTTCCCGCGGTTCCAAGGAGGCGGCTGTGACCGAGGTGTGACGAATGTCGTGTGTAACCCCGCTCCATGACGTCAGGGCGCGACGTGCGGCCGCCGGGAGGCGTGGTCCCTCACTGAGAGCGCCTCGGCTGGAGGCCGCTCCCCCCGCGGCCTGCCCGGAACCCTCGGACGCCGCCGCGCGGGGGGGGGTGCCTTTCCAGAAGCAGACTCGGCCTCGCGTCACGTGACACGCGAGCGAGGGAAGGCGGAAGTGATGGTGCCGGAGCAGCCCTCGGGAGCTCGGGGGCTAGTGTCGCGCCGGCGCCGGTAATTAAGGACCGGGTGGATGCGGATCTGGGACTCGACGATGGCGGCACGCGCCGGGCTGTGCTCACTGCTGGTGCTGGCGGTGCTCGCGGGTTTCGGGGCGGCCACGAAGGTGAGCCCCGTGACGCGGCACCGGCGGGCGGAACAGCCGTTAGAGCGTGCGTGCGTCGAATCCCCCCTCCGCGGCTGTGCGCGTGTGGAACCCGGCGGGAGGGGCCTTCGCTCACTGCGGGCGACGGGAGCCGCGCACTGGGGGTTGGGAGAAGCGGGGTCACGTGGGAGAGACGTGGGGGGTGTAGGGCCTCTGCTGCCAGTGCCTAGGAGGCAGCTAACCACCCCCCTACACGCACATACATATGTACATGCGTACACATGCACAGGAACATGCGTATGCACCCACATTCCAAGTACGTATGTGTGCACATACGTAAATGTACATAGACGTGCACACATGCACATACATGTGTGCACAGGCTTCTGTGAACTGAAGCTGGTTTACTCACGTTATGCAAGGACATATGCAAAGCAGCATGTAAGTCGGTGCAGATACCTTGCGTATTGCCCCCACTTCTCTTCCTTTTTCACTTCTCTTGCTGCCTGCTTGAGAGGCAGACTTGGCACTGGCTGCCCCATTCTGACGTGCAGCTCTCATGTCTGAGACGTGCTGCAGATAGCCCTGAAATTAGGGAGGGTCATGGGAAAATTATGACCTTTAATTGCTTGAGCTTCCTGAGCCAATGGGCTCGTTATTGGTGGTCTTGGTCTTCGGCAGGCAGACACGTTTTTTGTTTGTTTGCTTGTTTTTAAATTCTTTTCTGTGTAGAAAGGGTGAAGTGAGCATCTGTTTTACATTTGTTGGCCACACTGTCTTGTGACTCATGTCAGAGAAATGGGATGTTGGTAGATGTCATGTGAATAGGGTAGATGTTGGTAGACGTCTCTCTCTTCTTGTCCCTGCTTATTTTTCAGCTATAAGATGTGAATATTAGGGATCTGACACTACTAACGGGGACGGCACAATAGATTTCATAGATTTTCAGGGTCGGAAGGGACCTCAGCAGGTTGTTGAGTCTGACCCCTGTCCCAGGCAAGAAAGAGAGCTGGGGTCAGATGATCCCAGCCAGGTGCTTGTCCAGTCTCTTCTTAAAGCTTAAAGACCTCCAAGGTTGGGGACAGCACCAGCTCCCTTGGAAGCGCATTCCAGACTCTGGTAACCCTTATCATGAAGTTCTTCCTGATGTCTAACCTGAATCTACTGTCAGTCAGTTTGTGGCCATTGTTCCTAGTTACTCCAAGGGGCGCCTTGGTAAACGGAGTATATCTCCTGTTCCTTGCTGCCTGTCCCCCCTGACAAATTTGTAAACAGCCACCATATCCCTTCTCAGCCTTCTGTTATGGAGGCAGAAGAGATCTAGGTCCCTCAACCTCTCCTCATAGGACCTATCCTGGCAGGCCCCTAACCATATGAGTGGTCCTCTTCTGGACCCTCTCAAGGTTATCCATATCCCTCTTGAACTGCGGTGCCCAAAACTGGACGCAGTACTCCACCTGTGGTTTTACCAGTGCCGCATAGAGGGGAAGTATTACCTCCCTAGACCTGTTTGTGATACATCTATTAATGCATGATAAACTGTGGTTAGCTCTATTGATCATTTTATCAGACTGCCAACTCATATTAATCTTTAAATCAGCTATGACTCCGAGATCACTTTCTGCTGCTGTGCTGCTTAGAAAGTCTTCCCCCAATCTGTATGTGTATTGATGATTCCTTCTTCCTAGGGGCAACACTTTGCACTTATCCTTGTTCAACAGCATCCTATTTTGTTCTACCCACTTTTCCAACTTGTCCAAATCCTCCTGAATCCATTCCCTGCCCTCCAGTGTGTCTGCTTTGCCCCATAATTTAGTGTCATCTGTGAATTTGGACAATGTGTTCACTACGCCTTTGTCCAAATCACTGATGAAGATGTTGAACATCTTCGGCCTGAGGACCAAGCCCTGTGGGATACCACTGCCCACATCATTCCAGGCTGATACCAACCCATCTACTACCACTTTTTGGGTGTATCACGTAAGCCAATTGGCCACCTACCTGACTGTGTAATCATCCGAGTCAGAGCCACTCCTTTTTTTTTTTTTTTTATGAGAATGGAATGTGACATCTATCAAAGATTTTTTTTAAAACCAAATATATGACGTCTACCTCGACTTTTGCATCTAAGCAGTTTATGACCTGGTTGTAAAAAGGAACAGCGTTTGTCAGGCAGGATTTACCTGCTGTGAATCCACGCTGGTTGCCCTTCAGCATTGCTTTGCTGCTGGACTCACACAAATGTATTCCTTAATTTTTTCAAAGGTTTTCCTAAGGATAGAGGTGAGATTAACCAGTCTACAGTTACCCAGACCCTCCTTGTTCCCCTTTTTGAAAATAGGGACCACAGTCCTCTGGGGCCTGTCCTGAGCACCACGAGTGCTCATTGAGCATCTGTCAGGCATGGGAGGGCAATCAGGCACATGTCTGTCAAGAAAGCTTTTTGTTGCTCTGCTTCTGTACTGCTGTATTTTTAGAATGCAAAAGGGGAGCAGGGGCCTCTGATGTGTGTCCTCTTTCGCCATGGCTCTGTCTTGTTGCCCAAATTTTAGTGTCCTGGGTGTGAGCACCTTATTCTCTCTGTGGTTTTGTTCTGGTCTCTTCTGGCTTCTGCTGTTTCATTGCTCTAGATTTGTTTTGGCTTTCTTTTTATCTGATTTAAAATGTGAGTTGGTGCTGTGCTTTTGACTGCTGTCTTGTAGTAGATGAACACTCAACATAAATCTCTTTGCTGTCTTTTACTGAGTGTGAATGCTCTTTTATGAGCTAACAGACAGCAAGCACTTCCCGCTTTATTCGGGGATCTTGACACACAGCATTCTCTTTTAATATTAATTAGACCTTGGACTTTCCTGCAGCAAGGTATAAACATACAAAATGATTGTCCTCAGCAGGTGGGTGAGCCAGACCAGTCCCTGGTGGGTTTTTTTAATGAGCTACACCCACTTAAGCTTGCTCTTACCTTTACTGACGAAGCCACTGTTGAATCCAGGCTAGATACTTCTCATCCTTGCATTTATAAACAGCCTCCAATGCTACACTTCATAGAAAGCTTACTTGAATCAAGTGGGCCAGGTATCACCAGTGGCTCTTGCTGTTACTTCCTCAGAGCAGTTAATTTGATTTGCGATTTAAGCCAGCCTCTGAAGGATTTATAAACGTATTGCTGGCCCCTCCAAAAACCTACCACATTCCTGGACATAGGAAAAGGGAAGAATTGTTTCCTTATTATAGGCTTTCATAACTCCTTTCCCATTTGAATACAACTCCTCCCAGTCCAAAAGAAACTAAAAAACTTTAAAGTGTAGTTTCCAGTGCATATCTCTGTACTGTTCATTCTGTTGTACTTTCCTTTCTTCAGTGCTTTCCTTGCATATACTTGGGCTCTGCTACTTTCTTTTCCTTTTGGTTTGCTTCTCCCTCTGTCTCTTTCTTTTGTCAGACTCCAGTTGGCTGCCCTTGACTTTGATTTTTTTTGTCCTCTTACCCCCAACTGAATTAAAACAAGAGGGCCATGTGCCACAGGGCTTCCCCTAATGGTTTCTTGTAAAAGTCTGTCTCTGCCAAGGAAGGACAGTAAGTAATTGGTGAGGAAAGACTTGTCCACCAGGGTACTGTTAACAGACTGCCTTTCTTGTTGACTGTTTCCTCATCCAACCTTTTTATGCTGTTCACTGTTCCATCCTGCATCATCTTCAATGTGTGATGACAGCTGTACAGAGAATTTGGCTGTACCACGCTAAAAACCTCTTTAAAAACCCCATGTTAAAGAAAATTGAGACAATTTAAAGCAATGCATTTTGTTTTTCCAAATAAATTGTTATTATGTGGGTAGGTTCCTGCTACATTATGTTGATCTGTAAAGTTCTGGCAATTGAGTACTCTTCTTTAAAATAGTTACTGCTTTCTCTGACACTTGTGGGGAAGAGAGGGGAGCAGCGATTATGATGATGTAGATACTTTACAAATAGTTGAAGTACATGTAAAATGTATATTGTAGCTGCTAAGTTGTTGTTTTTTTGTTAAGAGCTTTGATGGTTGATGACACTTTTTTTTCCCTAAGCTTATGTTTATTTTCCAGGATTCAGAGGATGCCCGATGCAAATGCATATGTCCTCCTTACAAAGACAGTCGTGGAAATATTTACAACAGAAATGTTACACAGAAAGACTGGTAAGTTTGTGGGGAATTATAAAGGTTTATAAGGTTATGTTTCATTTGTCACCTTTCCAAGATGACACATGTGAGAGATGGTTCTCTCTTTTGTAATTGTGTGAAGGGAACTGTATCGGGCAAGGCCTCAAGCCATTCTTTCTGCTCTCTTTTTTGTGGGGGTGAAGAGGGGGATGGGTTAGGGGTAGGGGTGCATCGATAGATATTTTTGAGGCCCATAGCTATAGCTAATTATTAAGGAGGCATATCGGCTGATACTGATCTGATTTCTGGTTACAGCCCAGTAGCTTGGTGAGCTGCCTCCAGCTGGCCAGTCTGATGTGGGGAAGAGGAGGAAGGAAAGGGGCATGGGGGAAGCAGATGAACGCGCTTGCAGTGAGAGAGGCCTGGGGCTGGAGCTGGGGCAGGGGCAAGCACTGCCCAGCCAGGGTGGGGTGGGCATGGGGTGGAACTGCAGCTCATTCGGGGTGGGTAAGGGAGGTATGGCTCCTGTGGCTGCACAGCACTCATCGGGGAACCACTGGTCTGCTGGCTCATCCGGCACTTGCCTGTTTGTCCTGCAGCTCCTGCCACTGCTCCTACAACTTGTCTGGGAGGGCGTGGTTGGGGGGCGCGTGCCCCTGGATCTGCATGGGGCAGACTGGGGCCAGAGCTGTGCCAAGCTCTTCCTGGTGGGGTGGGGCTGCACTGGGAAGAGACTATGGGAAATTTGTAGTTTCTTCTTTGAAATCTCTGGGCTTGTCTTGTAAACCATGTATAGGTGTTTTCCCACATAACAGTACTAATGTTGTGCAACCCCCCTGTAGCGTTCTTAAAAGCAATTTGGGAGTCTTGTTGGTTCTTTCATTGAGATTTATTTTTTGGTGCTTCAGACACTGGATCTAATCACACAGGAGCTTGTATGTATAAGCTGAGGATGCAGGAATCTTACTAAAAGTGTTTGCCATGTAGTGAATTTGGGTCCATAGCTATTGTGGATCATTTCAGCTCTGACTGAGTGATACATTAAACTGGATGTCTGGTACAAACGGTAACTGTTGCTGACCCACTCTGTAATATGAACCACAATGTGATTGGACTTGACAGTCTTGTAAGAGGGGAAAAAACAGAAAGAGTTACATTTTTTTTTTTTTAAAAAGGAAGGAGGAAAGTAGATCACATGGTCAAATGACACTAAGAAAAGGAAAAAATATTCATTTAAAAAGTGAAAGTCAAATCTAAATGCGGTGAAGGTGAGCACAGGCTCTAGCAGGTCAAATGCAAAAGTGCCATAATACAAGCTAAAAAAGAATTTGAGGAGGAATTTACTAGAGACATAAAGCATAACGATAAAAAAGTTTTAAAGTATGTTAGAAGCGGAAGGTTGCTTAGGAATCAGTTGGGCCTCTAGATGATCAGGTTGTAAAAAGAGTACTAAAAGAGGGCAAGGCTATTACTGAGGAACTCTTGAGTTTTTTGCATCATTCTTTACTCTTGTTAGGGAGATTTCCTTATTGGAACCAATCCTTCCAGAGCATGTGTCAATAGAACTGACCCCCCCAAAAAATTTTTCCACTTGCAGTTATATGGGAATTTCTGGGGAGAATTCAGTATGGCTTTTCAAAAGGGAGATTGTGGCTCATCAGCCTATTATAATCTTTTCAGGATGTCAACCAGAATGTGGATTGGAGTGATGTAGTGTATCTGGGCTTCAAAAAGCCTTTAACAATGTTTTGCATCAAAGGCTCAATGGAATTTGGGTTGCCACAAGATTAGTGCTTGTGGATCAGAATTTGATGTAAGGATAGAAAAGAAAGAGTAGGTATAAAGGGTCAGTTTTTAAAATGGAAACAAGTAAACAGTAGGGTGCCCTGAGTATCTATGTTGGAATCCATGGTTTTTAATATATTCTTAAATGATGTGGGGAGAGGGCTCAGTAGTAATGTGACCAAGTTTACAAATGACACACAATTATTCAGAGTAATAAAGAGCAATGCAGTTCTCAAAGAACTACAGAAGTATCTTGCAAAACTGAACTGATGGGCAAAACAATTGCAGGTGAAATGTCATGTTGATAAGTGGGAAGTGATGCATATGGAAAAAATAACCCAAATGTATACATGGGGATAGGTTGTACATATATTGATTGTTATTACACAGGAAGATTTCTTGGAGTCATTTTAGACAGTTTGTCAAAAACACAAGTTCAGTGTTCAGCAGCAGTCAAAAAGACTAATTAAAATGTTAGAGATTATTAAAAAGAGAATTTAAGCAATACAATGGTATGGTAAAGGCTTACAAAAATATTCAGTGCTGCAGTGAAATAGGGATTTACCTGTCACACTACTAGAACTAGAGTACATGAAATGAAACTATTAGGGAGGGGGCTTAAAACCAACAAAAGGAAGTTCTTTTTCACACAGCGTATAATAAACTTGTGGAACACATTGCCATAAATGTAAAAGCTGATGGTTCTAATCCATTTCAAAGGGGAAATGGAAAGATTCATAGAGGAAAGATCTAGCAGTAGGTATTGAATTACCATAGCAAGGTGCAGCCTCTGAATCAGAAGTTCCTAAACCTCTGAATGTGGGAAGCTGCAACAGGAGTGGAACAGGGCCAAGAAAATTCTGGACATACCCTGTTCACCCTCTCCCTTGGCATCCTCTCTGCTACAGACAGGATGCTGGTCTACATGGACCTATGGTCAGATCCAGTAAATGACAGTTCTTATGTTCTCACAAGACTGAATAAAAGTGGTTTAGTATGTACTGATGATTAGTGGAGCCAACTTCCCTGATGCTTTGCTAGCTAAATGTGTTTAAGATGTACATACATAGCTTCTGTCTGCTCATCTCCCTTGCATACAAGGGAATGTTCCCTTAATTCTGTTAATTCGCATTATTTCAAGCCATGGTTTTTGCAACTTTCAAATGCCGAGTCAGATTCTCTTAAGAGTGATGCTCTTTCCGTCATAGTTTTTATTTTGTTTCAACAGACCAAACACGTTCTAAGGTCCTTGCATATTATTAATGAGGATAAAATAGGACTTCTTATACCCACATTTTTATTTAAATTCCTGTTAAGACAAATATATTTATCAAAATCCTTGTATGCTAATGCTCATTCATAGCTTTTACAGGTGTCCTCATTTGAGACTTGGATACACTAACAGTGTACTAAACTGAACAAGAATGGTCTAAGATTTGCTGCCATTGCTGTTTGATGTATTTATAAGACAGTCAAGTGGAAGCAACTTCATATTCTGCTCATGTGAGCATACGCTGTTGATGACTTAGTTTGAGTTGACTTGTAATTTGAATATTGCAGTTAGTAGCACAGAACTTCCAAATAAAAATATAATCTCCTCTCTTTTCTTAACAGAACTCAGAATTTTTTAACTTTGATAATTAGATTTTTTTTTCCCCATGCTTTTAAAGGAAAATACAAATGAGACCCAAGGGGTTGGTAAGGTTGTAGCTGGTCACATGGCTTCCAGGCATAATAATCCAGCCCCTTTTGGATCTTCTTAACTGAGTGGTGCTTCCACAGCAGCTCTATTAGTATCTTAATAACCTGCCTGTGGCTATCCTGTTACTGGGACACTTGAGGTAGAAAGTGGCCCTAGCAGTAAATAAGTGCTTGTATACCAAAAGGAACCAGTTAGAGGTATAAATAAGCAGAGTGTGAGTCAGCAAAAAGCCCAGGATTGCACAATGCTTTGGCAGGGAGCAGCAGTCTTGTGATGGCTGGTGTCTGAGGTTGGATTTTTATAAAGACAAGGGCTCATATGCCAAAAGCACAGTTAAAGATCTTATCTTGCGTTGATTAATTTCAACTCAATAATGCTTGCACTTACTTGTTTTTCTACTTTGTCTGTTGGAGAAAACTGAATATATTCCCAAACAGACACTTGTTGTGTTGCTTAAAAAAACAAAGGAGTGGGGTAGGGACAAGCACACTAGTTTCACACTACCTCTGGTACATGTGTAACTCTCATTTGCAAGAACAGTTGTTATCATGTACCAAAGGGAGATTGATCTTCCTTCAGGCACTGGAAGGATGACCTAGTTTAGGGTTTCCCAACTTCTGGGGGGCTAAATGCCATGCTACCCATGTGCTGCATTCCTCGGTTCCCTTGAATCCCCAGCTGTGAACTTCCTCAGCCCTGGGAGGTGCCCTGCTCTCAAGGATAGGAAGCAAAAGCTGGAGGAAGATCTCGGAGACTCTAGCAGCAGCCAGTGTGCCATGTGGGAATGATGCCCTGACTAGGGCCTGCATTAAACCCCTGGGGGACCACATGGAGGCTATCAGTTAGTCCTGACTTAGATGGAGAGGAGGATACAAAATTGAATGCTGAAGAATATAAGGAAAAATGAGGACAGTAGCAGGAATACTGCCACTTACCATATCCATGACTATGTTAGATGAAGACTCTTTTTCCAGCCTTTTTTGTTGTGATTAGTTTTATGGGGGGGAGCAAATTTATACTCTTTACTATAGCCCTGATTATACCAAGTGTTAAATGCTCTGCTGTGCCCAAATAAACTAAATGAGCCATAACTCTGGTAACTGTTGATAACAATGGGGCAGGGCTGTTCTTGAGCTTTCATTACTTATTACATAACACATACATGATGTAATGTCACATGCCCCATTTGGTTCTGTACTACACAGAAAGCTAGAGAAGACTGTGGAATGGGGGAAGGAGCAGTTATCTCATCTCTTTATTTAAAGGGAGATCCCTCTGGGATCACTAAAAGTGGCCAGCATGCTACTAGGCATGGGGACAAAATAACTGTGGGGATGGAATAAGGTGGAAGAAAAAACTTGGCTCACAGGAATTTATTGGACCAAGTTTGTTTGTCAATTTTAAACGTATGTTCCCAGTGCAGGGTGTACTTCTCAGCATTGGCATAGAGCAGGGGTAGCCAACCAACAACACATGCCACAGGTAGCCTCCTTATTTGAAAAGTAAGATTAGGGAGGGAACAGGCATCCCAGCAGAAGCTTGGGCAGGAGCAGAGTAGAGAACAGAAGACACAACAGCAGATCATACAGGGGAAGGGGATCTGAGTGGCATTTGAGGAGGGTACCAGGCCCCTACTGACCTAAAATATGTTTAGTTAGTTCTAGTAAGAATTTGCAAGCAAGCTAGATGGTGAAGTTTGAGCAACTGAGTTGCTCAGGTAACTAAACTTGTTGAAAAGTGGCTCTATTAAATTTTAGATGTTATAACCCAGGAAAGTTGGGCTTAACCAAAGATTGGCCTCTCTTGCCTGCAGTTATGGAGCCTGCACATTATGAACAGTAGAAACTGTCCAAAGAGTTGGGTAAAGCCAGCCAAACTGACTATAAGCAATTTGTTTGTCTCCAGTGACTGTCTTCATGTGGTTGACCCTATGCCAGTCCTAGGACCTGACGTGGAAGCGTATTGCCTACGTTGTGAATGCAAATATGAAGAGAGAAGCACATACACTATTAAGGTAACAGTATAATTCCCCTGCTACATATTCAAGCCTTTCGTCCACCCATAAAACAGAGCTGACAAAATAAAAGCAAAACATCCCAAGTACTGTAAAGCTTGAAAATATCTCCCTTTCTAAACATCTTGTTCATAATAATTAAACATAAAGTGAACAATAGTGACACCACATGGCAACTAAAACTTGGTCTTAGAGGGGATACACTTAACTTTTTAGTTTCAAAATTTGATCTGATATTTGCTAGAAGCTTTTGGATTTTGAAACATTCTGATGTTTTAAATGTGTGACTATTTAGAATTTGCCTTGCTACATTTTTTATGGATGTTGTTATTCTTTGTGGTAGGATTCTTTCCACCAGCTACCAGTCTTGCTTGCCGCAAAGAGTTGAAATCTCAGCAAAGACCATTAAGAAGAGGAAATTCTGCCCTAAACCAAACTTTCTTTTGTTTTGTCGTTAGTTTCAAATTAATTTGCGTGTTTGTGGCCAAAGTTAATAAGCTTAAAGCAGTTGTGTTTCTTTGCTTTTGCTGTCTGTTGTGTTGAAAGCATTGTGTGGAGCATATTTCCAACACTACGATAAACTCTGCTTACGTTTTACAACATGCAGGTTACAATCATACTCTATTTATCCATCTTGGGGCTGCTTCTGCTGTATATGGTGTACCTTACCTTGGTAGAACCTATCCTAAAGAGACGTCTCTTTGGACATTCACAGCTTATACAAAGTGATGAAGATGTTGGGGTAAGTTTACGTCGTTTGAATGCTGTTGAACATTTTGTGGCAGGCTGTATGTGAGAAAATATGGAATGTAATACACACCCGTAGGTCTTCAAAGTTCGTGGTGGGGTGGGGCATGTTCGCGGTGTTAATTGTCATGGCTCCCAGACCTGAAGCAATTAATGCCGTCCTGCTTGCTTGCTCACTGCCTCACCCCCACCCAGTCTTCCATCCCAACACATACGCACAATTTCTGGAGTCATAAGGATCCCTTTTCTTCGCCTATAATGGACCCCCCCAATTTCTCCCAGCTGGTTTTGTGGTTGCTACACACTAGGTGGTCTTGTGCAGTGGAAAAGGAAAATTCTTAAGAGTACAGACATGAATGAGATGGTCTTCCCTGGATATGCCAACAGATGTTAGCGGAGATACTAAAAGATTAAATGCTTAACAGTGAAATACTGTCATGAGGTAACCTAGCAGATTACAAATAAATAATTTTGCTTTGTATTATAACTAGCTACATGCATGATGAGAATAGATTCTCATAGATCAAGATCATTTTTTCTCGAGTTCTGTCTGAATAAAGGAAATAGACCATAGATAACCAGTGGGAGCAGTCGTTTCCCCAGTGTTTGGCCCAGTATTTTTATTCTTAATGTAGATAAAAATAAATAGATAAGACAAGTTAGATGACATTGCAAGCACAGTCAGCTTTGTAAATGTGATGGTCCATATGCTTTGAAGAGACATCTGAGCAGAGGATGTGGATATGCTAACTTGGGGTAACCTTGATGGAAAGAGAGGAGAAAATCAGTATTGTGCCCTCTGATCAAAGAATATAAGGCTTTAAGTCTGTGATGATAAGAAATTAAAGTACATGAAATATCTAGAAAATAGTCTAGAAAATAAACTCATATTCTTGCTATATTCAGCCAAACCACATTGGTAGTAGATACTAAAATATATTTTAAGTGCAGTGTATCTTTAGTAAGTTAGAAACCACACCCCTCTTCACCTCCTCCCCCTCCTCAAAAAAAACAACCCTCAGTCCTATAAGGAGGTATATTTTGGTTTGTTTTATTCAAATCTGCCAGCAGCCTAGACAACTCTAGTTTCTAGTTTAATGTGGTTTTAAATGACCATTTAATCTGTACCCTCATTTAAAAGTGTTCATTATAGCCTATATGTGGTCCTTAAGAATATTGTCATTAGTGCTTTCAGAGTAAGTAGTTGGCTAATGATGCAGCAAAGCTAAAGAGTTTCACACTGATGTTAGAGAGCCCAAATTCGCTTTTTTATTGTAAAACAAAAGGCTGTACACACACTGTTTAAAAGTCCTGTGTCTAGAGGTGCACTGATGCATCAATCCATATTGTATCAGCACCGATAAAAGGAACATTGACATTATTGGCAGTCAGCTTTTTTTGGCTGATGTGGCCGATTTAAATGCCACATGCATGCTCAGCCACAATGTGCACGCAGCCAAGCAGTCTGGAGAGTAGTGTTCATCTGGTAAATCTGTTGGGGGTCAGGGGTGAAGGGAGGAAAGGGGTGTGGTGAGGGGGAGATCAAGGCCCTGCAATGAGGGGGGGAGTGGGGCAGGGGCAGACTGCCCACCTGGGGCAGGGTGTGGGATGGAACTACAAGTGGTGCGTCCAGGGGGGATAGAAGAGGCCGGCTCCTGCCACTTTGCATGAGAGGAGGCACAGGGGGCATGTACACCCCAGATCTCTGTGTGAGCTGGGGGTGGTGCCAGGCTCTTCCCAGTGGCAGGGCGTGGCTGGGACTGCTCAGGGTGGGTGGTGGTGTTGCTGGGAGGAGGGGTATGGGGTGGGCTACAGCCACCCCAAAACTCACCATAGCCTCCCTGACCCTGCTCCCCTCCCAGCACCACCGCTGCCCACCCTGAGCACAGCCCCAGCCCAACCTCTCTGCTAGGAAGAGCCTAGCACTGCTCCCAGCCTGCAGCTGCAGCCCGCCCTCACCCCGCACATAGATCTGGGGAGCATGTGTCCCTGTCCCCACACCCCAATGCCTCCCCCAGGAGGGAACTGCCCTCCTTCCCCATGGGAGCCACCCTGCTTCCCTGCACCCCCTGGATGAGCTGCTTAAACTGCATCCCACACCACACTCTGTCCCAGCTGGGCAGCGCCTACTCCAGCCCCACTCCCCTCCCTCACTGCAGGGCCTTAATCTGCACCCCCATTCCCACGTCCCTTCTCCCCAGTAGACTTACCAGCCATACACTGCTCTCCAAGCTTCTGGGCTGCATATTGGCAGTCGGATTGTTATTGTCCAATTCAGCTTCTCAATGAACGGCCATCAGTATCAGCAAAAAAAAATCATTATCAGTGTACCCCTAAAATGTCAGTGTCATTTTCACTGCTTTATATTCCCAACTTGTCTGCTCTGAGGAATCATATTTGAGGAAATTTGCTCTGTATCTATATACAGGGTGGGTCAGATTTACTTCCATCGTGCTTACCAAACTGTTCTGAACACTTAGAATTGTTATCCTGGGCAATTTGAGAAAAGTATATCACTTAGTCTTGCCCACCAACCATTATTATGGAAAAGTAACTGTTTTTATCCTTCAGAGATTATATTTTCATTGTGAAAATGTAACTTCAGTATATTCAATAAATATTTTCCTGGATAGTGTCTGTAACAGTACATACAATGCAACTTCACTGCACATCTACAGTATATTTACACTGCTCAGTTAGCCTAGTTGATTGACACGTGTCTGAGCAACTAAGCTAACCTAGCTTGTATTCAATTCCCACCCCAACAAAGTTCCATCTGTGTTCTTGTGTCCTCACTATCTCTGCTTTTACCCATGCATGTATGAGGCATGTCCCATGGTTCTTTTTGCTGAGATTTTGTTGACATCTTCACCACAAAGTTGGTGGATTCCAATCTGAATAAAACTGGAACCCACACTCTAATGTATGCCATAGCACTGTGAAGCTAGCTGGGTTTAATAGTCTTTCAAACCTAGATAGAGGGTTTAGGGGTAGGGTGGAATAGAGCTTGGATTCACTATGTACTAAAGATAACCTATGATCCTTCCTGTCTTCATCTGTGGAGCAAAAACTCTCCCACAAGTTCATTGCTCTGAGTGCTGCAGCATCCTCTCAGACCAGAAAAGTGCTTCTGTCTGTTCACATAGCTGTGCAAAGATGATTTTCCTACCTCCTCACTTAGCCCATGTCATGTCTTTCATCCCATCATTCATTGTTTTTATGATATCAAATACAAACTGCTTATCTTTGTTCTCAAGGTCCTTCGCAGCATATTGTGTTCCTTACCAGTTATAGCTCATATGGTGAAAGATGGTTCCTGTCTCTGTGTTGTGATTGAGCCCAGTCTTTTCTGTGCCCTCACATTAAACTCTCAAACAAGCACTTCCTTGCCCTCTCTCATGCTGCCCCTCTTAGTGGGAGGAGCTCTCTATAATTTTTTTCAAAGCAATTTGCACTATGCTATTTCATATCCTTCCTTTAGGTCCCTGTTAAAAGTTCAATAGGATCTGGCCAGCAGTCTCAATAATCTCACCTTCTGTCATGCTGCTTATGCATGGCACAAGATGCATGCAGTTGTTGGGATTGCAATCAAATCCTAACCATGCTGTGGTGCCCCTAAGGCTAGGAGCCCTGATCAGATAACTGGGCACAGTAGTCAGCTGATTGGCTTGGCCACATGTGCAATTCAAGGCATGATGGGAATCAGCTGCAAAGTTGTTTTGCATATTTTATGTAATAACTTTGTGCCTTATTCTCTGTTTTATTGTACCATTATTTGCACCAGTGTGGCTGGGTTTCTACTTAAGTGATTAATTGTATTGTCTAAATGTTATTGTGCACTCCTATTCATGTAGTATCACTTGCTTCATACTTGGATTATAAACTCCTTGAACTAGGCATCATCTAGTTCTGTATTTGTACAGTACTCTAGGATGGAACAGGGTCCTTGCCTGTATCTTGGGGATTCCTAGGTAGTACTGCAGTATAATCCATGACAGCCCATTTAAGGAAGATCCTTCTTAAATAGGTCATTGTGACTGTGTTCCTTTATACAGCAAATGTCACTAATACCCACCACTTTTGAAATGTGGGTTTTGGCAAAAGGAAGTCAACGCATAGAAATGCAAAAAGCGCAGAAACAAATCAGTAGTGTTTATCCTAATATGTCATTTATGTAATCTTTTTCAAATGTTGTTATATCTCTGTGGGATTTATTTACTGGAAAAAATACAGCTTTGCAGGTACTGTTAAAAAACAGGTAGAGGAAACAGTAAATAAACGCTGGGTTGTTGTTGAGGTTTTTGTCATTAAAACAGCTGTATTTACCCTCTGTTTTTTAGACAGCTGAGCACAATGGAGTTGGTTTAGTAAATATCAAAGGGTGTTGGTTTTTACTTAGCATCTTTGTGTGAACATCTCAAACTGCTTTAAGTAACCAGTTGAAAGCTGGTAGCATACTGACATGGGCTCCTCCATTTTCCATTTTTAAATTGGAGTCCACTCATGAAAACTGATGGGAGAATCCCTGTATCTTGGTCACCCAGGCTTCTGATTCAAAGAGCTCCTAAAAAAAAAAAAAAAATGTAATGCTTAGCACATGGTACTAAGACATACTCTCTTGCCCACAGAAGGACTGGTTCTTCTTCCATGGAACTTGGTGGCTAAGCTTCCGATGACAGCCATGGTGTAAAATCAGACCCCATATTACCATTGTGTTGCATGAGTTGCTGCTGGTATGAGGCCTCCCCTTAAAGAGCATGCATGCTAAATTTGGCTCCTCTAAGGAAAACTCATAGCAGTTAATTTCTGTAAAGTGCTGAAGTTCCTGTCTGTTTTTAAAGGTTGTCAAGCTTAGTGTGTCTTCCTTTTGTTGAGGATAATGTATTTACACAGTTAAAATCACAGAAATGTAAATGTTACTTTCTGCAACTTTAGGATCATCAGCCTTTTGCCAACGCTCATGCTGTGCTGGCTCGTTCTCGGAGTCATACCAACGTGTTGAACAAAGTGGAGTATGCTCAGCAGCGCTGGAAGTTGCAGGTCCAAGAGCAACGCAAATCTGTCTTTGACCGCCATGTTGTGTTGAGTTAACTGATAACTGGAAGAAAGCAAAATGGACTAATGGAACTAGCTGACTTATGTCTTCCTGCTCCTACTACTTCTGAAGGGTTCTTTAACTGGTTTGTTATTGTTGGCAAAAAAGAATTTGAACCTTTTGCAAAAATGTACTAGAGTGGAAGCTATTAAAAATAAATACCTGTAATTAGCCTAAAGCTAATAATTCTTTGTTTTCAGATCGCTTTTGCTAACAGAACTAAAACAAACAAACAAAATCAAAGGTATCTTTAGATGTAACTCTGATACCGTATTTATCATTATGACTTTAAGATGGTTTTTAAATGTATATTTCTCACTTCTGCTTCTGTGATTTAAGAAGTAACAGGGAATATACTTGGGTCACAAGAGATTGGTTACAACCCACTAATCGTGTTACACAGACTTTTGTAAATATACTTGGAGTTTCTCCTGGTTACTTAGAGCTGTGTATTAGGAACCTAAATCTTGTGGTGTAGTTCTCATTTTTAAGATTAGTGGGTGGTATACATCACTTGGTTTGTGCACTGATTCTTTGAGGAAGCTTAAATGGACAGTGATTGTTGATGAGCTGCAGACTTAAAGTACTGTGATGTAGATAAATTCTAATGCAGTGCACATTAAGCCAGTTTGGCATTTTACTCTCTTGATTTGATCATTTAATATATTGTGTATGGTATCTTACAAAAAAATCTTTTCCCGTCTCTTCATGAGTAAAGTCTCAGGAGTTAGTAGATAATAAAGTATTTATTTTACAACAACCACAAGGAAAAAACCCTTTTGCATTTGTCTCCAGTGATGGTCTAATGCACATACCTTTAACTAGCGCCTGTCATCTTGGGACTAGCTGTACTTTTCTTTTTTTAACTGTGGTTCTGTACTCATCCCTCTAAGAGGTGTATACAGGTAATTAACTTTCATATATCCTCTTTGGAATGTAACAATTAAAAATAATTGTGCTGATTTTTGAAAAGCCTGCTTGCTGTTTCTGTATTTCATAATTTCCATGGATGGCAAGAAGGGAGAAATACTTTACATTTTTTTAAACCATTTTGCCAGGAACTTCAGATTACTGGTTAATGTTCAGTGTTTTGATTGGGGAAACATGACTCAGGACTGGCAATTGAGTACAAATTACTTCTAATTAAATTCATATCCAGTGCTGGTAGTAGTAGCTGCAAGTTATTCCCATTTGTCTTGTTACTGTTCTGTATGCAGTAGAAGCTAAAAGAAGTTAGCTACAGTCCAACTTCCAGTAGGAAAAATAGCAAAATCTCCATACTTAGTTCTGCTGGGTGCTCTTGTTTGTGTTTAAAGCAGCAGAACAGAGGAGAACAAATCCCTGTTGCATACCTGAATCCAGATGCAGATGGATATTGCAGCTGAGCCACAACCATCCTTGCACTGCCTTAGTTCTGTGCAGATCAAGGACTTTACTCACTTCTCAGTACAGTCACTGCACCCATTTCACAAAATCCAGAACTCTTTTACCAGTAGGGTTATCATGTGTGCTTTTACCTGTAGTAAAAAAAAAAATCATTTGCTAGTAGAAGATTGAGAGCTAGTAGAGTGAGAAACCAAGCTTTATTTACTATTGCTTTTCTCAACACCCAAACTCGTGACTCCCAGGTCAACAGGGACAACAATGCCCTCATCCTCCATAGAGGAAATACAATGTTGAAATGATTTGCTTCATGGTCGCTTGTTCTCTACCATTTCAGATGGCTGTCCTACTGGCAGCCTTACTCCTTGCGTGTCTTCTCTGAAGAAGCCTTGAAAGAAGGGAAATGGTGATCTGTACAAGGAAGGTCTTGAAATGTTTTTAATTCCACTTATACTAGCCTTCTTTCTGATGTAAAGGTAGCAGCAAGCACGTCTATGTTTTAAATCCTGGATGGGTCTTCCCTGGAAGGAAAAGTGCAACTCTTTCAGCGTACCAGATTCACAGTCAGTAATTTTAGGTTGTGCTTGAAAATGATTAAGAAAATGAGCTGATCAATAGGAAATGCAGTTTGTCGCTCATTTTAATGCAGATGAAAATGGAGATTTCTCAAATGAGTTAACTTATTATACATTGGATTCAAGTTAGAATGTGCTTTAATACTGGATACAAACTTCATAAACTCATTGGGCATCTTTAATATGTAGCAGAGTCCCAATTTTAAAAGCTATGGTTACTGATAAGACTGCTGCAGAATGTGTGTTGCCATTGCCTTGTGCCCTGTCAATGTCTTCCTTGTCCTGCACACCCAGGCTCTGCATCTTATGGAAATTCCCCTAGAGAAAATGTGGGCCTTTCTCACTCCTGAAGTGATGCAAATGGAGCAGAGAAGGTTTAGTCTGGCCCAGTGCAGAGATCCTGGAAACAGCTAACCCAAGATACCACTGAAGGTTGCTCAAAACAAAACTGATCTTGTGACACTACCATAAAATCAATTTAGTTGAAAATACCAGTTTCATGTACCCCTTATTCAAATATATTGACTTGTGTATCGAATGAAAACATAAAGGTCTAGATATTTTTTATGCTGATTATGTAGTGAGATGTAAAATTTAATTAAATGAAAAGACGTTCATTACTGCAAATTGCTGCAGCATATGGATGAAGGATATAAATAAAACATCTTCCTGATTTACTTTTTAAGGTAGTTCAATTGTATCTAATATATCTAAACTTTCTAGCCTGTCATTCTAAGATTTGTTGCCATCATAGTTACAGTGTGGGTGGTAAAAGCTAAACCAGAAAAGAGCAGATCTAACTGTAAGCTACTTTGCATATTGTCGGTTGACTATAAATTACACCAGTCTTTTGACTCAACTCAGCAGTATTAGAGGTACATCATTCAGGTAAGAAACGTCAAGAAATACATATGGAAAATTATGTATTGCTATGGCTGGCTAAATGTCAACTGACTTTTGTAAATGATTTCTCAAGACTATTTAATGTGTGTGAGAGACACTAGGTAGTTAGTACTTTAATCAGTCTTCTTTAATCTATTTTTTATTAAAAACATAAGCTGCTACTTTTATATAAGAATTAAAATGCTATTTTTGAAACTTATAATGCAAAACAGATATTTTACAGGCATATTCAGCTGCCTTAAAACTGGAAACTCTGTTTCTGTGGATTCTTTTGGAGTTTTCACTCCATCTCAGAACAGGTGAGTTTTTTGTAGCAGACGAGAAACGCTGTATTGCTTCTGATTTTGTTTTGGTTTAGATGTGAGCCTGGTACATAACGTGTTATATAACGTAGTTGTGTAGCAAGTATTAAGTGCCATCCAACCAATGCTGTAAGTACCTGATGATATCTTTGTTGGCTTTTACAGTGCAGATGCAGTTACTGGCAATTTGTATTTTAGTGGAACATAAACAAATTAAAACTTCCTATCTTTTTCCCCCCCAGTATTAACAAAGGAAGCAATCATCACTTGTCTGCTGTTTTGAATTGACAGTACATACGTACGTTCAACTTGGTTCTTTTCCAACATGTAGTGAGGCAACTTATTCTGTAATTTTAACATGCATTTGTGTTTAGCATTTGCCTTTGCTAGCACCTAGCGTACTAAAGCATCTGTTCTAGAACTTGCTTTCCCTTTATATAACGTAGCATGCTAAAATAGATTATCAACTCAGTGAAAAATGTGAGGCTCTAGGTAGTAAAATTCATTGTATCAAATGATATAGAACACAAATCTATTTTGATAAATATAACTTTATGCACAGGAAAAATAGGCTCTAACAAGCGATCATACAATTCCTTCCCTTCTCAGTGGAGTGGGTATGAAGGTATTAGAGAAGTTGCACGTCATGGTGAAGAAGTTGGATTAATGGCAAAATTCTTCCATCAGATACTGCAGTATTCCTCTGTGAATATTGAATGTTTGATATTTTTGTATTTTTTTTTCTTTTAATAGGTGGTGATACTGGGCATTTCCAGTACTGTTAAGAAATTCTTTTTGTAGTCTTTCCTTTCAGGATGGCATGATGTAACCTGATTTTTAGAGTGGCACGTAGATGTGGAAGTGGATGGTATTCTGGCTGGACTCTGCATCAACAAAGATTGTGTGCAATCCCTGTGAACAGATCCTGGTAAAATAGTGCCTGCTTTAAACTTTTTAAATGTGGCTTTCAGTTAGAAAAATAATCAGTGCTGGAATGCTAAGATTAAAGGACTCCTGACATAGCTTGATAACCTTGTACAGTATAGCTTCCTAGTGATGGTGCTTTTGCAATCTCTTTTTAATCTTCTGAGTGTGATTTGAGCAGTTAAAACCCAATCCAGAGTAGTTTATCTGTGATACCCATAGTTAGGCCTCTTGTAGAGAGAAGATGGAAGCATCCTCCATTTATGGACACCATGAATTGGAAAGGGATTACCAGGAATATGCTGATCTCTGCAATACTCTCATATTCACTCACTTTAGCTGCAGAAGCCTTTCTTCCTAATACAGTACTTCATTACTGAGGGTATATTATCTGGACATTTTTTGTCATCCTTTTAATATGAAGCTAAGCTGACTCTCAGATCATTGCAAGGCAGTGGGAGCAAACTATTTAAAACAAATGTGGGTCCCTCCAAGAAATGAATTTCTCTCAGAACTAGCATAGCACTTCACAGACACAAGACTGAGGGCCCCACACAAGAAATTTTCAAACCAATTAAAACAAAGAGGTGGTAGGATAACAGAGTAAGCTGTCAAGCTTTCAGTGGACATTTATGTTCAGTGTGGGTGCTAGTTACCTGAGCTGTAATGTAAATGGTTTTGGGGTAAGTGGAAGAGTGCATGGGGCTGGATAGGATGTTGCTTAACATGCCAGACTTGTTTATATAACATCAGCAATGAGTACTAATTTCTGTCCATTTCAGCCTGAGCTGGGATCGGTTTGTGACGTTTGTTTCCACGTGCCTATTAAATTGGAGCTCAAGAAGCAGCTTGACTGCTGTTCCATTTAGGAAGGTGTACAGAGTTGTGTTGTCTTTACGTAGCACTTTTTGGTAAGTTTCTCTAGCATGAGCTGGTTCTTGGGCCTAGCAAAGACTATGTTCAAATGGTGCATCCATTGTGACAGTCTCTCATATCATTCTATAGTAGCATAAATTCATTTAAAAGTCTTTCCTGGAACATCTTACTGAGGGCAGGTAACCCTTAAACTTAAGGTATGACTTAATTAATATGCAGTTATACATTTCCAGGTTCAATGCAACCCCCCTTGGATAGTAAAAACTACTGTAACTTCATGGACAAATTACCCATCTATGGTGACTCCCATCATGTGCCATTGCCCAGGCCTTTTGGTGGGGATCCCTTCGTCACATTTCACGTATACCCTGAGACTTCTCCCCAGGTTGCTTGCTCTGAAGATTTGTCACTACTTCCTTTTGCATCTGAGCAGTTAATCTCCGAGAATTTCTACAGTGATCCCTGCAGCTTCCCTTATCAAGTTCCCCATGTCAATCAGGGCAGAGGAGAGTACTCATATGGACCAGCTTTCATCAGAAAAAGGAATGAGAGGGAAAGGCAGCGGGTTAAGTGTGTCAATGAAGGATACGCCAAGCTCAGACATCACCTGCCTGAGGAATACTTAGAAAAACGGCTCAGCAAGGTAGAAACACTTCGGGCTGCAATAAAATACATTAGTCATCTACAGTCTGTTCTATACAGTGATCCTCTGGTGATGGAGAAGAATAGCCAGGCACCAAGCCAAGGCAACTGTTAGACAGATCCAGTTTTGAAGTCTATTTGAAGTCCTCCGACCAAATAAAAAATACTCTTAAATTTGAAAGCTTTGATAACCATTGTATTATGAGTAACATGCATTTCTGGGAAACCGGTTCATTTTATGCACTGCCCAAAGCACCCATCAGTACCAACATGCTTGAAAAAATTGAAGCCTACTGCAACTATACTAAAAAGAGAAGATGTGTTAATGGGCAAGAAAATCATATCTGGACTGTCTTAAGTCTTGGAAATTAGAGAAAAATGTTAATTGGAGACCAAGAGTACAATAGCTGTTTGTCATTCTTTCAGCGAAAATTAACTGTCTTTGCTGTCTCAGTTTGCAGGTTCTAAATAAAATAACATTTTCACTGATGAGCTGCTGTTCATTTTCAGGGATAATGAAATGGGTTTTCCCTGTGCACGCACTTCCCTGAGGGAGCTTTGCTGTAACTGCCAGTCTCTTCCACAGAATACAAGACCTTTTGTAAAGGTCCTTGGGGTGTTCTTAGCAGGCCCCAATAAATTTTTATTTATGGCAGAGTGCACTTACCTGGGCTTGGGGGAATGCTACATTTTTGGATATGTAGCATTCCCCCAAGCCCAGGTAAGTGCACTCTGCC
>JAGPOW010000304.1:101120844-101132644 GCA_030014935.1 Caiman crocodilus
CATTTTTGGATATGTAGCATTCCCCCAAGCCCAGGTAAGTGCACTCTGCCATAAATAAAAATTTATTGGGATTTATTTGGATAGCCTCTCCTTTTATTAAGTAATATTTAGTATGTGAAACCTGAAGCTCTTCCTTGGGGTTTAAACCCCATTTCTCATGGTCAGACTTCAATATGAGAGCCAAATATTGTCACTCATCCAAGTTCTGCATGATTTTAGTTAATAAGCAGCTATGTTGAAAGTAAACAGGACTTTTCATAGAATAAAACAACTCACTGTGGGAAGGGAAAGGGTAGAATGTGGCCTGGAATAACTATACCTGGTGAGCTTTAAGTGCTCGGCAGTTCTACTATGATCAAGGTCTTTTTCCTTCCCCTCCCCCAACTTTTTTTTGTACACGGTAGCTATATGCCATTAGACAACGTATGGTTTCACTTTGAATGCATGACAGCAAAGTGATCTTTCTAGCAAGAGCCTAATTGCATGAGAGTGTTCAGGAGCATCTAGCCCATGGTTTGTACTGAGCTTTGATGTCTCTTGGGATAAAAGATGCACTACTATTATAGGCATATTTTGTTGGTGAATATCAGTCAATCTCCCCACTTACCATGAGGAGAGCTATTGCAACCTGGGTGATGAGGAAAACAGAAAGAAGACCAAACAACATGAGTGCCTCAAACAGAATTCCAGATGTGCCTTTTCTCTAAACACTGCAGAAATGCAGTGAAGACCATCCAAATAATATCCCACTGCTTGTTGAAGAATAGGCATGTCTAGAAGCTGGAGCAGAGCTTAACAGGGAGATTCCTAAAATGCATATTCCTGACTGATCTTGAGCAAGTTAAGTAATCTCAGTTTTACTTATCTAGACATGGCAGAGGCAGTCTAATCACCAAGGGATCCTGGTTTTGTCTGATTTAAAAATATCTCCAATTTTTGGTTTAAGAAGTAACCCTAAATCCACTTTTTTCAGTGATTTAAATGAAACACCATTAATATATAGATATGTAGGTAGTGATGTTTCATTTTAATCATGGAAAAATGTGGATTTGGAGTTACTTTTTTTTTTTAACTGAAAATTAGAGATTCTTTTTAAATCAGGAAAAAACCCCAGGATCTCTGTGATCACTGGAAAGATTCCTAGAAGGGAACTTGACAAATTAGGGATATGTTTCAAGGCCTCTCGTTAACAAAAGGGGTATGTTGGACCAAAGGCTCTTTGGGGAAGGATTCTTCCCAGTTCCAGGTTTGTACAAGGCTTACACAGTGGGACTGGGGTCTTCAGGGATTGCTGTAATATAAATAGTAAAAGGCAGGCTCTGACTTCTTTAGCTATGTGCCATACCTGAGTGGTGTCACAAAGCACAACCAGTCCACTGGCTCTTGCTCACAAACATGCAACAATGCAGCTGTCTTTTGAGGAGCTTTGAGCTTGTAAGACCCAATCTCAGCCTGTGGGCTTGGCACTGCTCTTGGGCTGCTGCAGTGCCTCATTTTCAGGATTTGGTGTGACTCAGTAAATGAAGGGAGCATGCTTCATAGGAGTACTCCTGGGCTCCAGAAGCCACATTTCATCTCTGTAGCTCAATTCACCCTTGTCTTTTTGGCCTTCAATAGAAAGCAAGCCTTGTCTTTTTGGCCTGTGAGCTCCTACGAGCAAGATCTCTCTGATCCTGGGTTTGTACAGCAGTTGAGACTTGGACTTGGTGTGGGGCCTCATGGTGTTACTGTAGTCTGGATAAATAAACAGAAGTGAGGCAACGCAAGGTTTGTAAAGTGATCTGAGGTTATCAGTTAACATATCTTGGCCATGGTCCTTTGACCCTCCTTGCACAGCCACAACACCTTTTATCATAATTGCACAGCTTCAGGTATTAGTAGGATAATATTTAGTTATTCAAAGGTGTAAAAAGGCCCATATATACAGAATGCAGTCTTGTGCTACACCCTGCACCCCCGACCTCCCTGATACAGCTAACCTGGCAATTTAATCATTTAATTGTCAGTGGTGTTTGAAATTAGGTATGTGTTAGACAAACCATTATCCTTGGTGGTTACGTTTCTGCACTTGTTAGCTGAGAAGCTCATGGGTGTGCCCGCTTGTCCTACTCTAGTGCATCAGTTCCTGTTGGTAGTGGATCTATGGCAACCTGCTTAGTAACTAGAAAACACTGGCATTGAATGACTTTCCACATCAGGCAGGAAAAGGAGCAGGATTTCTGAAGCTGCGCTGACAAGATTCAATTCTCTTTATAACTGGTAAGTTCAATAAATGCCTTTCCCAGAACTGCTTGTTTAAGTAGCTGAAACTTCTCTACTAGACTCTTCTCTTTGGTCTATGTTTTCTCCTGCCTATTTTGTACCCACTGGGAGCCTAAACAGGGAACTTCACTCTTTCCCCCTTCCTCCCCTTATGCCAATAGGTGTCCCCAGCATCATATTCACTCAGAAATTAGTTTAAATGGAATATTAAAAATAAAATGATAGTTAACACAGACAATAATTTAAAATTCATGACATCAGCAATCTTTTGGTGTCACAGTTTGAGAATCAGTTGATTATATAAAGAAAGATATCCATATAATTTCTGTTATGTAGTCTGATAATATTTGCAGAGATGATTATGGTTTATGATTTGGGTCTGGTGGTTATTGTTTAAAGAAACTATTTTATTCATGGAATTTGCTGAACTATGACAAGGCTTACCATCATGTTTGTTCTGTATCATTAAATTTGTTTTAAAAAATGGTATCATTTTTAAAAGGAAAGATGCATCACAGCCTCAGTTTCATTTTCAAAAGCAATTTAAACACCTGGAAGATTAAGTCCTATTGACTTTCAGCATGAAAATTTTCCCCGAAATGTACAAACATCTCTGAGGTGATATACAAGCTTGGCTGGAAATCTACATTTAAATCTTGCCACATTACTGGCAGTTACACTTATGTTGCCATTTTTACCATGACAGCCACAGAATAGTTACCTCTTCACTTGTCACATCTGAGCACGATTTCCTTCTTTTGGCAAAGCATTGTCTGTCATCATAAAACAGGATGGAACATTAGATCAAAATATTTCCCATTTAAACATCACTAAAAATCACACACGAGTAACAAGCAGCTGTAATCTAGCATAATATTCAGTCTTTGAGTTTACTCAGCTCTACCTCCAATTTTGTTTGTTTGTTTGTTTGGTGGGGGGCACAAAAAATCTGGAGGGTTGGGCTGGAGACAGTCTGCAGGTGGGAACCTTCTCAGGTGTGGCAGTAGGTGGCACAAACTGTGAGTCCCAGAATGGCATCAGAGCACTGTCCTATTAAGGACTAGTTGCAAAACTGGTGTAAAAAATCCCATGGCACTTTTCCTAAGACTTTCCATTTTCAGATACCTCTAAGATTCTCACCCTATAGCCTGTTAAAGTTGATGGAAGAATTCAATCAGTTTTTGCTGGAATAACATTGTTAATCCCCACTAATACTTTTTGGCCTACCTAAACTGCACTCTGGACAATTATATTCAACCTATGTAAACTCCGCCTGTGATTTCAATGAAATACATTATTCTCCAGTTCCTGTTGCTCTGCACTATTACAGTGCTATTGCATTCACCCCTGAGGTGGCTGACTGAATTTCAGTGGAAAGCGGAGTTCTGATCAATTTTCTTATATAAATGCATTAGTTAATAAATATTTTTAATTTCTTAGTGATCCACTGGCAATGCTTGGCTATTGTGGTAGTGAATTAGCTATATGGTAGATTAGATTAAATCCTTGGTATCTGGTGTATATTCACCTCAAGCACCAGCAATGTCATTATTCCCTGTTTTAGGTAGCTGGTTCTGCAGGGAATGGATCGGTCCTTGTTTGCAGATCACAAGTACTGCAGCATGATGACAGCACATGATAAAGTCTCATGCACCAACTTTATAACTCATGGTTATCCCTTCTCCAGTGGATCCTTCATCACACATCCTGCCTCGGTTACCAGCTCCCTTGGCCCTGTAAGGTAAAGTTGCTGTTTGTGTCTGCAGTTTGCTGCCTTATGCCCAGTCTCTGCTAATAAGAAACAAAAGCAATAGAGGCTTTTGGTTGACTGGCAAACTAAACATAATTAGAGATTTGCTTTGTATTTTTTCCTTGTCAGCTTTTTAGAATGTTCTTGTCCAAAATTATCTTGCAACATTGTGGACAATTGAAGGCAACTAGTAAGCCTGCTATGTGAAAAAGTCTTCTAGTATTACACAGATGCCCAAAATCACAATGTGCCTAACAACCATCCTCTGTGAAGCTGTCCTCATGATGTTTTGGGACAGTAAATTTCCTTTCTGTGTTGAGCCTAAGCCAGTCACCAATGGTCAACTTGACTTTATACTGAACTGCTTTTCTCTGTCTTTTTCCTTTTACTGTGTTCATCCTTCCCTACTGTGGCCCACCATAAGCTATTAGCCCTGACCTAGCCCTAGTCTAGTCCTAATCCTCAGGTCCAGCTAAGCTGTGCTTAGTTCAGGATAGCTTTGTGGCTGGTACCTATCTGCCTCTTGATTTCAGCCAGCCAGGAACCAATTGCTTACAACAAGAGTGAGACTGACTGCTGTTCTAAGTCACGTCAGCCCAGAATCACAGGATTTTCCTACTATTAAGTAGCTGCTTATACCACTTTTCCACCTACTTTGCACAATGGGAATAGCAGAAAGCAGGTGTCTGGTTCTGGCCCTGGGAGGTGTTCTCTACCTGACTTAGGGAAGTGATTTTCTCCTAACAGTAATCCACTGCTTTTTAATTCAAGGTGCTCATGGATCAGGCACTGTCCCTGTTTCCCTGAAACAATATGTAAGGGTCTCATGGTGCTGGAAAAATCTATGGACTTTGCTAATGTTCCTGTTCTGGCAAGAAGAGAGTCAGATGGGTTTTATTACCGAGGTACAATAAAACAGAAGATCAAGGTAAGTAATAGTGTTTTCTATCCTGCCTGGATAACATAGTGTACAGGGAGATCCGTTCATCAGATGGATTATGTAATGGACTTCCTACAAGACATGGGTAACATTCACAGGGATTGCTCTGAGTCTTTAATGAGCACCCTTTCCACCCCTTGAGCCCTGAAATAGGCTGAGCTGAGCTGAGCTGTACTGCCTTGGGCAGATCTCTGTGCCTTCAGCGCATTGCACAGGGTTTCAATGCCAGTTCTGAACTCAGCTGCTGCAGACAGGCAGAGGGGAGGCCAGAAGCTGAGGCATGCATAGGAGTCACAGTATCCAACTGTGGCCATAGCGCCTATCCCATGCACCTTTTTCATGACATACTGTGCACAATGGCTTGGGATACCATATACAGCTGTGTTACCAGCTGTTTATTTCCTTGGCTGTGCCTTGTCTTCCTGATAGGTCTGACTTTATGAAAAGTATCTTGGCCTTTATGAGGGGCTGTTAATCTTGGGGAAGGATTCTTCTTTGTCATGTCTCTGGTCCAACCTTTTTTATATAATCTGCTCCCAATATTTTGCACAGGCCACTGCTTCTGGTGTTTAGTGTTGTCAAGTCTTGGGCAGTGCATTGTGGTGCTACAGGGCACCTCAGGAGATGATCTACTGTTTGCTTTTATCTGGACGGTACACAGTTTTAATTCAGTGTAGTCCTTAGGTATTAGACCACTCTTCACTGCTCCCCACACCATCTTGCCTGGGTTTAATGATAATATCTTTGCTTTTATCCCCAAGATTGCCAGGCTGTAAGGAGAGACTGCAGCCCAGAGACCCTGTTACAGCATGCCCTCTAGCATTGTGGGTGCCTCCAGCAGGGAGGGTGTCTCCAGCACTGTGTAAATCTGTCTTCAGGCTGGAACCCAGGCCTTCCTATTTGAGTTAGAATGCTCTGCCCATAACCATTGACTCCTCACTTCCCTCTCCCTCCCAGTTCTTTCTTTGGGGGTTTGCCCATTTGGCCCTCTCCAGCAAGGTTGTGAGACCCCTTTGCTCCTGTTGTGAGTTGGGGCACTCAGGACCTTGCAGAAAGAGGTTCTTTGTTTCTGTGCCAGTCATGCTGGGCATTAGGCCAATTTGAGATGAATATTGTTATGATGGAGAGGGTCCCAGGTCTTGTTGAGTATAGACAGATAAACATCAATATTTCTGGAAAGGTGTTAGTGTGTTATGTATACACTTACACCTTTCGTCCTCTGCAAACTATGGCACAGCATGTCTTCTCAGAGACGGTAGTGAAAGCTTTAATTCATTAAGTTGTTAGCAGTTAAAACTTAAAAGAAAAAAGGGCCTATTCTTTCTGAAGAACAAAGGAGTGGCTCACTTCACTTTTTGATGCCGAGTCCCTTCACTGTTTTTAAAGAATTAAATTCCTGCATGTAAGGAGAGAGGGCTCAAGAGTGATAGAGAATAGGCCTGCATTGCCTTGGGGTGCTTTATCATTGCCCATCTATGCACTGGTTTGTGGCATCCAATCAGTATTGTATGGATTACAGCCTATAGTATCTTTTGCAGTGGGGAAAATACAGGACTTATTTATAGTGAAGGTACTGGGTATGTTTGACTGAGGCTAGGGGATGCAGATGGCCTCCTGGAGTTCTTCCCAGTTCTCTAGATTCCAGACAAATAGAGCATGGGCTGCTTGCTGTCATGCTTTAAGCTGTCCATGGAGTTCTGGCCTAGTCTAAACACTCATGGACTGGACTGGCCTGCTAACTGATATACAATACAGGGCCTCATTGTAATTCTCTTTTGTCCTGGGAGCAGGAGGAGAGTGGAATGTATCTGATAGAGTTTGCCAAGCCACCTGCACTGGGTGAAAAGTATCCAGCATACATGCAAAAAACATCCAAAGATGACATCCTTGAGTATAGCCATGGAACGAGTCACTGCATACTCCCTGGAGACAAAGTTCTGGCACCCTGGGAACCCGACATGGTGAGATATGGCCCTGGCACTGTTGTACTGGGCATTGAGACCAGGGATCCGCTGAGAGGTAGGAATGAAGTTAACTTGCTCTTGCTACCCTTGCTCAGGGACACAATTGGGGTAGATTGCATCCTCCCCCACTTTAAAACCCAACTGCCTGGCAGTAGAAGCAGCATTTCTATTCAAGCAGTGCTGGGGGAGTCGGTTGACTTCATGGTTCATTATCTGACTCCTTCTAAGCTCTTCATTCCACAGGTGTTGATGACCCTCTCTCCTTTAATGGTCTTGATGTTCCACTAATCAAGCTACCCTTTCTTCTGCAATTCTGCTGCTCTTGATAATGTAGTTCCTATTTCACAGCCGGACAGACTGTTTTTAATTTATTCCAGTAAAGTTATATTTGTTTTTGCATGTCTTAAACTGAATAATATAGCTCTAGGCCCCTAACATATGAGTAAGGCTTCTAGTGTCTTTTTACCTGGAGAAAAAAATGTCTGCGTGTGATGTAATGATGATGTACTTGACCATGTGCCACCTCTCTTTTCCAAAATCCTAGATCTGCCCAAAGAACCTACTGTGATATTATGACAATGAATGCTGTGGTGGGTGGTGATGCCATACAAGCATCAGTGCAATTTGTATTGTTTATTTAAAAATACAGTTTCCACGGAATGCAGTAGGAAAAACTAATATGGCTCTTAAGTGCTTGAGTGTGAGAGCATGACATCCCCGATTTACCTGTGTTAATATTGGGACTTGTTAACTTTTACCTTCACTATCCACTATGTCTATTATTGTATCAGCTATTAATTAAACTAGCTCAGTGGTTCTCAACTCAAGGCACCCCTTGGAAGATGCCAACTCAGTTGTGACTAATTTGTTGCCTACAGAAAAAATATTTAATAGAGATTTTCTGTTGCAAAGAACACAAAGACCATAACTATACATTTCTATTAGAAATTTCTGGGCTAAATTTGTGAATTGTTTTTATAAACCTAACAGTGCTAACAATGTGTGGCACCCTGCAACACGCTTGAAAGTATCTCAAGGCACTCTGATTATGAATCACTGAACCAGCTCCTAAAACATGGACCCACCCATTTCTAAGCAAGTGAAAGATGATGTCCTGGTCCTGGGACTTATGTGGAGTGCCCGTATACCAAGCAGGGCAAGTGTAAGAGGATGGCCCATGTAAGAATGCTCATAGCACTCATTTCTACATCAACATGGTGATCTGAACAGCCAAATGTGAGATATTACACAGTCTTGTGATTCAGTCAGGTTTGGCAACTGGGCCCTACCAATTTATCAAAATGTTGGTATAAAATGTCATTAGATTCTCACTGCTATGTTTGGCTATGTTGTCAGAAATTATTCAGACAATTGACATTTGCTTGCATTTCACTGGGTAACACTGGCAGTTCAACAAGTGCCACAGTATCTCTGTGTGTAATGAAATTTTAGAGAAGTGATTCCTAAAGGCTGTGTCTCAGGTGACAGACATGTACTGGAAGATCCCCCTTTGTGAGGAGCTAAATGCTCTCCTCCCCAGCCTAGTACCCTGTGCCTGCCCCTGCTGCTGCACATGCCATCCCCAGGCAGTCCCCCTCTCCTCCCCCACCTTGCCCCCCACTCCCAGCAACATGCTCTGCTGTGTGCAGGCAGGTGGGTGGATGCACAGATGGAGCTGCACTTTGAAGTCCAGCTCATCCCCTCCATCCCTCCAATGCTCCTGGGGCTGGCAGAAAGAGCCATTGGGATGGTCACTGGCATGTAAGACCCTGCAAGAGCCACCTCAGTAGAAGGGGCTATCCTTGTCCCCTGACATACAGACCAGGAGTCATGGACAGTGGAAAGAGCAGGGCACAGCTTTTTATTTTGGTATAATTTTTTAAAAGTACATTTCAACACTGGTTTGACTTCCTATAGCAGGGGAATGGAATATGTTATATTCTTTGAAATATATACATTACAAGTATTTAGCTTTTTGGGCATTAAGAGTGAAGCATACTGCCAACTTTAAACCAGAAAACAAGTTGGCCCCAGATACCAAAAGTTTGGGAAATGGTGTTGGAGCATGTTGGCATTCCTGTTCTAGTGTACAAAGGTAGATAGCGAGGGTTAAGTTGCACTGACCTGTTCAAACACATTTTAATGGAATGTTACCTCTTCTTTTCAATAGCCTCAGAGGATGAAGAAATTACAGTCCAGTTCTGGAATGGCAAGAAAGTGAAAGTACCACTAGGTGTGGCCTTATGGATTCCACCAAATTTGTGGGACAGGATAATAGATATGATCCACATGCCCTTCACCAGTAGTTTAAAGCTTATGGAAGCCCTCCAGAGCACTAGCTGTTGCAATTTGTGTTGCAGACCTCTGAAAACTCCTGTTCATGCATACACTTTAGATAGTGCATGGCGACCTGTACGCAGTACACCTATCACCTGGACCCCCTTCCACTGTCATTACCATAGTATGTGCTGTTCATTGGCACATGCACAATGCATCTGCTACCACCATCCCAAAGTCAGTACCTGGTGGCCTGTACCATCCAAGTCTCCACTACTTCTGAGAGACACTAAACAAAAACAGCCCGACAACAGTATCTGTATGAAACTTTTGGAATTGGAAGCTCCAAAAGAAGAAGAATCGGCAGTTGTTGGTACTGATGCTGGTGCTAATGTCTCCTCCTCTAGCTCCTCTGATTCAGAAAGTGACTCACAGATGTGCTTAACTAAGAGCACGATGGTGGACAGTGCTGTTAACACAGATTCTAGCCTTTTCGAAAAGTCCACGTTGAAAGATGCTGTGAAACCTCAGTGGAGATACTGGAAGAGAAACCACCCCAAGTCACTTCCCCGGAGTCCAGGTAGAGCTCAATTCCCTCGTGGGGTGGCTCTCAATGGCTGCTGCTTTGCTAAAAGCATTCCATGTGCTTGGCAATCTGGTAGTCCTTTTTTTAGGGTGGGCTTGACTATCTCTCTGAAAGGAGTGACAGAGACGTACCTGCATATGTGTATTTATGCCAGTAAATAAAGTAGAAACCAAACTGCATGTTTATGTGGTGCACAGATAAAGGAAAAGGAAGCAAGTAGACAATCTGACATGCACCCTTTTCCTGCTACATGGAATTTAAAACAAAAAAGTCAGAGGAAATCGTGCTAACAACACTTACTATGAATTAAATTTTTGCAATCTTACTTCATTAAAAAAACACAAACCCTGTTTTGGAGTTTCCATTAAGCATGACTTTAATCGGTATAGAAGCATGATGTGCATGTCACATGCATTTTCTCCCACCCCACATAACATTTCTCCCTCATCTCAGCCTCTTTCAGTACTTTTTTTCTGGTGAAAAGCAACTCAAACTATTAACTGAGACCATGCAAGGTAACTCTGGATGCCAGTGGTCTCACTCCATGGTTTACCTTTTTACCCTTAGTGACTACTCTGAGCTAGAGCCAATTTCGGAGCAAAATTGCACTTTCCTTCCTTGTTAAATGAATGTTTCTCTATATGTTTTGAATTATTTTCACACACAACATTTCAGTGTTTTGCATGTTACCTGTTGTTTCATGATCCATAGGAATCTGTGTTCTTAGCAATACATGGGCAAAGGACAAATTGAAATCCAAAACTAGTTGTTTGGAGGCATCACCTATTGCAGCAATCAACAAGAGTGCAATGTTTCAAACTACTGAACAGTCTCCTCGAAGACAACTCACAATGAAGGAAGCCTTAATCCACCAGAACTTCAAACCATCATTGGAGGTAAGATTATCTAAGGTATAGCAGCAATGTAATTAGGTGTATTCCATCCTTAAAAGGAAGAGACTTTGTAAATGTACTGGAGATTGATTGGAGAATCATATGGTCCTAATATTACCCTTTGACTTGCTAAAACCATCCCCCCCCCCAAAAAAAAAACCCAAACCCCCAAAAAATTACAGTGGGGAAGAAAGTAATTTCCCAATAACAGACAATTGGAAAGGACCTGAACCCACTGTACTTGGTTTAAAAACTGGATCTGTAACCAGATAATCCAAACAATAGAAATTGATATTAGAGTATAATCTCAATGCCTGCTGAAGCCAATGGCAGGTGGACTAGATGACTACAAGACTGATGTGCTTCTGGCGATAGATAGCCATTTAATGCATCTGAAATTCAGGTGCATTAAAATACAAGGATTGGGTTTATTTTCTAGGGCTTTTCTAATCTTGTCTTTGCTTCTGCTGGGCAGCAATGTATTAATCTCACTCTGCAGGTGCCTCAAATATCTGCCCTTCTGAAGTGTATGCACCTTTTAGAGTTGCAGGTACCTTGTATTCCTTAGCCTTTCTTGAACGTTGCCCCTCAAAGCAGCACACAGTTTAGACTGAAGAATACTATGAGATTGTTCTAAAGGATACAGAATGCATACGCCAAGTCAGAAATAAGATGGACTAAAATCCTGGTTGTCAAGCTTACTTTCTATCACACACAGGCCATCCCTCCTTTAGAGAAATCTGGAGAAAATCAACACTGCAAGAGCACATGCACAGACCAGCAAAGGAAGCAGCAAGTCCTGCAGCAGAAAGAGGAACGTGAAAGGGAATGTCAGGCTGAACACAGATGCCACACTGCACTGGAAATCCGTGGGTACATTACACAGGTTATATATCTTAGGCCAGCAATTTTCTCCTCTGGACCTTCTGATACCCAAGTAAAGCACATGATAAACTGTACATGCTAAACTTACAAAGTGTTTATTTGCCAAAGACCTGTTCTGCACACACTAGTGTGCACTTTTTAAAAAGAACACAATAGTTGTAATTATTGGGCATTTTTCCTATTTCCAACATTTCTAGTTTAATCAATCAAATATATACTACATATATATATATATATATATAT
>JAGPOW010000304.1:101139945-101150491 GCA_030014935.1 Caiman crocodilus
TTGGCTCTGTGGTCAGACCCAGAGGGTGGTGGTTGATGGAAGTCAATCGTCATGGTGCCCTGTGACCAGTGGGGTCCCTCAAGGCTCTGTCCTTGGACCTATTTTGTTCAACCTCTTCATTAATGATGTGGACACTGGAGTCAGAAGTAGACTCGCTAAGTTTGCAGATGATACCAAACTTTGGGGTAAAGCATCCACACCTGAGGATGGGGTAATGCAGGCTGACCTTGACAGGCTTGGTAAATGGACAGACAAGAACCTGATGATGTTTACCGCTGAAAAATGCAAGGTTCTCCACCTTGGGAGGAAAAACCTGCAGCATGTCTATAGGCTCAGCAGTGCTATGCTGACTAGCACTATGGATGAGAGGGTCTTGGGGGTCAGGATTGACAACAAGATGAACATGAGCCTACAGTGTGATGCTGCAGCCAGTAAAGCAAGCAAAATACTGGTTTACTTCCAAAGATGCTTCTCAAGCAAATCCCAGGATGTCATTCTCCCATTGTATTCAGCCTTGGTAAGGCTGCAGCTAGAGTACTGTGTCCAGTTTTGGGCTCCACAATTCAGAAAGGATGTGGAGAAGCTTGAGAGAGTCCAGAGAAGAGCCATGAGTATGATCAGAGGTCAGGAAAACAGACCATATGATGAGAGGCTGAGAGCTATGGGACTCTTCAGCCTGGAAAAGCACAGACTCAGGGGCAACCTGATGGCTGCCTATAAGTTTATAAGGGGTGTTCACCAGGACCTGGGGGAACATTTGGTCACCAGAGCACCCCATGGGATTACAAGGTTGAACAGTTATAAACTCCTGCAAGACCATTTCAGGCTGGACCCAAGGAAGAACTTCTTTACTGCCCAAGGCCCCAAGGTCTGGAATGGCCTGCTGCCAGTGGTGGTTCAAGCTCCTACTTTGAACATCTTTAAGAGACACCTGGGTGTTTTTCTTGCTGGGATCTTATGACCCCAGCTGAATTCCTGCCTCTGGGGCAGGGACCAGGACTCAATGATCTTCCGACATCCTTTCTAGCCCTAATGTCTATGAAATCTATGACTGCTCTGATACTGGTATCTAGCTTTTGGTTTGATTCCCCAGCTTTCTGATCATTTCCCCCAGCTCATCCCAGGAGAAGAGCTTGTATGAGCATGGGGTTTCAGCCAGCTGCCGCTGCAGGCTGGGGCCAGTGGCCACTGCTTGGCCCAAGCGCTGGGAAGACTGTGGTGACGCCACTGGCCCCAGCTTGCAGCGGCAGCCTGCTGAAACCTGGGGTGCAGATCCCGGGGCCCACACCTCCCAGGAAAAGCTGAGGGAATGATCAGAGAGCTGGGGAATCCCTGCCACATGACCTGACTCTGCAGGGAGCAGAGATCCATGCCAGGGACTCCATGCTGCTGCCGCCTGCCCTATGCAGCCCCACATTGCTGGGGCAGTGTGGGGTGGGGATCAGCAGCGAGGACCCTAACGCAGATCTCTGCTCCTTGTGGAGCAGAGTTGAGCGGCAGGGACCAGCAGGCTTGTTTGCCACTCTGTGCTGCTTCCCTGCCCAACAACCTGGCGTGACATGGATCAGAGGTCCGCATGGGGCTCTCCTCACCTGCGCAAAGGGCAGCAGCCCTCCCTCTCCCCCAGATGAGCCACCCATGGCCCTGACCTGCTCCTCATTGGGGCCCCAACCCCTGTCCAGCTGGATAGGGCTGTGAAAAGCTTCCCTTGTAGCCCATTTGAAATTGCCAAATCTCCTCCCAATCTGAGTCAAATCTCCGAAACAGATTCAGCTGAAATGAAACAGGACAGTGATCTGAAATGAATCACTGTCCTTCAAAACGGCTGAATCCAAAACCAAATCGAAGCATAGCCCTACTGCTCAGATCCCAATTAAAAAAAAAAAATATAAATAATTTTCATCTCCATCTAAAGACTAAATTTTATTCTTTATTTGCATCTTTTATTTAAAAACAATATAAAACCCAGTGTAATACAATTGTACAATTAGAATTAAGGCATATGTGTACAAATGTGCACATATAATGTCCATATATACAATAGGTTGTAATAGTCTTTTCTGTTCAACAAATACACAATTCACAAAGCATGTTCCCTGAGAATAGAAGACCATTTTAAAGTGCCAAGAAGGAATTCATGCTTTATTGCATTAATTTGTTAGGGGATTCTAGTATTGTCTTATTCCATGATTTGCCGTGAGACCAATCATCATAGACTGAAAATTAAATCAATACTTTGTCCTGCAGTGATGTCTACCACATGTGTCTGTTTCACCATATCCTCTGAGGTTGCTGTGACAGAATAGGTGCCAGGGGCTACTTCAATGTAGATATCTTTAGAAGCCTCTCTTCCCTTATGGGGAGAAGAAAAACAATACTGTTTAGCAGTTTTGAACTTCCTACAGAAACTGGCCTCTTTTAGTTATGTTCATACATCAGGTAAAACATGTTAAATTTTTAAAAATGTACTGGCAAAGATTAACATTGCCGGTAGTTACATTTTCTGCTCATTTGAAAAATTAGGAAGCTGTGATTGTAAATACCATATTCAAAGCCTTTTATCTGTGTTGCTTTTTTAGAACAGTAATGTAGAAATAACAGGCATACAGATCAGTTGTGATCTATGAAACTGGGGAATAGATTGAGAAATGTCTGACATCAACTTAAATGCAAGTAACGCAGATTTAGTAGGAAAAAAACCAAACTTGTTGGAGGTTCTGATAAAGATACAATATGTTTTTCAATGTCTGTGGCCTAAAATCCATAGCAAATTGATTTGGTAAAGTAGCCTTTGGAAAATGTAAACCATTTCTCTCTCTGACCAGAGAAGAGAGTACTGCTCAAAACCAACCAGAGTAATTTCTAGCTCTACAAACAGATAACATGTGTTCAAAAGCTAGCATTCTACAAAAATACTTTTTTTGGGGGGACTACTGCCTGACCTTGCCATAGGGGAATTTTCAAGGCCAGATCTTTGGCCATATTAGGATGCCCCTGTCAGGCTCTGCCAGCATAGCTGGCTCATTCCCCATAGTCTGGTGCTGTGGATAGAAGGGGGTCATTAATGATGGTGCATGTCAGACGAGCCAGAATATTATTTAATATTGTATTTTGCAGTTCCTTACATTTTGTATCCATATCATACAAAAAAAAATATCTACTTTTATATAACCACATGCCAACAATTGATAATCTGGCTTCCTGTGTGTGTGTGTGTGTGTGTGTGTGTGTGTGTGTGTGTACACGTACACACACACGGGCCACACACACATCCATTTTAGTACTTGTTTATCCACAATGGTGGTAGATCTTGCACAAATGCATTTTCAGAGATTAGGACACAATTTTTTGTGCCACCACTAAAAATATTGTGTGAGTCTATAAATAGGATATCAGATATTTGATACAGAATGAAAGGAAATTTCATTTTGTTGATTAAGTAACTCCATATACTTACATGTTGCTGAGGGGTTGCAGCTGGACTGGATACTGGAGAGGTTTTATTTTTCTGGAGACAAAAATGGTGCTTATTAATCAAATTCCATATATTGCCAGTCCTGGATCCTGTTAAACCCCATTCTGATGGGTCTCTTGTTAGAGTTTGGTTTGTATTTAGAACAAACTTTTTCTAAATGTCCTTAGCTATAGTAGGATAGAAAGAATGTATGGGAAGTTGGGGGTTATTTGGATTTTAAAGAATTATCTTAGAAATATTTTGGCAAAGTATCTTGTCATCTAAAAAGGATCAGGCAGCTCATCTTCAATAGCAAATATCTTGACCATCTTCCCAATAAAGAAGTGAGAGAGAGCACATTCTTTCTTTCTTCTTTTTCTATGGACAGTGTCCATAGAAACTAAACACAATAAAAGTAGGTTGAGAGACACTCAAGCCACTTCAGTCCATAATTAGATGCATCTGCATAGTTCTTTTTTATTTTTTTCTCTCTCCTCCCCTCAAGTTATCTTAGTACAGTTTTACAGTCTGCTGTAGTAGGATAGCAATGAAGCGAGTCTTCCTGGCCAAATCATGAAATGTATGTTGTTCCACAATTTACAACCCAATACATTCTCCACAATAATGTTGCAAGAGTAGGGAACCCCCTCTCCCCAAAATATGGTTAATGACAATGTGGATTAACAGTCCGAAGGCAGAGTGGCATGTAGGAATCAGTAGGAACACCAGGCAGATTACACCCATGACTTGGATGACAAAAAGATTAAATTAAACATAATCACAATAAATTATTAGTAGCACCAGTATACTCACTTCTTTTTCCAGTGCCTTTAACAGGTTTTCTGCTGCTTGTCTGCTGTGGTATCTGCAAACATGTTTAATTTCATTCTCTCTACACCTACATGCTGGCACACAGCTATAGTATTTCTGGAGAACAATAAGCACAGAGGATTACACAGTCCAATATCACAATCACACCCAAGGCTGCTCTTAATTCACAATCAAAACTAGAAGTGGAAATGCATGATTATTGACCTTTTCCATTAAATCAATACCCTGTTCTGACTGGAGACTGGAAATGCCCTTAAACGACCAAGGCCCATAACCAATAAAAAAAAAAAAAAAAAAAAGAGGACTCGAGTTCCTGCTCCCCCAGCCCCTTGGAAGAGAACCCTCAGCCCTGAGTGAGATGCTTCAGAACAGGCATGAAACGGCATACCGAGTAAGAAGTTGTTTGCACTAGCTGAGATAGAAGTTTTGAGAATGGGATGAGTCTTAATCTCTCCACCATTCAGGGAGACACCATGCCCTAACTGGGATTCACAGCTTCCAGTACTCTCCAAAAGGTACCCCCATTTAAGAGAGTTAAGCAGAGTCATGTTTCCTGCTCCCTGGGTCCAATTTAAATTCTTCTCTCAAAGTGCAACACCTGAAGCAGGACAGGTTGAGAATGCCCTGGTGGTTGGGGCACTTGCCTAGGAAGTCAGAGATATGTATATAAATCCTTAGGCAGAGAAGGGAATTTAGCCTTCATCTCCCACATCCTGGGTGAGTGGCTTAACCACAGGTACTGCATTAGAACATGGCAGCAGCAGATGCAAAATGAATGGTGATTTATTGGCAGACAAGGTTCTTTGGGTGAATCTGATATCTTTTATTAGACCAATTTAAATAGTTCAAAAAAAATTAAGCAAGCTTTATTTAAGTTGGTCTAGTAAAAGACATCAGATTCACCCAAAGAACCTTGTCTGCTTATGTCCTTAGACCAACCCAGCTACAACCTACACCCCTGTAACCTGGTGATCTAATGGTACTTCAGGGTATGTTCAAAATAGACCCTCAGATACCTATGGAACTTTAATGCTAAAAACTGTTTCCTGTAGACTCGAGGCACATCCAGAATTAGGGTCAGCAGATCAGGGTCTGAGAATTGTAATTTTGGATTTAGGTGCCTAAATCCCACCAGAATCCCTTTGTCCATCTCACGCCAAGTGAATTGGTCTTTCTATTGCTAAGTGAATTGCTTGGGAAGGAATCTGCTGCCATCTGCTGTCTCCATGCAGCACACACAACTTTTGCTCATGCGCCCTTCTAGTTAGCAAGCAGGAAGTTCCAAGCGGTTTAGTTCACCTTGTGCATTTCCTTTGCCAACTAGTCCAAGCCAAACAAACCAGAAATATGGCAAACTATCCTCTTCTTGTTTGTAATTCCACTTTCCCACTTTATGCTTTGATGTCACTACTAAAAGCAGTTTCAGGTTTTTTTGACAATTATTAAATAAATTGGTCTAATATTGTTATGTATATTGTACACACGCCCAAAATTATATTGCAGTTGAAGTTCAGCTTCAGATACAGATACAGCCCATGGACCCATGTCTGTATTCCAGCCTGTGGGACCAGAATTTTGGCAGTTGATCTTCGAGAACTGCAGCAATTAATGCTGCTACTGCTCATCCCACAACCAAGGGTGTTTTTAACATGTGTTCCCAATGCAGCGCCAGATGCTTTTAATTAGCAAGCCACGCTAATGAAAAGCACCCACGTCATATGCGTAAGCAACACAGCATAGCATGCCTCTCCACTGAGAAAATGGCAGCGGTGCACTTTGAACTGAAGCACTTAGCACTGCCATTTTCTCAGCGAAGAGGTGTGCTGCGCTGCTGATACACATGACACACAAGGCTGCCAGAGTGCATCAATTTACATATCCCAGCAGACTTGATTAATCAAATCTGTTCCGACATGCTAATTCAGAGCGTCAAAGTGGACTCGCTGCATGTGTGCAAGTGCCCCAAGTTTTCATCCCCCCTGGCCAGATCTAAAGCAGGCCTGCAGGGCCAGAAATTTGGTGATGGAGGAACAGCAGCTGCTATCACTGACTTTCCAACCCTGTGGGCACTCCCATGCTACTCAGCCACTCCTTTTTGCTGCAAGAGTTTTAACCCCTGGTATAGGAAACTAGTGTGGTTGGAAGGCTATCACTTCTCTATTCTCACCCCAACTCTGCTAATAGCTCCTGCTGTGGTACTGGGTGAGACCCTATACCTTGCTATGTTTCTATTCTCTCTTTTGTAACATGGAAATGAAGCTGTCTGTGTCCTGCTGGGGTAGTTGGAGGCTTCACTACTGTGTGTTTACACAGTATTTTGAAACTAGGTGCTATACAAGAGCTAATTATTGATGTATTTAACTTGAACCCTTCCCCTTCTTTTCAGTTCCCTCTAATTTTAGACTCACCCTCTTATTTCTTATTAATTTTCTAGATAACAAGCTGCTTGCTGCAAGATGATAGCCAACATCAAGGGACAAAGATCATATAAATTATGATGAGGTTTGCTTACAGATTTTAATTCAAAAGATATGCCACAGTAGTGTGTTCCAAAAGGCAGAATTGGAATAAATCAATGTACAGTTTCCAAGATATTTCCAGAAAGCTAATGAGACTTGATCACAATTTCAGGGTAAAATATGTTCAAAGATGAAAGAATGTGGCTTTTTAGAACTCTGTAAGTAACAGCAGGACTGTGAAAACAGGCATTTTACTTGTCACTCCTTAGGTTCTGCTGATCATAAATAAAGAAACAGTCCACAAAAAGTTTGTTCATAGGAGCCTGATCTTTACATCGGTGAAGTTCCTCCAGCCATCAGCAAAAATTTGCTTGTATCTGGGGTGCATGGGGTTGGACTGTACATGGCTCTTTCATGAGCGTACACAAACAAGAAAAAGTTATCTCCATCTTGCTGGAGGTGATAAAACTACACTCCTTTCTCCTCTTACTCTTTAAATACATGGAATATTTTGGCTGTAGTGTCATGGCACACATGGAAGATAATACAACTTACCCTTGTTCAAAGCATCTGTACATCAACAGGAGTAATTCTGTATCACACATGACAAGAGCTATAACAATGATGGTGTTAATCACTGCTCTCGCCTCCCCATTTTAAGTTTCTCTTCCTACCCATTGTGTCACTCCTCTACGATCAAGCTTCTCTTACAAAGGGAGAAAGTGAATATAGGCACCCTCCTGTGGCTGTGATTTAATATGATTTTACTGGGCCTACTAACAAGGGGAATGCTACTGCAGACTAGGTGACAGTGTCCCCTAGCATGCCATGCAGCCCAACTCAGAACAGATCCAGGTGAGTGGGAGGTAAGAGGGCTGTCCACTGATCTGAGGGTGGGAGATGTCTTTAGAGTTCTCAGAGTCTAGACAAGGTCATATAAGCCATCATTCAAGCCCTCATTAGTCATTACTAAAACCTGAGAGGTTGTTCTGAATCCCCAGTTCACGTCTAGTTCTTTTACAAATGAGTCAACCACAAGCATAAGTTTGGCAACTCCTTTCTTCTCTCCCAATATAAAGACTTACCTCGCATTCCTTTGTGGTCCGATTCATGAACTCCATAACTGAAGCAAATGCTGCACTGAGACTTTCTGAATCTTCTTCCTGAAATTAAACAATTGTTGAGGAAGTGACATGTGACTAAGCATTTTATAACAGAGGCCTACTGTGGTTCTTGTGCTTTGCTTTGAAGTTACCTTCATCCATATGAACCAGGTGAGCACAACTACAGCCAGGCTGGCAGAATAAGCAACAGAACATTGCCTAGCTTACGAGGCTTTCTCCATGAGGCAATAGCTAGCTGTGGACTACATAATCCTACCCTACATCAGAAGCATTTGTGAACCTTTGAAGCACTTATAAACCTTTACTACCAGGTCGCATCCACAAAGCCATTGCAACACTGCAGAGTAATTATGCAGTTTCACTGTCTCTGAAAACAAGTGAGTTCAAAGCAACTGGGAAGATTTTACACTGGCTTTGACAGCATGCAATGCAGGAAGGTACCACAGCACAAAGCATGACTGCTGAAGCATCCTCACAGTCATAGGAACCCTCATTACTAGCTAATTATAATGCAGGCGTTAGGTCTTACGGCTAGGGACAGCAGTTACACATAAACCAATTTAAGTGATCAGAAATTGGTTTAAATCTGTAACAGAGCAGAAGGTCAGTGCACATAAACCAGTTTCAAAATGGCTGAAACTGGTTTAAGATAAACCTGGTTGAATGTAGTATCAGACTTATCACATTTTGGTCAGACCAGTTTAAAGAACTTCTGTCCCAGACCTAAAGGACCTACCCTGTAGACTCCACCTGCTAGAAGGAAAGCCGGCCCCAGGGAGATGGTCCTGGCCCTTGCAAGAAGGCAGGAGTGGATCACACCTGTGGGACTGGCTGCTTCCAGCACTAATGCAGTGATTCCCCACTTAAGACCCTAAAAAAAAAAAGTAACCCTGCCCTCAGGTTTTCCTGTAGACACTGCCTGAGAGGGGGTCTCCAATCTGCAAGGGCTGAGAAGCACTGCTCTGAGGAGCCAGCCTGCCTCTGCCCCTTGGCCAGAACCACTGCAGAGAGCATTTCCCGGGAGCTGGCACTTCCCCCAGAAGTGCCCGGGGAAGACTCAGGAAGGCGGGAGCCGCGGATCCCACCCCCCAGCCGCAGCCCTAGCCCACTCCCTTCTCCCCAAGCACCGACCCGGGGCTGCGGCCAGTTCACGCGCCGTCTCCGGGCGCGATCCAGCACCTCCCGCGCCAACCCGGCGGTGCGCAGCATCCCGCCGGCCCCGGAACGCCCCGGCGGCGCGTCACAATGCGGGCGCGTCACTCCGCCACGCCCCCTGCACGTCTGGGGCTGGCTGCGCATGCTCTCATAGCCCAGCGCTGCTCAGCCAGGCGGCGCGGCGGCGGCATCGTCATCCTTTCAGGGCTGCAAGGCAGTGTTAGGGGTGCAGAAAGGAGGAGTTGTAAGCTAAACCCAGCTCAATTCACTCATTTTGTGACGAGAGAAAAATAGTAACAACAGTTAATAGAGCACTAGTTTGTTGCAAAGAACTCAAAGGCTGCAACAGGTCAGAATGCTGATCATTATCCGTCGCTTATCATCAGAGATCCTGGTTTTCTCTGATTTAAAAAAATCACCAATTTTCGGTTTAAAAAGAGTAACCTCAAATCCACATTTTCCATTATTAAAATCAGTGGCCTTGAGAGCGCTGGTGCACTTCCTGATAGGGCAAGTTCCCTGCTTAGGTAAGGGGCAGAAGGGGTAGGTGGGAGCGCTGGCGCACCCCCCCTTCCCCGCCTTGAGCACTGGCCAGGGAGTGGGAGCACCTGGATGGAGCGCGCTGGTCACTTCCAGGAGCAGCACTTGCCAAGACTGGCTGTGGGGGACCACTCCCCCAGTTGCTGACTGGTGGCTGGGGGGGCACATGCTCCCCCTGACTAAGGTGGCACCAGTTGCCCACGATTGAAATGAAATGCTGCTATAGATATATATATATTAATGGCATGTCAGTTTAATCACTGGAAAATGTGGATTTGGGGCTAGTTTTTTTAAACCAAAAATTGGGGATTTTTGTCAATTGGAGAAAACCAGGATCCCTGGTTATCATCATCCTCATCCGTATTGGTGTTGGTGTTGCTGTTATAATGATCATTATCATGTTTATTGTTGTTATCACTGTTAATATCACTATAGTATCACTATAGGAACCCTCATCATTAAAAGCCTTTTGATCTGCTGGGGTATTGGTTGTAGCCATGTTGGTCTAAGCAGGGGTGATTGGTGCCTCCTGAGTCTGGGGGGGCACAATTTGTGGGTGGGCCAAAAGCCCATATCCACTCCTACACTTCTATGCCACGGCTTAGTGCCCCCCACTCCCCACATAAGCTGCCAGCCTGTGTGTCAAAAAAGCTGCCCTGCCCTGAGTAGTGCTGAGTTGGGGGCCAATCTTAGGGGGGCACATGCCCCCTGTGCCTGTGGGCCTAAGGGCAGGCAGGAAAGGTTTTTTGACATCTTTTATTAGACATTTAAAAGATACTAAAATTTTAAGATTAAAACTTTAATTTATTATGTAATATCTTTTATTAGACCAACTAAATAGTCGAAAAACTGGTTCTTTGCAAGTTTCCTTGTTGCAAATTGGCATTACCCACTGGAAAAATGTTTGGGTGGGAAATGTCCAACCAGCCTCTCCCCTGCAGGCCAGACCAAACCATATGGCAGTTCAAAGTGTATGTTAGCAC
>JAGPOW010000304.1:101160013-101175531 GCA_030014935.1 Caiman crocodilus
GGGTCCTGTGACCCTGGCACTCGTTCCTGCCATTGGCGGGGGGTCAGACTAGATGGCCTGCTTTAGGCCCCTTCTGACCCTAGATACTATGATACTATGGCAGCCAGTGTCCTGCTGCTGCAAAAGTTGTTAATACACACTTAAGAGAACCCAGGAAGATGGCCATGCCCCCTACCACAGAGGAAGGCAAAAACTTCCACAGTCCATACCAGTCTGACCATAGGGTAAAATTCTTTCTTGAATGCAAATGTGATGATCAGTTTGACCCTGAACAGAGGAGCAATAGTCATATTCCCAAAAGTGATTATGTTCCTTAATCCCTTGGGGAAAAAAAGTTCAGGCTACTCAATCACTTAAGATCTTTTTGGAAGCTTTACCTGAATATCTCCAGTTCTGAGGAAGATGTACCTGCTCTGCATGGTAAAAAGCCTATGGGTTAGATCTATGGTACCAACTGATATTTCTTTGTATATGGCCACAGTTGAATTTACTCAGCTTCTACCAGGAATTGCTCCAGGGGCCAGGTTTCATTCTGTCTATTAAACTTGTGGGTGGACTTAAACAGCTAGGGCATTTATAGACAAGTTCTGGGAGGTGCGGGGGGAGTGCTTTAATCAGCGCTGCTCTGAGAGCCTTGCTAATTAAAAGTGCCTGGAGCATCACATGTTTCCCTGCACTGAAAAATGGTGATGGGGCACTTTGAACTAAAGCTTGTTCAACAATGGAAATGGAGGAGTGCCCCACCACCATTTTTCAGTGCACTGATACACATGATGCTGAAGTCCACTGGAGCACAGTAATTACCACACTGTAGCGGACATTATTAATTGAGTCTCCACTGGCACGCTGGAGTTCCAGTGCATTGGAGCAGCCTCCCTGCATGTGTATAGGAGTGGTTGTATTTCACCATACTCGGATCACTGTAACACCATTAAGGCATCTACTTTTGTAACGACTGCCATCTTACCCTTGAACACCAGTGAAGAGGAGGGTTAGAACGACTCACCCAGCTTAACTGTTTTTCCAGGTGTTGCCTGAAAAACTCTACTTATATACCTATTAAGTAGGACAGAATCTGGCCCAGTTGTCCACACAAGTCTAAAGTTTACAACCAGGGAAAAATTAAAGAGTACTCATAGCTCTGTGGGTTTATTAAGTTTTTAAAATATACTGTATGATGACAGTCAGTTCAAGTTTCAGTCCAGAGTTTGTCAGTGTCTTGTTTCACACAAGCAAAACCAAGAACATATTACTTTACAAGTTACTTTATTTTCTAATATGGAATGCCATGTGCGCTTGTTCTGTCTCTAAGGTTTGCAGACTATGTCTGAGGGGTTCATGAAAGATGACTATGTTCAATCAAAAGTATGTGAATACCCACACTTATAATTCAAAGGGGCCTGCACCTCTGTTCAAAATTTCAAACAGAGGTGCAGATCCTTTTGTAAATTTTTTTAGCAGTCCACAAATGAAAAAATGTTGAAAAATGTTGTAGAGTGTAGTAACTTGAGTTTCAGATGTCATTAGCCTGAAGTTGGGATTTGGTTGGCAGTTCAGATACAGGCAAGTTTGGAGAACTGAAGTCAAATATTTACATTCTCACCTTGGCCTAGGCCTTATGCTTGTAAACACTCCCAGTCATATTAAACTTCAATATGGTTATGGAGGACCTTGCCAATCCCTTCAGGCTCCCACTCTGCAAGACCTGAAGTTTCCTCTTCTAGGAAGAATTTTGAATGTACTTATTGGACTCTGAGACTTGACACTCAGCACTCTCACCCCTTAACCTAATTCTACAAGTTGTTTTTCTGTATTGTGTTCCTTTTTCAGATGACATTTTTTCCTGTTGTTAAAACATGCCAAACTGAATGTCATAGGGGATTGATATCCTGCCCACAAGAAAGGGTATAGCATGGGTTCAAGGAATTCAGGGATCTTTAAGCTGCTTCAGGCCTCAGTCCTGTAAGGTCCTGGGCTAGTATAATTTCAATGGGCACCTATACATGTGTAGGGAGGCTGTTCTGACTTGATTAACTGAGTCTGCTGGCCTGTGGTAATTATTGTCTGCCGGCAGATTCCAGCATCATGTGTATTGGCATCCCTGGGCTGAAAAATAGCAGCGGGGGCACTTTAAATAATGCTCATTCAACGAGTCCCACATCTTGGGGAAGGAGCCAGGGCTGCACTGACACAAGGACTGGGCCCTGTGCAGCTCGCCATCCCTGGCACACCAACATCTTATAAGTTGTGGGTGTTTTTGGTACTCTGTCCAAAAACGTTGTTTAGCCCTGATCTCGGTTGAACTTGATGATTCTATTCGTTTGTTTGTTGCTGTTCTCATGTCTGTTGGCTGCCTGTAAGTAAGGGGACAGAAATGAGATTTGAGGAGGGATTTGACTGACGTGGATTCTTGTCCATAAAAGATAAAATATATGCTTTCAATTCATTTCATGCTGGCTACCCAATATTCATAAGCTTCTGGTAACAACTTTATTGTTACTGGAGATGCATGCCATAAGTTTGGATTTTTGAATTTCCCAATCTTTTGAGGTTTTTGGAATGAGTACAACTCTGAATAGAGATAGAGGTCAGCTGTTAAGTTTATAAGTCCAAACTCTCCTATTCAGGCATGGTACTTAGATTTAGTCCTTTCTCTAGTTTTTACTGATTGGGTTTACATTTGAATTGGTAGCTTAGAGATAAATGTTTTGAGGTTTAGCTGTGCATGTAATTCTGGTTGAGCAAATGTATCTGTGTACAGTGAGGCAAAATAGTGCAAGTCAAATCCCTCTGCAAAAAAACTATAAGCTGCATCTACGGAGCCGTAACTTATGGATTACGTACAAATAGAAACTTCTTCGCTGGCAAATGGAAAACACAGTAACATTTTTGTTGGAAACGTAGCTCTCCCTCACCAGAAAATGAGAGAAGTGGGATGTTATTTAAACTTAAATATATATGCATCCCTTAACATCTGCTTGAAGCTGATATTTAAAAAATGCCTGATGTGTGAACATTTAATGTTAGTGCCGGTGCCAGCACAGGAAACTGGGTCTTTGAGTTGAAGCCTTTAACATGATCCCATAACTCCCATGTTATTAAAAACACTCATTGTGTGAAGTTCTGTTACTAAGATTCATTTTAATATTTTGACAGGGTCACCACAGTGAATTAATCGTTTGCATTTTTTTCCCTAAAAAAGAATTAGTTGTCTGCATGGAACATCCCTATCACAATCACAAGAGATGGATGCAAACTGATCTACATAGTACAAAATTCACCCGGGCTGTCTGGCATTCTAACTATTAGTGCAAAGTTCTAAATATGTTTTGCAAATGTTTTGAGGGAGTACAGATAATTCCTACAAGATGGGGCAAAATGAATGACAAGTTCCAGTGATTTTTGAACCTTTGTTCTGGTGGAAACTCTTATCTTCCAAGGTCACTTAAAAATAAGAACAGTAGCTGGCCCAACATCATGTTTTTTTCATATTCTCTAGGGAAAAATGGACAGTCCAGACTGTGTAAGCACTCCTCTCATTTAGGGTTAGGAAGGTAAAATGTATGTGGGTTTCTAGTGTTTCTTATCTTTGTCTTGCTCTAGGTCTAAAAGTCGTTAGCTACTTTTATTCACTATGGATCACGTAGCCTTGATGATAAAGAATATTGCTTGGCAAGTAATATTGCTTTTAGCTTGAAGCCTCTCAGGAAGAAGTTGCTTCCTAAGTTACCTGCATGATAGTAGAATTTGCTCTCTGAGCTGTTGGCAATCATAATTTCTGCTTCTAGGCAGTAAATTTGCAAATAGTTTTACTGTAGTGTATGCTTACTACATTGTGGCCCATTATAGAATGTTTGTTCATTTATATTTGTGGAGAATGTGTTTTCCATCTCACTTAAACTATACCTGTGTAGGAGGTGAACACCTCAAGAGATGAGGCAAGATCAAACTAAAAAAGGACATTGCTAGGTCAAAAATGAAATGATAGGGAAAAAGGCTTAACATTGGCTGTAACAAATCACAAGTTTATCCAGGTTTTACTTGATTATTTACTTGACTAATAGGATTGATTGAACCACTACAATGGCATCTAGTGCCTACAGATACAACATACAAACCTTCAGATTTGTGTGCCTATTTCTTTTTCAGTGTTTTACAGGTTCTCCCATTCTCTGTCACCAGTGCAGCAAGCTTAGCAATATCCATTAAATCATGAATTAATTACAATCTGGAATATTTAATTATAATCTGGAATATTTTTAAAAGAGCTGATCCTACAAATATTTTTTTACCGTTTGCCCAACCTGGATTTCCTCAATGAAACAGGCCATCCTCCTGATGGTTTCCCCAGCCATTGCCTACCCCGAATAGACGGTTTGGTTTTACATTGTGCCCTTATAGTTAGGGAAAACAAAATGTTAGTAGGCCCATTCCAGAGACGAAGGCTGCCAGTGAAAATCTGTCACCACCGATCCCGCCTGTGTAAGTGTGCCTCATCTAAACTTGTACTGTTGGTGCGTGAGAAGAAAGGCCTTGGCTAGGTCAGGTGGCTTGGACCTCTTGCCTCTTCTTAGATCAGCTCAGGACACAGTCTTTGTTACTTGAAGTTTTGAAGTTTACCAGTGTACAAACAGTACTTTTCAGGGTGAAGGATATTGCCTGCGTAGGTAGTGTTCTGCGTGGTGCTGTCTGATGCATCCCAAAGGCAGAAGAAGTGTTACTTTTTATAAATCTCTCTGAGCCAGAAAAAAACTCCAGGGTGATTTAGCGAAGGCAGTAGTGTAAATAGGACCCAAGCCAGACCACTGCATGTCCTCTTCTTTTCAGCCTTCCTGATTAGACTCTTGCCTCCTCTTAGTCCTTGATCTGCATCTCAAGACATTTTGTACCCAGGCGGCAGGGCTTTAATAAATCATGTATGTCACAGTCAGCTGTGTTGCTGCCACTGTATCCAGGGCATCATGCTCATGGATTAGGTCACAATTTACCTACAGCTTCATTGAGCCTGAGAAGAGATAAATGCCACCAGAGATGAACTTCTCTATCTGTGTGTATGTGAGGTCTTGTTACCCTTGATTTACGTTTCCTGGTAGCAGATATTTGGACAGTTCAGTAACACAGTGCCACTGTTTACAAATAATTGAAAGTGAGAAATCTGTCACTAGTAGTATATCCACCTGATCTCCTTGGATGCCCTTTTGCTTCACAAGAAACATTGATGGTTACTATGGGCCTACAGGAGTTTTCTCTAGTCTAGGTAATGGGTTCTAGTAGTCAGAGGCCTGAAAAATCACTATGTTCACCCTCTTCTTCTGTCACATCTTCTGTAAGGCCACAGTCTCCAGGCTATTCATCAGTGTCCAGAATCCTTCTTTGTTTGCTGGAGTGCCATGAGAAATGTCAGCTTGTAAACTGAAGATGAAAACCTGTGTCACAGGACATTCAGTCAGGACTTGCTGTGAAGCTTAGCTTTGTTTGCCTATGAATTCTCTCCAAAAATGATCAATCCCAGAGTCAGGAGGAACAAGTGGAGAAGTTGCCATAGATGAAATTAAGATATTCCCCACAAATGAAATGATGAAGGAGCCAAGCAATCTTGCTAAAGAGAGAGAAATAATATGGATAGGAGAAGCTTGGTGTGAAATAGGCATTCCATATCTGCCCTTCAGCCTCTAAAAGATAGTTTACACCCTGGAAGGGATCAGGATATGTGACTGGGAGGAAACAATTGTCTCATTCTTTCAGCCCAGTGGATCATTGTACACAGTAATAGGCCTGCCAATAGAAACACTGCAGTGGTTAGAGACTAGACTAATAGAGCAATCTATAGGAATGCTCTATTAAATAAAATAAAGTCTAAACTTTATTTTTTGCACTTAGGGAAAATAAAAATGAATTATTTTCTGAAGTATAACTTTTAACCCATGATTATACTTCCTTTTAACAGAGAACATCATCGTATTCACAGAGCTTGAGACAGGCCAGAATTTGATCTTTGACCGTACTATTGTGAAGCTAGGTGAACTCTCTTGTCCCCCCTCTAGTCTAGATCAATGATAATGCAACTGAGAAGAGAATCTGGCCTGCTCTCACTTCTGGGAAATGTCTAAGTGCGAGATTCCCACACTGCTCCTTGAGTTTCAGCTACAGCTTTTGTCTTTGACTATGATACCTTCTCCATAAAGTGCAGCGACACAAATGTGAAAAGTAAAACATGCACTGACATTTGGGAATCTGCATCTTATTAATACTCATCAGCCTGTGGATAATATTACCAAACCAACGATCCAGGCCTAAGTACCTTGTTTCAACATCTCCTTTTTCTTCTCATTTTCTTTACAATGTGTGATGGTGTAGGCTCGCAACCACCGTTGCCCACCTGAAGCCAAATAAACTTATAGGCAGGGGGGCATCTGGGATATAGGCTACACCAGATAGTGTCATTTAGACCATCACAGGAAACAGATGGTAACATGTCCAATTTCTGCTGAAATATATGGTACCAGCATGGGCGACTGGTGCCTCCTAAGTTGGTGGGGCATGTGCCCCCCACAGCGGGCCAGTCAGCAACCGGTGGGGGCGCAATTTCACCTACTGGGAGGGATCATCCCACAGCTGATCACACAGACCCAGAAGCAATGCTTCCAGAAGTGCCAGCAGTACTTCTCCTGGCACCCCTACTCTGTGGCTGGCATCCACAGAGGTCACAGTGGCGCTCCTGTATTTTTATAATATAAAAATATTTTTTATTATTTCAGTTAAGAAACCATAGGCTCTTTTACCTACAGTTGTTGCTATTGCAAACATTTTTTATCTCTGTATAAAATCAGGACTCATAGTAGTGATGATTTCTTTTATTAGACCAACAAGATTTTTGCAAAAAAAAGTCTTTAATTGCAAGCTGTTGGGGACTAACACCTTTCATCAGGTTGCCTAAGTGGGAAGTGTTGGCTGTTAGGGGGTGCACTAGCACTCTCAGGGGATGCATGTGCACCCCTGTGCATCCACTTTGTGTGTTTTAAGTCTGTCTCCTTACTCTTTTCCATTTATTGGAGGCGTGAAAGGTGAAAAGCTTTCTAGATATTCTGAAGTGAAATTTTAACGGAGGCCTAATGCAAACATGAATTTTGTTTAGCTGTTCACTTTAATCCAAAACCTGTCAAGATTGGTGATCATTTTTTATGTTGACTTCATGTGAGTGTTGGCTACAAATGTCCAACTCGGGATCCTTAAAATTCTCGTTTATTAGGCGGATTGAAACACTGTAATGAGTTAAATCATACACCTTGGGGCTGGTCTTTCCACCTGCAAGCACACACGCACACACAGAGTAGCAAGCTACAAGAGTCAGGTATACCTATCCCACAGGAGCTAGAGTCTGCCGTTGAGGCCTCTTTCAGTGTGGTGTTATCTTTCAGAAGGGGGTTGCTGGCTGGTCCTTCTGGCTGGACTGGTTGGCTGCTGATCAAGTTGGAGATCAAGAGGATGCTACTGAGGATCACTTTTCACAGCTTTTTACTTGTCCTTGGCAGACTTTGGTGACTCCCCAGTTTTCAGGGTTGCCCAATCCAGGGGTTGTTGACCCTTGTGGGATTTCCCCTCTTGGTGGCTACTGGATGGCATCTGTCCGCTCCCAGAGTCATCCTCATGTACGTGCAGGTTTGGGAGTCCGTTGATGAATTTTGAATAGGACTCTGGGAGCAGTCGATCTGGAGGTATTCAGCCTAAAAGTTGGTCCCCAACATTGATTAACTCAGGCCAGGGCTTCTAGCCCTTAATCAGTGACAGTTAGAGATTTCCCAGTTGTTACACTGTCTTCTATTGAGTTCTTCCGTTGGTTGATCTGCAGTTTCCTTAAGTGTTAACTGCTGCCTGCTACCGTGTTACACATTCAGTCACTGATTCACTTGCTCTTTTAGGGGCCAGTCTGATACAGGGAAGTGCAGTTTAATTCCTGCCCTTGTTAACATTGTTACAATGTACAACTTACTTATGAAACTAAACACATTTAGTTGAAAGTTGACAGGTGAGGAGTATAAAATATAAGCTACAAAAGTAATGCCATGGCACACAAATAGATAAAAACACCAAAATACAAGGGGAGATACAAAATGCACACATACAAATTTCAAAACACAATTCCTTATCTTAAAGTGAAAGAGGAAGGAAGAAGAGGTAGAAGAGGAAAAACATATCCAAGGAGGGGAGAGCAACTGCAGGCAAGAGGAAAAGGGGCTTTCTGCTACATGAGTTCAGATTAAACCATTTAGAATAACAAACTCATTTATTTTTACTGGTCCTAACCTCTGAAAAGCTGCTGATCTCACTGGACAGGAGAGTTCTACTTTTGCAGGCAGGGTATAGGCCTAAAAGACGCACTATAACTTGTGTATTGTGGGAATGTGAACATTCGGAGCTTCTGAAATAAATTAGTTAAAACTCAGTAAATAACAGAAAATGAGAGAGAAATTAATGCACTTAGAGCATTTAAAGTGTGAAAAAAATCAATAAAGTGTTGCAGTTTCAGAGCTCCCTTGTATCACCAAATAGCAAAAGTGATTTTAAAATGTTAATTAATGAAAGCATCACTTCAACTTTGGACAGTATCCCAGGTCTATAAGGTTAGGGCTAGGGTTAGGGCCAAACTATGTGTGGGGCTGACTTCATTTATCACATGACAAGCACAACTGGAATGTTGAAGTAATGCTGACAGGCATCCAGGTTGTAGCCATGTTGGTTTAGAGGAAACAGCAATCAGGACTCATAGTAGAGATGATTTCTTTTATTACACCAACAAGATTTTTGCAAAAAAAGTCTTTAATTGCAAGCTGTTGGGGACTAACACCCTTCCTCAGGCATTGAAGAAAATATTATAAAAGTTCACCTAGGTAGAAATGAAAGTTCATATTTCATAGGATTTCTCTGTGAGATCTTATGAAATATGAACTTTCATTTCTACTCAGAAAAACTTCTACAGTCTTTTCTTCAATGCCAGATGAAGTGTTTGTGCCTGAAAGCTTGTAATTAAAGACATTTTTTTTTGTTGCTAAAAATCTTGTTGGTCTAATAAAAGATATTATCTTTACTATAAGCCCTGAAATAATGCTGAGAGTTTCAAGCCATCTAGAATAGAAGGTGACCACCTAAACCCATGGGCTGGATCTGGCCTGCAGATTGGTTGGGTCTTGCTTGTGAAAGTCTGACATGGGGGATTGGGTGGCATGCAGTACCCCCTTTGACAGTCCTTTCTTCTGCTCTTATAAACTAATCCTCATGGCAGAAGGGTCAGGGATTGTTGGTGATAAGCACAGGAGGCTTGAGGTGGAGATTTGTGACCTGTGGCAGGGGACCAGGTCACAATTTCTGGCTTGCAGCGGTATATGTTTGCCAACTTGCCTGATCTAGGAGCTTTGGATGCTCCATTTCCACTAAAGTCAATGGGAATTGGGTGTTGAAATCACCTGAGTGACTTTGAAGATCTCATCCTAAATGTCCAAAAGCAAGCACATGCGGTTCTTAGAGGGGACTCAGGATCTTCTTTTCAGGAACAAGATTAATTAGATTGAGTATGAGAAGCTGAAGTCATGACTTAGTTTTATAGCTTTAACCTAATCCCCTTCTCTCTTCATGTAGCTCTGCATTATATTATTTATTCAGTAATTTATTGTTCCTCTTTTACTTGGCCATAAAAATATTTATTTGCCTTTTGCCTGTATACATCTTTGCTGAAGCAGAAATGAACACATTCCTTCAAACAGTTAAGAGTAAAGTGGCTGTTTCCCTGTGGTAAGCATTTATTCCAAACTACAATTAGAAAAAAAACCCTGTTTTCTGCTGTGATTTCAATGTCATCTTTCTCTAATCCATGTGATTTTTCTTGCTGTGTGAAAATGCATCAGAGAGAATCGGGGATTCATCTTTGTAGCCGAAGGGACCTACTTTTCCCCCTTAAAATCAAAAGTTATCTATTGCATTATACTTAAGAAGTTAAAATCTTGAGAAGTGAATATTAGGAAATGACTTAATGTTTCATTCAGGATGCACTTTTGTCACCTGAGACAAAAAGAGTATTGTTGCTAAAGTCTGGATTGCTAAAAGAAAACAATAAAAGACTGATCCCTATCTATCTTGAACTGCTAAAGGCAATTCAGAGGAAGGGCACCAGACTAAGGATCTCCAGGATCCTATTTCCTGTTCTTCCGATGACTCGTGAGGCCTTGTCCAAGTCATTTAGCTTCCTTGTGTCTCCGTTTCTTCAGTGGTCAAGAAGGGATATCATTGCTTATCCCACTTTGTAAAATCGTTTTGAGATGTATGGATAAGAAGTCCTAGGGAAGGTGCTGAGTCTTTTTATTAAGCATTATTCAGATTCATTCTTATCTGTGTTTCATAATTTTTCTCTTGGTTTCCCAAACTGGCAAAGACAGCGGCTTGAAACTGTGCATTTTGAATGTAGTGAGAGGTTTGCCATTGACTTCAGTGAGTAGAGGCAAGTGACGTGAGGCCAATTTTATACCTCCTTTACCTCTAAAACACAGCCTCAGTGGGAATGCTGACAGTATTGTAAGGGTAGAGCAGCATGAGGGACTACCTTAGGATATTTTTGTGGTGCAGCAAAAATTCCCAATTTCCCCTTCTCAGTCATATTTCCCATTGCCCAATAATTGTTCCTGATATCTGGTTACATTTTAATTTAAAGCATGTAGAGTGAATTTTATAATTCACAAGGCTCTCTCTATATATCCTATTTGAAATAAGGTTTTCACTGCTCTATTAAATTTACTGCAAATCTGCTTGGCTTCCTAATAGGAAGTTACATGTTTGTTTCTCTGGCCTTTTTAACATGTTAGAAAGCTTTTGTTCTTGAGTTCATTTGAGTTTTAGTTATAAAGTTCTTTATAAAGTCTCTCAGATCATTTCACTGTTCCACAACATCCCAGCGGGTAGGAGTTATGTGTTTGTTAATTTTGTATTGGCTACAAATGTGCTTGACTTGCTGAAATGACCTCGGTCCCATGTCACAAGAGCAGTGAAAATATTACTGCACTGCATTTTTATGCTGTGTAAATGAATTTTATTCAAGGTCAGGTTTCTAACCAGTTTGGATACAACAGAGACAAAAGGCAGAGACCAAATGACAATTTTATCAAACCCTTTGGCCACTCCTCAGGTTTTTCAGATTTTCTTCTTAGTAAGCAGCTGAATGCCCTATGGCAGGTCATCCTCCTCTACTTAATATCATAGCAAGGTGGGGGAGAGAATGAGTGGGGCGACCACCCCAGGCGCCAAAATGAAGGGGCACCAACAGGCAGTGCCCAGCTGGGGTGGGACGCGGGACGGAGCTGTGAGTGGTTCATTTGGGGGGTGGGTGCGGGGATGGGGGGAGAGCAGCTCCCACAGCTGTGTGCACAGACCCCCAGATCTGTGTGTGGGGTGGGGGCAGGCTGCCACTGAGAGCTTTGCCTGGGGGGCCAAACTTTGTTGCTCTAGTACTACCTTTACTGCCCCTAGTGGGAATGCTGAAAACTCCACAGTTTGGCTACAACTGCTTCTATAGATTTCTACCATTAACAGTTCATTGAATTTGTTCAGGACAAGCCTAAACTTTTTGCAGCCTTAAGCAGATCCTTGCGTTCTCTTTGAAGCTGCTAATGAGAGTCTGGCTAGGCCAGAACCTTAGTGAAGTGGTAGTTTCCAGCCCTGGCTGTTGTTGGTGAGGAAATGATTCTTAGCAAGAGAACATCTCTGGAAAGTGGTTGTGGTTGACGGGGGTGCTGACCAGGCTCCTTTGGGACAGTGGCTCCTGGCTGGTTGCTGTTCTTGGTTAGGGCTGGAGGTGGACTGGTAGAGCCGCCCTGAAACTTCTCTGCACCTTAAACCATAGCACAGCAATGTTTTGCACTGGGGGACCTCAGTGGTATGCTTCAATGCAGCACCCTGGCCCCCCCAGCCCTGCTGCCCACGCAACTCCTATGTGTGTGCTTGCTGAAGCTGCAGTCACTGCTCCCCCTGCAGTGCTGCTGTTGCAGATTCTCCCAGCCACTCGTGCAAAGCCCCCAGCTGGCAAAACACTGCTGAAGCTTCTGACCCCATGGTCTGGATAAAATAGTTCTGCAGACTGGATCTGGCCCACAGGCTGTAAGTTGCCAACCCATGCTTTAGACTGTTGTATATATGACATGTCCCTAACATTAGCCCTGTAGCTGTTCGCTCTGAGAGCAGTTTGGGGGAAGATCTGTACAGATGCAGCCAACTGCATATTTGGGGCCAAAATCCCTTTTGATCGTCCAAACCAAAAGATCATTTTAGCTTTGATTTTCATTTGTAGTGTGTGAAGGATGTTGAAATAAAGAAAATGAAGTTAGACCTCAAGATGTATAAATATTTGACTTACCCCAGCAAAATGCAACTGTGTCAGAATAGATACAAATGGAATGAATGACACTGTGTTTTTAATAAAGATTGAAGAAGCAGTCAAATAAAACAAGGCTCAATGTCTTGGGAAAATGAAGCTAGATGTTCTCAGTGTTTCTGGTTTTCCCATTCAGAAACCTGAGCCATTGATAGTTTTCTGTAGCATTCACAGTAGCAATCATTGACATAAAATGCAGGGGTGAGGATTTTTTTTCCATGGTTAATAGTTTCCAGGATCTCTTGCCAGACTGAAGATATTTATCCTCCCTTAAGTGTGAGTGAAGTCCCCTCGGCACTGTTCATGTGGGAGTGCAGTTATAAGAAAGTTAAGGATCTGTATTTCTGCTTCATTTATCCAGAAAGCATTTCCTTGACTGTAGCTAATTAAGAAAAAAACTGCTCCTGGATTAGGTTTGTAAATGACTGAATTCAGTGCTTTTACTTAATGTAGAGCTAAATCCCACAGTCCTCCATGAAGTGATTTCAGTAAGAGTTTTGCCTTTGACAGTACTGACGCTCAGTTCTCTGCTCCAGTGAGTGCAAATGGATGTAAAATATTATCAAATGAAAATGATAGCATTTTACATCACTTTGTGTTGATATAAATCCCTCCACAAGATGCAGGCAGTTCAGAATGTAGGCCTGAGTACAGACTGGAGGATTTGACTTATACTGGGTGCATCTACATGTTCATTAATGCACAGAAGTTACTGTGCATTTAGTTGCTTAATGAAGTACTAACTAAATGCACTAGCACCAGCTCACGGTGTTTTAGTAATTCTTACTGTGCAGTACCCCAGCACGGCTGCGCAGTAGTTTATTAGCACTGTTTTTGCCTAGCACTCTACTGCACAGCGTTATTAGGCTACTGCATATTAAGCATCCTGTGTAGATGTGCACAGTATAGCAGATACCTTGTGCTATGTGAAAAGGTTGGCTCTTTTCTTCAAGACCCTATAAACTTTTTGTGAGTTAAACAGGGTTGAGGAGTTTCCCTATGTAGAAGGGAAACTTTGAAGAAACATGTAGGGGCTGCAGGACGGGTGCTGTGATTTAAAATGTGGTCTGTCCTTTTAAGAGGGAATCTGATCCTGTGTTCTACTATGAAGTTGAGGGTATTGTGCTGTTATAGGCAATGTTTTCCAAATGAGATGCAAAAGAGATGCTGGACCCTTATAATGACTGAAGTTCTTGGCTTGCTTTTCTATCTGACTATCATGTCTTGTAGATTTAAATGATAGTTAAAACATAAGAGTCTTAGGCACCTGAACTTCCAAGAATGCAGTAATGACTGACCTTCCAGCATTCAAATTAAATAATATAAACTCAACCTGCCAACAATATTAAACAATCATAAATAGTCAAAAAGTAACTTCAGTAAATCAAATGGCAGAAAAACTTGTTTTCACCCTCATCAAATCCCTCCAGATTCCATCAGGGAAACAGAAGGGTTTTTGAAGCATGAGCAGAAAGTTATCAAATTTGAAAACCCTGAGCGTTTCTGGCCCCGGATGTTGTGTGTTAAATTCAGTGTTCTGTCCAAATTCAAGTTAGGATAATTTACACTCCCCTGCCACCCTGTTACAACTTCCCATTAATTCAAGCAGATGTGGTAACATTCTTCATTCTTTGTGCTATGCAGTTCTATATTATTACTTTGTGTTGTTAAGTGATTGCCATGTTTCAGTCTAGTAATGGTCCTGTTTCAGTAGCGGATGTACATCCCTTATTTCACAAGGATATTGTTTCTCCTGGAGGCTGGACCTTACTGGTGAGGGATATCTAAACTGGCACAGCAGGAGAGCTGTACTCTGGGACCAGCTGATGTCTCTCAGATGCTTTGGCAGCTGGGATTTAGCCATGTGGAATGATTTATCATACAGCTCTGGTAATAATGACAAAATGCATTTTTGAGATCTGTACTTGAAATATGTGACAATTTGTTGTGAAGTGTTGTTAACTAAATTACAAAGTAATACATTTCTCTTTGTGATCTGAGGTCTTAGTTCACATCAGAACAAGTTGTTATAGTGATGATGATAATAATAATAGTACCTTGTTCTTACCTAACACCCTACATTAATAGATCTCCAAGTATTTTATGAAGGAGGTCAGTATTGTTGCTTCAGCTGGCTGGGACTTTTTTGACTGAATATTTGATTGAAATATGCTCTTCTGTCAGAACTGAAGTGTGTTGTGCAGATGTGTCCATTTCAGCGAAGCATGGGGTTTTCTTTTTTGTTTTTTTGGGGGTTTTTTGAAAAGCTGTTGCTGAGATCTGAACCTTTCTTGTCATTTCTAAAGACAGAGTAAGTTCTCTCTGTTTTTGACCTGAGAGCAGATATTTTAATTTTTTTTTCATGAAAAAAAATCACATGGTTTTGGTTCCATTTCAGTCTAGAGCAAAAATAATTTTTGAAGCCTCAAAGGTTGCAGCAAAACGGAACTATCCTTTGCCTGGCTCTAAACATTTATTTCTGTTTTATGGATGAGAAAACTGGGGCGCACAGAGGTAAAATGACTTGCCCTAAGTCAACCAGTAGGCCAGTGGTAGATCTGGTCTTCCTGAGACCCAGTCCATTGCCTTATCCACTGGACCACACTGTTTCTGGGTGAAATACAATCTTACCACAGTTTATCCAGGTTCCCCCTATTCCTCTGTGTCCCAACAAGTAGTCGCCATGCTACAAGTAGGATGTGTATCGGCACCAGTTGGTAAACCAACCTGGATGATGGCAGGTCACGATAGCAGGTAGGTATGGACTCAGACATGAAGTGAATAAACAAAGTTGAAACTTTACTCACAAGAACGAACTCAACGTGATGCTGACAGGAATACAAACAGTCGTCAGTCGAGCGAAGATACAACCGCAACGCGATGGGTACGCTAGTCACAGTTGCAGACGGAATGAGCTCTATGTACATAGCTAGCGGAGATTTTGTTCTACAGCGTCCTAGGGGTTCGCTCGGCTAGGCAGGTGATCAGTCTGCCTAATCGTGCGCATGAGGAACACTGCGCTGAGGGGAGCTTGCCCTTTTATCACCTTCTCCGCCAATCAGGGCTCCTTGTGACAAGGAGGTTCCAGAGAACACGGCTGCTGGCC
>JAGPOW010000304.1:101184311-101198662 GCA_030014935.1 Caiman crocodilus
CCCCGCCCAGTGTGGGGGGGGGGGCGGAGCGAACATTGTGATTGACAAGAACACCCATTTCCAGTCATGAGGGGGAGGCTAATTGGCATATGGATCCTTTTGAACCCAGGGTACAAAACTTTCTTAAAAGTATATTTGTGGAATACCTGTCCTAAAACTTTCAACCGTTAAAACATCTCTGTATTTTCAGATTTGCCCCTTACCTTCATGTGCTCAGGTAGAGCAGGGTCTGACAGTTAGTGGGGAGAGAAGAGGCTGCAGGGGGAAGACGTTGGTGAGGGCAGAGGGAAAGGAAGCCACCTAACCTCCACAGATTTATTTTCCCTGCTGTAGCGGGGGAGGAAAACAAATTCAAAGCAAACCTCCAATAATTAGATTTTATACCTGGAAAATTGTAACAAATTTATACATTTTCCATATGCAGAATCTAATTATTGGGGGTTATTTTATACTCAGGATCATCTTATATTCAAGTAAATATGGTAATTTCAGAGCACAAAGTTTCATCAGTGGGTCCCTTACAGAATACAGAAGGCAATGTTGTCACAGCTGATGCAGAAGAAGCTGAAGTATTTAATGCCTTTTTTAACTTCAGCTTTCAATAGTTATGCACTGATACAGATTGTTTGGCCTGATACCGATGGCTGATTTTGTTAACGAAACAAAATATTGGGCAATATTGTTATTGCCCAATACTGATCTGATTGCCGATATGCAGCCCCGCAGTGTGAAGAGTGATAACTGGCTTGTAAGTCAGTTGTGGGGGGAGGAGTGGGGAGAGGGAAGAAGTATGGGGCATGCAGATCGAGGCCCTTGTGGTAAGGGAGGGAAGTGGGGCTGGAGCTGGGGTTGGGGAAGGGGCAGGTGCTTCCTAGCTAGGGCAAGGCAAGGCATGGGATAGAGCCACGAGTAGCTCATCTGGGGGGCGTGGGCAACTCTCGCCACTATGCACACGCAGGAGGGCAGGGGGGCATATGCCCCCAGATCTGTATGTGGGGTAAGGGCAGGCTGTCGCTGCGAGCTGGGCCTGGGGCTGCGCTGGGCTCTTCCCATCAGGGGTCTAGGCTGGGCTGTGCTCAGGGCGGGCAGCAGCAGTGCTGGGAGAGGCTACAAAAGGGGCTGCAGCCGCCCCTCTCAGTACCACCACTGCCCACCCCACATGCAGCTCTGGCCCCGGCCTGCAGTGGCAGCCTTCCTTCGCCCTGTGTGCAGATCTGGGGGCATACCCCACCATGCCCTCCTGGTGTGCACATAGCAGTGGGAGTTGTCAACCCCTCCCTACACCTCCTGGATGAGCTGCTCATGGCTCTATCTCATGCCACTCCCTCCCTCACTGCAGGGAACTTGATCTGCCCCCCATGCCCCTTCCCTCCCCCTTCCCCAACATTGGACTTACCAGCTAGACACAGATGTTCTCCACTCTGCCAGGCTGCACTTCTGGCCATGTGTGTGCTGCAGCTGTGCTCATGCATGTGATATTTATTGGCCACATTATCGGCCACATCAGCCAAAAAAGCCAATTGCTGATACTGTCAATTTTCCTTATATCAGTGCCAGTCTGATATGGGACTGATGCATCAGTGCACCTCTAGTTTTCACAAATAGGGGCAGCTACCAGATGATGAGTGCAGTAGGTAGCAGGGATAGGGAAAGGAGACAAACAGCCTAGAGCACTGGTCCCCTACCTTTTCCCTCCTCTGGCTGGCTGGCTGACTGTCAGTCCGTCTGTGGGCCTGATTCTGGGGCACCAAGGCAGAGCCTAATCAAGCCATGTGAGGAGGTTGGGGAAGGGCCTAGATTAAGCCCTGCTGGGTGAAGGGGGCATGGGCTGGAATCAGGTCTGGGCGACCTGATTCTGTCCTTCAGGGGGAAAGGGCATGGCTTAGCCTCAACCCAGCTCTACAGGGAGAGGGGAAGTGAGCAAGGTAGGGCTTGTCCTGATCCAGCCCTATCGGGCTTGGGAATTTGGGACTGTGGCAGGGGTGGCAGTATTACTTGCTGCTTCTCCCATGCCACCAATTTTCCTGGCCCATGGGGAGCCTATGGGGGCTAGATACCATGGCTCTGCGCACCATGTTTGGCCCATGAGCTGAAGGTTGAGCACCTCTGGCCTAGATTAATGGCAGAACAGTTTAGGGACTACTTGGAAAAGCTTGATGCTTTCAGGTTGGCAGGACTGAATGGGATGCACCCAAGGGTACTGAAGAAATTGATCGAGGTAATTTTGGAGCCATTGGCTATCCTTTTTAAGGACTTGCAGAGGTCAACTGAGGTCCCAGATGACTGGAAAAGGGTAAATATAATTCCTGGCTTTAAGAAGGGGAAAAAGGAGGATACGGGGAACTACAGCTCAGTTAGCCTGACATCTGTACTTGGAAAGATCATGGAGCAGGTCATCAAGGAATCCAGTGCAAAGCACCTAGAGGAAAACAAGATGATCAGGAACAGTCAGCATGGATTCATTAAGAGCAGTTCATGCCTGACCAATTTGATTTCCTTCTCTGAAATGATAGGCTCTGTGGATGAGGGAAGAGCAGTGTACAAGGCATACCTTGACTTTAGCAAGGCTTTTGATAACCTCTTACAAGAGTCTCATTAACAGGCTAAGGAAATACAGACTAGATGAAAGTACTGTAAGGTAAGATACAAAACTGGTTGGATTGTTGTATTCAGCAAGTAGTCATCAGTGTCTGCTTGGGAGAAGGTATCAATTTCTTAGGGTAGCTTGAAGGGTAGTTTAATGCTTTGAACTCGCACCTGCTTATAGTATTGTTTATATTTAGCCTTATTTAATCATTGCTTAAGTTTTGTCCTTATTAACTTTTTATTTTTTTTATTAGCTGGCTTTGAGTTATTTTTGTAGAGCTCACAAGTGCTCATTATATTGTATCGTTTAATTTTTATCACTGTGAGAAGTTATTTTTACATAAAATAGCAATAGCCTTGTTAACAGCTCCAGTTAACTGAAATTGGCACTAACCAGCTGAATCAGAGGGATGAAAGTACTGGATATATTAATGAAGGGTGATAAGGGAGACCAATGGACAATGCCCAAAGTAAGATACCAGAAAAAGGCCAGATTAAGATGTGTGCTTGTGATTGGTCTATTAGACAAAGGAATATACTGATAAGATAAAAGATGGACAGTATGGTGACTATAGGCAGTTCAATATGAAAGCAAAGAGTCATCAAGGAGTGAAGTTGAAGAAAATTATAAAAGAGGGGAGCAAGAAAGTGATTGTCATCGTAAATCCAGCCTTCAACACCTGTCTGGATTGTCCCAGCCCACAGTGTATCCTTTGCTTCTAGGAACTGTGTGGCTGTATTTTCTATTGAGTAAAGTAACATCTGGGATTGGGTAAGATTATTGTACTGAATGTTTTTCTCTCTCTGAGTATAGAAACTGTTAAGATAAGACTTGTATTAATGAAGTTAGACTTTGATTTTAGGACACTGATGTGTCTGCCTTTGTATTTCACATTCCATTTTTAAGGGTTGATTGTGCATTAGCAATGCCTAAACACTATCTGGGAGATAGTGTTGCTAACAAATTGGGGTTTCCTAGAGGTCTGTCCTGGGTCTGGTATTGTTTAATATCCTCATTAATGTTTTGGACAATGGAATTGAATGCATGATTAGCAAATTTGTGGACTATACCAAACTGGGTAGAGGTGCAGATACTCTGGAGAGTAGGGCTGGGATTCAGAATGACCTGGACAGACTGGAGAAAGAGCCCACAGTCAGTGAGATGAGATCCAAGAGGGCAAGTGCAAAGTCCTGCATCTGGAAAAAGAATAACTACATGCACAAATACTGACTGGGAAATGAATGGCTAGAATGTAGTACTGCAGAGAAGGATCTGGGGGTTACAGTGGACCATAAGCTGAATATGAGCCAATAGGATGCTCCTGTTGCAAAAAAGCCAAAAGCCTTCTGGGTTGTATTAACAGGAATGTCACTTGCAAATCAAAGGAAGTGATTCTTCCATAGGCAGTTGCCTATGGGTAGGGGGAGCATGGGGGCTCCCCCGAGATTGGCCACCAAGACACCCCCACCAGCATCTGTGGGAGGTCACTGCTCACCACCCTGACATCAGTGCTGCCACCCACAAACTGTGCCCCACCAGTCTCAGGAGGCACCAGTCACCCATGGATTCTTCCACTGTATTTGGCACTCGTAAGGCTTATTTTGAGTGCTGTGTTCAGTTTTGGACCCTACACTTCAAGAAGGAAGTGGACAGTTTAGAAAGAGTTCAGTGCAGATCAACAAAAATGATTATGTTCCAGGAGACGAGACATATGAGGAAAGGTTAAAAGAATTAGGGTTATTTAGTCTGGAGAAAAGAAGTCTAAGGGCCAGGGGATTTAATAAGTCATCAAAAACTGAAGGGTGATTATAAAGAGGATGCAGCTTGTTGTGGGGTACAGGACTAGGAGCAACGGCCTCAAGCTGCAGCTGGGGAAATTTAAGATGAAGATTAGGAAGAAGTTTCTGACTGTGAGGGTGGTCAGGCATTGGAACAGGCTACTTCAGGGGCAGGCAATTATTTTGGCCGGAGGGCCACTTAATGAGTTTTGGTGAGCTGTCAAGGGCTGCAGGGGTGGCCCCATCCCTTGACAATTGTCCTGTCCCCGTGGTCACTATCTTGGGAACAGAAGTCCCTCCCCTAACCTCTGACCTTTGCCATTGGAAGTACTCCTTTTTGGAAGGGGGTTTGCCATCTTGGAACTGGGAAAATAAAATAAATGATATATTAAAAATCAAACATCCATAACAACATTTGAATTTTATTTAAAAAAATATTTGTTCTGATTTGTGTGTTTTTGCACTGTGTATATAGAAGTGATTCCACAATAGTTCAAAATTAAGTCCAAAATTTGTATATTGGGGATGTATGGGGTTTGTGGGGGGCTGTGGGGTGTCTGGAGGGGGAGGGTGACTGGGGATGGATGTGTGTGTGGTTGCATGTGTATGTAGTAGGGTGTGTGCACATAGCACTCATGGAGCCCATGTGACCTGCAGTGCTTCCCCGCCACTGCCAACAGTGCAGCCCCAGCGCGCCCCGTGCCCACTCCACACTGCCTGGCCGTGGCATGTCCTGCTGCCCCTGGACATGACGTAGGTTTGGGGCATCTCCTGGCTGCTACTGCTGCTGGCCCCAGCCCTGCAGTACTGGCAGGGACCTGTGCACGCAGCCCCGACCACTCACACACTGCACCTGCTCCTGGCTTGCCTGTCTGGGCTGAGCAGCAGTGGAAGCATTGAGTAGAAACTGTTGCTTGGAGTTGGGGGAAAGCAGCCCCTGACCTTCGCCACAGCTGGGCAGCCAGAAGCAGTCACCGCTGCCTAGAAAGACAGGCCAGATGCAGAGTTGCTGCATGCCCAGGGAGCAGTAAGATGCTCCATGACCAGGCGTTACCTTGGCCAGGCAGGACCAAGGGATGTGCCGCAGGCCGGACAAAGCCCCTCTGGCCTGTGGGGCATATTTTGCCCACCCCTAGGCTACCTAGAGGAGTTGTGGAATCCACATGCTTGGAAACTTTAAAAAATTATTAGACAATTAGCTAGGATGGTTTATTCAGGGATGATACTGCCTTGAGCAGGGAATGGGAAAAGATGAACTTATGAGGTCTCTTTCAGCCCCACTTTCCTAAGATCCAAAGCCCAGAGCTTTCTGAAATAATTGTGTACTATTCCAGTGACTTTTGACTTTGGGTGAGGCCTTTAGAATGCAGGGCTGTAGTTTCAAGGCTTCCTGGGGTTTTTCATGATCTGTGTCAGGTTTTTTGGTAGGTGCAGTCTGCTACATAGTATATGAATTGCTGGCCTTGTGTGGACTGGCTCATTTTAAGGACAGTGCCTTTTATTGGTTAAGCCAGTGTAACTCTGCTAGCTTAGTTGATAGAGGCCAAGATTGCTACAGTTCTGGGTGTTAATGAAAGAAACTTTGCTTTTACCATGTGGACAAACTCTGTAAAATGCTGGCTGCAGAAATACCAGTAAGTGCTATACTGCACTTTGTGTGTGGGCACCCCTTCCATCTGTGGGAAATACTGTAAGACCAATTCATGCGTGCTTTATCCCTCCATCATAAGGGCATCTTCTTGACTAATTTTTTGTTTGTTCATCCAAACTGGAAAAAGTTGGAACCAAGTTGCACTTCAGGTTAATGCAGATCATTTTTTGCCTGTTTGATTTCATGCTGAATAAGAACAATATTGTTTTGGGTCAATTGAAACCTCAAGATTTGTTTTTTTTCAATTTTTCAATTAAATTTTAAGTACATTTTAAAACACATCCTTGTTTTGAAACGAAAAATAAAAAGGTTTAATTCTGAAAATGTTACAATGGAACATTTACACTCTCAGTTAATTTTTTGTTTGCTGAGACAGTTTGACAAATTTGGCATGAATTTCTGAACAGTTTTGGTTGACCCAAATCTGTATTTTTTTGCAAATAAAATATTCACTCAAAACATTTGATCAAGCTCAATTCTTCTTGTGTTCTTGTGGCTTAGATGTTGGGACCCCCTGGCCTGATGCACCCTACCTCAAATCTTGGCATGGTATAGCTGTTTTCAAGGTGAACTACTAAACCATTATGAAAAGTTGATGCAAGTTATTTGGGGAAGGCCAGAGAGTAAAAGCTATATCTCAGATCCCTTTCCAACCAAATGATTTTCCTTTTTTTAGATTTTACATTTACCCCAGAAACCATGCCTCAGTCCTTTAACTGGTTTATCCAACATGATCACATTGAAATAGAGAGTTGTGACTGATGCACTCCTTTCCAGTCTTGGTTACATCCCAGAATTTTGGCATATCATCCTTGCTTACCACTTTATAGAACCAGAATGAGATTTTAATAATTTTGGACAGTTTGCATTATATAGCTGGCTGTTGATGTCATTCATTAATTGAAATAATGGAAAATCCATTGATATCTGTTTTATATGGGTCCAACCTTGTTCTATTTCTCTCTTGTACGTGGGCAAAAAAAGTTAGAGACAAATTTTAGAATTAAATCACTTTTTGTGGGTGGGAGGCAGGGCTGTAACTTAAACCCTGAGTAAAAATGAGCAAGGATCCTGGTTTTCTCTGTTTAAAAAAACAGAATTCTCTGATTAAACCCCCCAAATATGCATTTTTCCATGATTAAAATGAAAAGCCACTATATTTACAGGTATCAGATTAAAGCAATGTTTTATTGATATATTTACAATTTTTAAAGCAATTTGGAAACCTTCCAGTGCCTCAATCATTATTATAAAATACATTCTAAATACCTGTGTATTTTGTTTTTTGTTTTTGTATTTTTAATCATAGAAAATCAGAGCTCTGTCTGTCGCCTTTGCTCACCAGGGCGAGGGTCCAGTTGCATCTGTTCCCACAGCTGCTTTGTGGCTCTGAGCAGCATGCTGGTGCCCTGCCCTTGCCCATGCCCCTCACTCTCAACCCACAGTCCTCCCAGCCCTGCCAGTGCCCCTGACTCCCATCCTGCAGTCCCTGTCTGTCCCCCACAGCTCCCCCTTACACCAGGCCACAGATTCAACTGAGGCTGTCCCACCTGGTAATTTGTGGCTGTGGGCAGTGCTGGCCACTGCTGTTCTGTTCCCCACATCTGTGCCCAGGTCCCAGCGGTCCCCATTCCCTTCCTGGGAAACCCATCACAACCCCCTAAGTGGTTCCTGGGACCAGGACCTCCCCCCACTGGGGCCAGCAAAGCCCAGGGCTTGTCAGGGCTAGTCATGCTGCCCTTCCCCACCCCTCTGTGTGCCCCATTGTGCAGTGCACCCCCAGCCACCACCTTCAATGCTAGCCCCAGCAGAGCTGCCAGCAGCCGCTGCAGCCACAGGCTGCTGAGATGTGGTGTGGCAGTGCGATGAGCAGTGGGACAGTGGCCACTGGCAGAGCAGATGGGCAACATTCACCACCAACAGCCTGGCCCCCGCCCAGGTACTGCTCTGGCTGGGCAGCATCCCCAGCCCCCAACCCTGCCTTGAGGGCACCTGGCCTTGTGGGCAGAGGCGCAGCATGCACTCCCTCCCTCCTGCACTGAGCTGATGCCACTGCTGCCCCAGCTGAGCAGCATCCCCAGCCACAGTCCAACTGAGATGAGCCACAGTGGGACAAGGCATCCTGCATCCACCTTGGCCTTGGTCTGTGGTGCCAGAACAGGGTGATAGGCATGCCCAGCCCTCTTGGCATGACCTTACCTGACCTACAGAGCACCCTCCCCCCCCCACAGCCCTTTCTCTGCTGCCTTGCACCCCGAAGGCCCAGCCCCAAAAGCCCAAAGGCTCTAGGAGAGAAAGTGAGTCTGAACCAGCCCTTGCTGACTCATTCTCAGGCCCTGCCCCTGCCACCTCCACACAGGGCTTAGGGTTTCCCACTTTTTTCCAAGGAGCTCTTGCAGGCTGAAACTCTGCCAGCCTGCAGAGAGCTGTTTACAAAAGGGGAAACCTGTGATTTCTTGCTTTAAGGGAAAAAACCTGTGTTTTTCTCCTTTTAAAAGGGAAAATCTGCACTTTTCCACATTAAATGGAAAACCTGGATCCCTGAAAATGCCCACAAATTTTCCTTGCTATCTCTATCATGTGGCCTGTATTGACATAGCAGGGCTTAAGCCAATCTGAGCAAGCATGTGTATTTTGGAGCACTATGTGCCTAGCTCTCTGTATAGGTGTGATTTCTTTTCAGTCTTTTACTATGATGCTGCCTCAGCATTCCAGTCACTAGCATTCCAGTGGCAGCAGTAGAGGATATTTGGAGAATTGCTTCTTTGAGAAAAACTCGTTTAAAATATGTATTTTAAAATTCTGAGATACGTATGAAGTGCTGGGCAGCTGAGCACATTTCTTATACTAGGTAACTGAATTACCCTTGGTCCCTTTGCAAGCAGGAAATAGTACATCCTTGTGATGCAGTATCTCATTTTAAATGGAAGGTTTCTAGCTCAAAACTGATTGCACTTTCTGTGCTTTATACCTGTTGCTAATTTATGTAAACTCAGGAAGTTTCAAGTGTTTCAACTGAGCCTAAGCAGCATCTGCTGCTGGAATTATAGCTCCAGCAGCATCAGTGACCCATTTCCTAGAAGTTTCTTAAGTGCTGGGTTAAGTGCTCTTCCTTCCCCCTCTCCGCAGGGGAATGCGGAGACATTAAAAACATTTGAGGAGCTTAATTTGCAGTGAAGCAATGTGGACATTTCCCCCTTCCCCACTCTTCCTGAGTAACCTTTGTAGCACCATGCTTGTGGAGGTGTCAAGCTTGTGAGGATAAATAGTGGATGGCAGCAAAACTGGTGTACACTTCATGTGATGGGTTCATTTGACCAGGCTCTGGCACAGCACAGATGTATTCCAAAAGACATGACACTGAAGTCAGTGATGCTTCTCAAGGAGTGAGGTTGTACTCAGTATGAGTGGCATTCTACTGAATATGAGTAAAGGTATAATCTGGCCCTTAGGAAGGTGTCCCTTCTCGGAGGGCAGATCAAGGGCTTGTGACTTTGCGACAAAACAGTAGTAAAGGGCTGTCCATTATTGTGCTTTCAGAAAGCAAATGAGGAAGCAGGTAGTTGTTCTTACAGGATTGGTAATGTCTCAGTATGCCTCTTAGCTTCCCTCCTGGTTCTGGGGGAAAACTGCTTGTTCCAGCCCAGCACTTGGACCTATGCAGCTTCCCTTGAGCAGCTGACCTGGATGAACTATGCTTTGGCCACACCTGGTAGAAGGAACAGCAGCTCTGCAGAGGCTAGGTCCCCCTTTATGCCACCAGTAAAGGCATAGGAGAGGGTCCTCATATCCCCTTGCTCCCCTGTGTAACTGGGCAAGGCTGGCCTCCATTTGGCTTGGCACTAATGGTTTGCCAGTGCAGAAAGCTAAACTGTGAAACCATTCCACCGGTAAATATTTGTCCACTCTTCCGTGCAAGTGCTCACCAGTGGCGGGTGTTTGCTATCTGGCTCAGAGCATCTTATCCTAAATTCAGTTGTTCTCCTTGCATTTCTATTATGTTTGGGTAAACGAAAGATTTCCAATAATGCAGCTTTCCTTTTATTGCTCACTGCCTGGTGGAATGAATCCCTACAGCCCCTGCAGGATGGCTCTGTGAGCCCTGTGATTTGGTAGAAGTGTGGTAAAAGAGCTAAGGCTGGTTGAACTATGTAAAGTGAAAGGTTGACCCTATTCTAGCATTTTGCAGAGAAGTACTGGCTTCTCACTACGTTCTAGCTATACTATACCAAAACTTTTGTGCATGCCTCAGGGATGGGCATTTGGGTTTTTATAAAGATTTTTTGTGAATATAAGTTACAAAAGATATGGGACTCTTCTACCTTTGCAGCTGTTTTCTTTGGCAACAGGTAAACTTTAGCACTAAAAAAGCAGACAAATACATCCGTTTAGTTTTGACTAAACAATAGCTGTTTAAAAATACACAGCATGTAATCCATGTGCAAGGCAGAGCTGTGAGAGTGCTGTGAGTAGTGGGCTTGTAGACAGCAATGCTTAGTTCTAATGCCAACTCCAGCACTGACTTTGGAGGTCCTGGGAAAATTACTTAAGGTCTGATGTTTCTGAGGTGTTGGACAATACAGGATTCAAGCAGTTGTTGGTGCTTAAGTCCTTTGAAAATAGTTTCTCCCTGGCCTAGTTTCCTTTTGCTGGATGCTGCAAGTCTCGTTTTGTGTATATCACTTTACAGATAATGCTATATATTGTTAGTTCTGAAAGCAATGAAGTAGACTCAGATTAGGGTGCTACCAAAAGCAGATCTTGGATTTCAAAAAGGGGGATGCAGGTTGTGTGGCACATCATCACACATAACAACAATACACATTTTTCTCCAATTAAAGAGAAATTACAATATTTACTAATGTGCTAAGGGGCAGCAGTATATTATGCATTTAAAGATCAAAGCAAAAACATATAATTATTGGAATATGCATTAATTTGCTAGTTTATATATAAAGTTAAAAAACACAACAATCTAGGCAAACAAGTACTGTTAGGCAAAAGGCATTGTTTCATGAGTCCTATAGTTATTATAATTAAATGTATATCTCTTATTCAGAATCATAAAATCTAGTAGTCTGTAGTGTCTTGACAGTGCTACCATTACTTCACTTTCAGTTAATCTGAGTTAATATTACCATGCCAGGGTTAAGGTTTTAAGCTAGACCTAAAAACAGTCTGCAGGGCTGTGAAATGGAAGAGAAATGTTACCAGGAATGGCTAACAGATGGTGCAATTGCAGAAGAAAGGCTAGTTTGAATAATGAAACACTAAGACCATTAAAAAGGCCTGTGGAGTGCAGAGAGGTTAGCAGGAATCAGAGAGATGACAATGAGCCATGAAAAAAATTGGCTGTCTCAGTGTTGCCTAGATAGAAATGTTCCTGTAGGCAGCTGGTTTTAATGCTTGGGTGGAGCAGGAATCAAAGAGGGGTGCAACTGAAATACTGAACCTCCCCTGGATCTGTCTTTGCATGCTACCATTTCCAAAGTTTGTCATTGTTGCTGTTTATTTGTATTTCACAAGTGCCCAAGCCATGAACATAACACTGGAAGGGACTGTCCAAGTTCTTGAGTCCAGGCCCCAGCTGGCACAGGTACCCTGTCACAGAAACTTAGCAAATATCCCTTCTACGGGTTAGGATTTGTGTTCCTGCAGCTCCTATTGAGGCCCACACTGCTTTAATGATTGGAAACCATCCAGTTTCCAGCCTAGATTTATTTATAGCCATCATATACTCATTTGTGCTTTAAATCAAAATTCATTCAACAAGATAGAATCAGTAGAACACTGGAATGTGGAAAATGGGATCTCTCAAATCATGGAGTGCTTGGGCCTCGAGAGCTCATGGAAAGAAATAGCTTGCTTGAGAGTTAACTTTTCTCAATCTCACAGCTCTATTAATGTGGCTGGTAAACTCTTTTGCAAATAAATTCTATTTTTGTTTTTCTTTGAAAACTAAGCACTATGGGTCTGATCCAAAGCTTGCCAAAGTCGCCGGAAAGATTTTTGACTTCAGAGGCTGTTAGACTGATCCTACATGGCTCGAGTCAGGCTGGCGCCGTGCAAACCTCTGATACATAGTTCAGTCAGAATACATGTGTGCAAAATGCGTGTCAGCCTGGTGCAATTATGTGAAAGCTCAAAGGGAGCTATGCATTCAGTACAGCATATACAATCCCATTTGTGCCTCTGTACAGCATACTTCCCCGGATCTGCCATCTGTAATGCTGCGCCTCTTCAGAGAAGACAATGTTAGTTGTGCCAAGTTCCCTTATGATTTTATGCTGTGTGAAAAATATCTGTGACAGGCTAGCATGAGGTTGCCACATTGATTTTTGTGTGTGTCCTAATTGGCCTATGAGCCTGAACTGCAGCTATTTTAGTCAAGGAATATTACCCAGGGGCACACAGAGTCATTCATGTAGTTTGGTCGGAGTAGCTGAGAAGAAGTCTTTTGATAGTACACAGTTCCTTCATTAAGTGGCATGCTTTTTCTTGGAGTGAAAATGGCATGCTGTTTTATAGGCAGGGCATGATGATTTGCACTCCATGAAAATAAAAATCACAAAACAACTGGGGATGGAGAGCTGCTTAGACTGGGCATAGTGAATGGGTACCAGGTATTTGGATCATCTCGCCCTCTGAAGCAAACCTGGCCTGGACAGGATGATATCAATCTTGCTGGGATCATCTGATCCCAGCAGTCTGTCCTGCCCAAATGCAGGGGGGCTGGACATGATGATCTGTAAGGTCCCTTCCAGCCCCTAGCAACTATGAAACACTCTGCTCCAAAAGAATGCAATATTAGGTTAGAAGATTCTGGGTTGTAAAACCTCACGTGTTGGGCTTGTGGACCCTTTCTCAGTATTTATGCTTATGTTGCAGCCATACCACTTTGTGGCATGACTCACAAGGATAGGCCTTGTAAGTCCTGTACTTGAATGAGTAGAATGAAGAGTCCTTAAAGGAAGTGGAGTTTGTTAGGGGTGTTGTTCACTCACAGCTTTCAATAAATCAGTTACCCAGTGTGGTCTTTGATGGCTTTGTCTTGCTAGAAGTACATGCCAGCATTCATGTTAAGAGGAGAAGAGAGAGGTACAGACTGTTTATGGTTGAATTACTAAAAGCTCTCATGGCAGGCAAATTTCACTCAAATATGAGTGTGTTAAATTTGATTAATTTCTTTTCACTGCATATTGTGGTCTTTTTTTCTTTGCTTTCTTGATGACTATGCACTGTTAAAAATGTAATATTCTGCTTGTGGCTGCATTTCCCTAGTAAATGAGGTGACATCTACATGCTGCATATGTCAGGTCATACCCTCTATTGCCAACCCAAGTGCTCAAGTATGATGTCAGTACTCCCTCCCTTAGCTTCAAAATAGGCTTAAAATCATACTGTTTTTAAAAAGTAAAAAATGCCATGCCTATTTATTCATACTCTAGTTTCAGGCCTTTAGAGTTGATCTATTTTTTAGTTTTCCCTGCAACAGTGATGGCTTGGAACTTATTTTTTAAATGACAGCTGGGATTCATATGTCTCAGCATGATTTTATGGGAATTCCTGGTTGCCAAAAAGGCAGCATACATCTCCAAAGGGGTGGAAGTGGGGTGCTATCTCCAAAGAAGAGTATACCTCCACTGCTCGGACCTGTAGGGGGGCTGTTAGGAAAGCTAATGCGGACATAGAGCTAGGACTAGCGTCCAAGATCAAAGATAATAAAAAGTCCTTTTTCAAAGATATAGAGAGGATGAAGAAGGCAATCCGGTGGTTGCACTCGAGGAGAAGGCAGACCTCTTTAACAAATTCTTCACCTCTGTCTTCTTGTGCAGGGACCGGGACTCTCCCACCATGATTCAAGACAGACTTGAGGGGAATGCCTCCAGACCTAAGGTTGAGGAGGACTGGGTTAGAGTGCTTCTGGAGGGGCTGGATGTGTTCAAGTCAGCAGGTCCAGATGCTCTCTTCCCCAGGGTGTTGAGGGAGCTAGCAGGGGTTATTACAGGGCCCTTGGCACAGCTTTATGAGTGCTCATGGTGCTCAGGCCAGGTGTCAGATGATTGGAAGATAGCTAATGTGGTCCCCATCTTTAAAAAAGGGAGACAGGATGACCCGGGCAACTATAGGCCCATCAGTCTTACCTCAATCCTGGGGAAACTCTTTGAGAAGATCATCAAGGAGCACATTTGTGATGGGCCGGCATCAGGGATGATGCTCAAGGGCAACCAGGACAGTTTCATTAGGGGCAGGTCATGTCAGACCAACCTGATTGCCTTTTATGATCAGGTCACAAAAGCATTGGATGCAGGTGTTGCCATGGATGTAGTCTTTC
>JAGPOW010000304.1:101198762-101223884 GCA_030014935.1 Caiman crocodilus
GTCCCCCAGGGCTTGTTCCTGGGGCCCACGCTGTTCAATTTCTTTATCAGTGATTTGGACAACAGGGTGAAAAGCAACCTGTTCAAATTTGCTGATGATGCCAAAATTTGGGATGAGATGGGCACGCTGGCAGGGAGGGAAAGACTGCAACAAGACCTGGATAGGTTACAGGGGTGGGCTGACAAAAGCAGGATGCGTTTCAATATTGACAAGTGCAGGGTGCTGCACTTGGGCAGTAGTAACCAGCAGCACACTTATAAGATGGGGAAATGCCCTTCTTGAGAGCACGGAGGCAGAAAGGGATGGGCCGACAATGCGAGGTCGTGGTCAGCAGGGCTAACCGGACCTTATTGTGCATCCACAGGTGCATCTCAGGTAGGGCCAAGGAGGTGAGCCTCCCCCTCTACGTGACACTGATCAGGCCACAGCTGGAGTACTGTGTCCAGTTCTGGCAACCCCACTTCAAGAGGGATGTGGACAACATTGAGAGGGTCCAGAGGAGGGCCACCTACATGATCCGGGGACAGTAGGGCAGACCCTACAATGAGAGGCTATGGGACCTGAATCTGTTCAGCCTTCACAAGAGAAGGCTGAGGGGGGACCTGGTGATCATCTATAAACTCACTAGGGGGGACCAGAAGGGTTTGGAGGAGACCTTGTTTCCCCTAGTGCCCCCCGGGATAACAAGGAATAACGGCCACAAGTTGTTGGAGAGTATGTTTGGATTAGACATCTGTAGGAACTACTTCACAGTTAGGGCGGCTAGGATCTGGAACCGACTTCCAAAGGAAGTGGTGCTGGCTCCTACCCTGGGGGTCTTTAAGAAGCGGCTTGATGCCTATCTGACTGGGATCATTTGAGCCCAGTTTTCCTCCTGCCCAGGCAGGGGGTCGGACTTGACGATGTACAAGGTCCCTTCCAACCCTACTTCTATGATCTTTAGGTGAGTGCACCTATTGGTAGGAATCTACCCAACTCCAGGAGGCAACTGGAAAGTTTCGTGAGCAGATTGCGGGGCCAGCTGCTATTTTTGAGGGCTTATCATGGCTGGGGCTTCACCTCTAATTGGCTAAGGGGCCACGGGGGTCTTGTCCCCCCACCTCTGACTGGTGTAAAGGGATGTCCATGGTATGGCCCCACCCCTCACCACTGATTGGTTGAGTGCTGTTCATCATGCATCCTTGCCCCTCACTGCTGATTGGTGGAGCGGGATGGGGCCACACAACAGGCAGCTCTCAGCCAATCAATAGCAAGGGGTGGGGGTGGCAGCCATCTTGCCATTGTCCCAGTGGCGAGCCAGCATTTTATTTTTAGTAAGTCTTTGCTGAGATCACCCAATTTTGCAATTTCAGTAGGTCCCTACGTATCAGGCATGGGAAAAGGGGAAACAACAAAAAAGAAACCCTTCCCTTCCTCAGTTTTGGTCATTTTATTGCAAACCTTGTGATATTTGGTGGGTTTCTTCTTAAAGCCCCAGTTCTGTGATTGAGTGTGTACTTGACTCACTCCACATTTTGGGTTTTTATGGGGGTACAGAAGAACTTGAAAAGACTCTCAAAAACCAGAAGGCAAATAAAAGGCGTGCAATCTTTATTTGTTTTTAAAATTGATGATTTCAGGCCCCTCTCACAACATTTTAGAGGTCAGTTTTTTTTTTAGCACTTGGGTCATCAATAGAGGGTCTCCCCTAATATGTAGAAAGCAGATCATCATGCTTGAAACTTGCTTTCCTTGCATCCTTTTGTGGAGGATCCAGGCTGATGAGCAGTCACTGTATTCACAGGGTCCATGGTCTTCCCTGGATGCACTGACTGCTCATTGCTAGGGCAGCACACTTCTTGCTGGCTGGCAACAGAGAACAGCAGTTTACACCTCCTGAGAAGTGCCAGAGAGTATGCATTCCCCATGTATGCAAGCAAGCTCTGGTTGGCACAGTGCCTCTTGGAACTCTTCCCATGGCATGGACTAGCGCCTCACCAACCTCAATGTTGACCAGTGCCTGCGAGGAACAGTCCAGCCTGTAGCTGTAACTAATTGTTATTACTTGCAGTACATCTAGTTGCTTTGTTTCCTGCTGATCTCTCTAGAAATATATTCAACATTGCTACTGCCTGTCTATATGGCCAAAGTTGCCTAATAGGGGGTGAGTCAGCTAGTGAAGAATTCCATATCTGGCTCCAAATAAATAAACAAGTGTCTCAGGACGTCCTCCAGGATTGGAGGCTGAGGGTCTCTTAGACTTGGAAGCAGGAACAAAATCAACAAAAAATGATGTTTTTTGTTTTGTTTTGAGTTTGATTTTAATAAAGTTTGCAAGCAGGAATGTTGCACATACCTTATGACATTTATCTAAGGAATGCTCTTTTTTAATGGAAGAGGAAAGGGATTTCTTTATAATTCAAAGATTATTTCTTACTGATTTTGCTTTTCCAGTTAGCAGTTAGTAGGTGGATCTGTCCAACAGATAGAGAAGCCTTCTTTCTGAAAACCAAGCTTTCCCTGAACTCTGGTTCATTTACAGACCTTCACCTGCATTGAAACCATCAGTGTTTAATAAGCTGGAAAATTTGAACCAGGATATTTGCAGCTCATCCTTCCCTGGCATATGTTTGGTTCGGGTCAAAATTTCCAATTGTAGTTCCAGAATAGGGGGTTTTGTTTGGAGTTATATATGAACTTCCCCAACAGTGAGAATGTTTAGATCTAAGTTTTCAGCCTCTGGCCCATAAGGATTTGTTGACCAATAGATTTACTTTAGTGCTAAGGCAATACAAGACAATTTTTATTTCATAAAATGTCTTTCAGAAAAACTGTAATTCCATATGCCTTATGAAGTAAAATACTAGGAGATGGTGATAAAATTAAAATAGGTAGAACATATTTTCCTTTGGGATTCAGTGTCTGATGGAAACTTGTGAAAACTTCTTGTGGTAGAAACAAATGCAGGGCAGAAGACACTGGCATTCATAATAACTATATTATGTGGAAGTAGGTAAAGATGGACTTGTGTTAGGTAAACGGATGCGGTGTGAAGGTGATACAGAGGGAGAAGGAATCAAATTTTGTCCTTGGGTACAAGAGCATAAAATCCAGTCACTCTGTTGACTTGAATGAAATAACCTTGTGCTGTTACAGCTCAGGAAACAGAATTTATTTTTGCCATGGCCTATGCAGTAGCCTGGAGCAGTTGAACTGTGATGTCTACTAATTACTGTGTAATGTAGCTGACCTTACTGAAATTATGCTGGAAGTAAATTTTGGCTGCTGGAATAGAATTTTGAACTGGGTGCTGAGATCAGTGGGCATGTAGGCTGGTAGGTATGTGGGTGGTGTGGCAGTGATTCTTATCTACCTGGTGTTTTGCATAGCAACTCTTATACTGAGGATGAGAAATAATTCCAATGTTGGTCTTTGGGGAAAGAAAAACCCAGCTCAGTTTGGTTTGATGAATAGACCCTACTGATAACATTTAGCTTCTCCTTACCTTGACTTCTGAGGGCAGAAAAAGGTTGTCTGTCTAATTAGATGCATAATGGAGATTCATAACAGAAGATGAATGGGTTCTTCAGCTCAGGAGGGAGGATGATAAACAGGGGAGCTGGTGTTTCTGGTACTTACCACTGCCACAGCAGCTGTGAACAAATGAAGTGGGTATAACTGGCGCCTATGTTGTGTGGTTTTCTTGCAGCCTATTATTTGACTACTTGGATACTGCCTTTAAATTGGGCAGATTACTGGTGTGCTGTCTGTAGTTGCATCACTCTCTGTTTTATGAGTCCGATTTAAAGTCCAGCCTCTGGTTTTCAGTTTGCGTTTTTGTGGGCACAAATAATGGCAGGAACAGTCGGGCATCCTCAGACATGTATATAATGAACTTGTTATTCAGACATGTAGTGCCTGACTTTCAGGTGCAAACAGGTACTTAGGTGTCAAAACTAGGCCTCACAAACATGGACTGTGGATACAAAAGCTGTGGCCAATTTTTGAAAGTCTTGCCTTGTTTTGCTAGATGGGCTGTACTGGAGTGCTGCAGTGTTTTGATAGTAAGTATGTGGTTGGAGTTGGTTTTCTTCTGTTGGTGATGAGATATTTAAAATAATAATGCTTATTTCTTAAACAGCATGTTTCATTTTCAAAGCATTCTACCATCATTGGAGCACATGCTCAGCTGGCTTAAGTTAGCATGGTTTTATTGACTTCAGTGGAGCTCTGCTGATTATACTTGGTGACAATCTGGCTTGTTAACTAATTTACCTTTGTGAAAGTTGATTGAATTTGGCGAGCAAGAATTATCCTCATCTTACTCATGCCCAGAGCCACATCAGTATCTCTGCAAAAATTAAAATCTAGGACGTGGAAAGTCTTATGATGGTGCAAATGAGATGAGAATAAGCTGGGAGTAATTGCCCTGTATTCATTAGAACTGCATTGGTGTAAAAACAGGGTACATGGAATCAAGCTGTGAGTTCCTGATCCCCACATCTGTGCTCACACCTCTGGATTACATTTTTAACTGAGGTTTTTTCCATCTTTTTTTTTTGGCTATAGCCAGTGCTCAATGACTTTTAGGAGCAGACACTTATCAGACACTAGATCAGGACAGTTAAAACAAGCTAAATATAAAACTGTCTGGAAACAGAACTCCTTTACTCCGCCACAGAAAACTCATGCTTCACACGTGTATGATCCTTGTCTGACCTAAACTTAAATCATGAGTTCAGGGAACAAACATTTACAGAACTGGGTAGGTTTATAATTCCTTGTGTGAATAACAGAAAAACAAAGATACTCATTTCTCAGTAAACACACAGCATAAAAAGGACCAAATTCTCATGGGTTTCCTGTTGCTGGCTTTTTTCTTGTGGAGTAGAAGTTGTGGGATTTCAGAAATATGCTCAATCAGTGTAAGCCATTTCCTATTGTGGCTGGCAGCTGTTCAGTCAGCGTTTGCAGATGTAGGACACAGCAGTGCTCCTTAAAAACAATCATCTATGAAGAGCAGATGAACCCATCTGAGGTTCTGGCTAAAGAATATGCACCCATTGTAAATCAGTGTATTATTGTACCTCTGGAATACTTTTAGCTCTTCTGACTGGAAATGAATGTCAGAGTTCTGGGAATAAAAACAAGGCATGTTTGAAAGGAAGCCACTGAGTAGGATACTGCTTTTGTGGCTCCTGTTCAGTAAAGTAGTAAGCATATATTTAAGTCCTTTAAGATCACTGGGACTTAGGCATGTGCTTAATGTTGAGCATTACTTAAGTGGTGAGCTGAAACAGGATAGTTTGTTATAGTTTTACAGTGCTGCTATGTGCCCTCATAACAGGAGGAGGAAAAATAGTCACTTTTTGTTTTTCCTTCTAGAGCAGTACTCCCCCTTGGCAGCCTAACTCATGCAACTCTTGTGTTTGCAGAACATAGCTACCTCTGCTGCTTTTTGATGTGGGACCAGCTTTACTTGTCTTTAGGAAAACGTTTGTCATGACAGACTATTCAGTAGGGCTGTGTGAAATTTCGCTGTCCGTTTTTTGTTTCGACACTGTTTTGACTTCATGTCGATATCAAAACAGCAAAATTGAAACAAAACAAAGGCCTTTGAAACAGCCTTGAAACAAAACAAGGCTAGTCAGAATGTATCAAGCTGGGGATGGGAAGCCAGTCCAGCTGGGCTGACTTCCCATCCCTGGTGCAAGATCTGGCCAAGAATGGGAATGCCCGCAGCCTGATCTAGTGAAACATTGAAACAGAGTTGAAACAGCCTTACTGTTTCAACGAAGCAAAATGAAACAGCTGTTTCGAATCAAAATGAAGTTTGATATGAAACACTGTTCCGTCAAAAACTCAAGATGAAATGGAACGGTGTCATTTTGCACAGCCCTACTATTCAGGCGTGGCCAACTCACATGCCCCAAGGAGCATTGGGGCTTGCTATGTGTGGCATGGGAGTGCTGGGCCCTCAGTAAAGGGAAGCACCAGAATAGAGGCAGGGGGGCATGAGCATCCACTAGCCTGGAGTGGAGTGAGAGCAGGATGCTGTTATAAGCAGAGATGTCTAGAGACTGGCAGAACTAGATTAACCCTTCCCTGACCCTGCTGCTGCTGCGGAATTCAGGTCTTTGTATCCTTGCTTGCCATATAAAACTGCAGTAGTTGTGGGATCAGGGAAGGATTAACTTGGCTCTTGGTGGAACACTTCAACTTGCAGGAGCATCCTCACTCTGCTCTGTAGCATCTGTTCAGAGGCTTAAGCCCTCTGCCTTCATTTCAGCACCCCAGGGCATAAACTCTGCCAAGCAGGGATCAATCAGAGCAACGCTTGAGGATAGGACAGGGCTTAACTTATGGCACACCTAGCGAGGAGCTTCTTATATTAGCATATTTGAGGATCATGATTGTTATATTTTGTATTCCAGAGTCCTGTAAAGATGATCAGTCTCCACTGAGCTGAAGACCCACAAGAGTTGGGTTTTGTCCTGATGGACTAATGCTCTCAATAGACAAAGTGTAACAGAAAGACTATTACCCCATTTTACAGATAGGGATCTGGGGCAGATTGAGAGGGAAAGAGATTTTTCAAAGGCTCAGAAAACACTTAGACATCTAAATCCTAGAGATTTTTCTATTTGTGCCACTTGAAAATCTCCTCGGTACCTGCCCATGGTTTATCAAGCAGCTTGTGGCAGAGGTGGGAACTGAACCCAGTGTTTCTGGAGTTTAAGGCAAAGCCTTAACCCCTCATGATGTTCAGTGTGAATGCTAGGCAGAAGGCAGAGTAGATTTGTACTGTTTGTAGATTTGCAGTGTTTTGAATATAAAGGGTAGGGAAAGCAAAAAGAAGGGGGCACTGCTCAGAGATGCAAGGTGTGTAGGAGTGAGAACCCGAGGAATATAAATGTTATAAAAACAAATCTAGGTAACAAGATAAGAATCTGTAATCCTGGTTTAGACCTTATTTAATACAATCTAGTCTGTGGATGACTTCTTGTTCCACAATTTCTCATTCAAGCTTGTTGACACAATGTGACTTGTATGTAAATGAATGTTGCAGTAATTTAGGATTTGATGTTTTTTGTTAAGAGGAAATACACTCAATGTTACCAAATGTCCAGCTCTGCACAGTCTTGTTTATTACTGTAAAAGGTGGCTGCACACATGAAACTAGTGTCTGTCTGGTTCTGGGATGACAGTGACCCTTTATTTTGAAAATGACTGTGCCACCTCAGGTCAGGTTTGTACAAGGGCTTTTGGAGATTGGATTAACTATGTTCATTTGCTCTTTTCCATTGCTAAGGCAGTGTTGCTTCAAACCCAGACTTAATACAGGGTCACCAGATCACTCTTTCCTTCTCCCCTTTTGCTTTTGGGAAAAATAATTGTGCAAGCCTGTCATAGGGCACTGTGGTGAGCAGTGCCCCCACAGTTGCACAGCTCCGCTTTTGTGTTTCTAGATCACAAGTGATTTACTGCAGACACCAGTTTGGCACAGACAGCTGTGCAGATTCAGTGGTACTTACCTTATCCTGTTGTGTCTTAGCATGGTCATTTTGATGAGGCCTCAGTTCAAAAGCATGAGAGAGAAATGTGCTGAAAGCCCACCTCCTTCTTAGCAAGGTTTTGCTGGCAGTGCTGTTTATTATTATTATGTACTACAGAGGCAGAAAGATATTCTTTTGCTGTATAATTTCAGCTATACTGTGAGGGCACTGGGCATTTAAATCCGGTGGGGAGGAGGTATCTGCCTTTTGGCATGCATGGCATGTCTTGGCTCTTGCTTTCAGCTTGTTGGCTTTTTTGCTGAATATTCTTAACAAATGCCTATTCAGATGTTATGTCATTTTTTATGTCAGTTGCCTGGCAGCATTTCATCTGTAAAGCTGGCAGGAATGAATGCCATGCGGTTACCCTCATGCTGGGGATAAAAGTTTGCAAATCTGTCTCGCTTTTACCAGGCTGTCCTCCCACTTCCATCCTCTAGTTCAGTTCCATACTCCAGTGCCAGGACTGAAGTAGCTGTGATCATTTGTAGCATTTTACACTTTGGGATATCTGGAGTGGCCAGGGTGGCATCAAGGATCATGCGAGGTTTTTTAAGGGCTCTTTTAAAAGGTATATAATATCCCTGCTCCTGGAAGTTTAGGGTAGGCATGTCACACATAAGGCCTGTGGGCCGGGTCGGGCCCATGGGGCACATCTATCTAGCCTTCTGGGCTGCTGGTGGTTTACTGGAAGTTGGGAGCATGGCCAACTGCAGAATGTGGAGCCCTTTGGCTCCACTGGCCAAGCCTGTTGCTGGCAAGTTTGGCTTGCTGCCATGGCTTCCTCTAAACTAGACTCCTATCTCTCCAGGGCTCACATTTCTGGACCTGCTGCTGGACCCATCTCTGCTAGCTAACCCCTGCCCTCAGACCTCTCACCATCTCTGGGCCCACTGCTGCTGCCACCAGATCCCTTGCTACATCCAGACTGATCACCACTTCTGTGGTCACCACTGCCACAGTGGTCACAGCTGCTGTCTCTGTACCCTGGGCTGGATCCAGCCTGCAAGATGCCCTGCAATCTGGATCCAGTCTGGGACCCCAAGTGAATTTGACACTCCTGGTTTAGGACATTTAGATTCAGCACAAAGGTGCCTCACCAAAGAAGTTATGTTTAAGAAAGTCTTTGGTGCATTATAATTAGAAAGAAAGAGCAAGACTGTGAGCAGTGGGAATAAGAGAGATTCTCTATTTATCTATTTAATGATCCTATACAGCATGAATAAGGGAATAAAACCACTAAGGTGACCGAATATTCTAATAGGCATGGATTCATATTTATTACAAGACTTAAAATAATGGGTCCCTTCCTTAAAGAGACTTCACGCATTCGCATGCTTCTCAGCCTCTGGCCAGCTGCCAGGGTGTGCAGCCTCTAAAGCAGGGATTGGTAACCCGCCCTTTTTTCCCCCCCATGAATGCCAGAGCATAGCACGTGAAGGGATTTTTGCTTGCTATGCATGCTTCAGGGAAGACAGTGGAGAAAGGGTTAGGGCAGCATTGCCACAAGGATCGGGTTTATCATGTCATGACTCCCATGCATGCACCTGGCACTGACAGCAAGCTGGGGCAGGGCTCCGTGGACCCCTGTGCAGCCACTTGCAACCTCCCAGCTGCCTGCCACAGCTGGCCTGGGCTCTGGGCTGGCCCCTGCCACAGAGCCGGGGCTGCTTGCAGCAGGTGGTGGCAGGGAGGCTGCAAGCAGCTGCACTGGGGTCCACGGAGCCCTGGCCTGGCACATTGCTGAAAGCAGATGCACACATGCTTCTAGATGGACAGCAGGGCTGGGGCCAGGTCTACTCTGCCACAACAAGGATCAGGCGCCTTGCAACTCCCCTGCTATTTGCCCTGGCATGCCAATGTTTTATAAGTCGAGGCTGGGTTATTTGGGGCACTCTGCCCAAAAATGTTACTGACTCCTGCTGTAGTTTCATATGACTGTAGTTACAGTAATTAGCTAGCTGATGCACTGTCTTGGTGGTGCTCACATCTCCATTTTTGGTTCTGGCAAATTCCATTCAAGCATGGATCCAGCGGTTGGGACATAGCGCTCTCATTTCCTCTTAATTCCTTTGCGTAATAGCCTTCCCTCTGCAGTTGTTTTCTAGGCCTTCCCTTGGTATAATACACTTGTCTGTCAAAAGCCCACCTGTTATTGAGTAGGGAACAGGTGGACCGATAAGGCCAGATGGGCAGACCCTTCAACTGGAATTTGATTCAGCAGGTTTCAACTGATCTGAACAGGAAGAACCCTTCTCTCTCCCCTCAACCTTGGAAAGATCTGATTAATCCTAAAAGGAAAGAACTCGAAAGGTTTTAAAGAAATCACCTGGCCCTTTAGGAAGATCTCTGCTTTGTGTTAATGGCTAAAGTGAAATGTATACATTTTCTTTCATTTAAACAGGAACAGATGATTTAATATGCAGCTTTAAATCTCTTGGGAATGTACAGACATAGTCAAACAACATTCTCCTGCCAAATTTTTCACTGACTAGACATATAGCCTATGAGTCATAGAGGTCTGTTATATTCTGCATCTCCAGTGCCTTTTTTTGTTGATAGAGGTCTGTTTTGCTACAGATCGAGGGTGTTATCACCCTCTCACATTAATGGACTTTCTTTTTCATCCAGTAGATAGTGTTAAAGCTGTTGATTTTCTTTATCTGCATGTGTGGGCATGCACAGGAGCATGTGAAATTTCTTTTTCATTCTATAGCAAAGCTGGTTTCACACTGTGAAAGTATTCTTAGATAGCTGAGTTAGTACAGCCTTATAAATGCATTTAATCATGGGATTCTGGACTGCCTAAAACAGGCACACACCACCTAGTCAGCTTCTTCCTTAACTTAATAATATTTCGCACCCAATGGTCTCTCTCAAGTTTAGATATCTCCCCTCACAACACCCCTATTAGGCTTATTTACTGCTGTCATTTTACAGGTGGAGAAACTGAGGTCTGATCTGGTCTACAAAATACTGCCAGTATGTTTTGAGCCTTTGTGGGAAAGGGCTGCATATCAATGGAATAAATCAGGGATGTCAAACATATGCTGGGTTCCCAGCAGGCGACTGGAAGTTGGGAGGTTGTGGCTGGAAGGAGCCGCCTGCTGCAGAAGCCAGGGCCATGGGTCCTATTGGACATGGCAGTTGGCAGCAGGAGGGTAAACAAGGGCTGATGCAGCTCCAGTTGCCCCAGGGTTGCTTGTTTTATCACCATTACCACATCTGTAGCAAGCAGCAGGTTTGCTCCTGCACCTGCCCTACCTCCTCCACCACTGGCCCTGGTATTGCCCCGTGCCACATATCCTGTTGTTGGCACTGCCACTTGCCCTGTGCTGGAACAAGAGCTGCTATCTGCTTTGGGCCAGAGCCACTGCTGCCACTGTCACATGCCTTGCACTGGAGCTCCCATTGTTTGCCCCAGGCTGCCTCCAGCCTGAAAGGAGCCTTGTGGTGCTCGACCCAATAAATAAATATGTAATCTAGGGTTAGATCACACTCCTCCCTACCTGCTGTAGTTATGGCAGCAAAATCCCTGGTATGGATGCAGCTACACCAAGAAAAGAGTGCTTCTGACAGCTTGGCTTATGCTGTTTGGGGGCAGCAATGCTGCAACATGCTCTGCATGTATCGTATATTTGCTAAAAGGGTTGGAGTGTTATTGTAGCCATGATGGTCTACTCTAGGAGATGTATGAGGCAAGGAAGGGTTTGCTGAAACAGAGATGCTGACACTGCTGTGGCAGTGGAGGCTCCATAGCTTCTTAGATGCTTCTGAAGTTAAAAAAAGAGTTATGTGCCCAAGTTAAAAAGGAGTTCAGATCTAATACCTTTAATTCATGTTCAATAATATCTTACTGGAACAACGAGCTGCTAATGCTGAACACAAAAGTGTCCGTCTATCAGGCTTATGTCCTCAATACCCTCCTTTATGGCTGTGAAAGCTGAGTTACATACTCCAAACAGGAGTGGAGATTGAACAGCTTCCACCTCTGCTGTCTCAGAAAAATCCTTGGAGTCACTTGGGACTAATGGATCACCAACAAAGAGATCCTTGAAAGAACTAGCTTGCAGTCCATGCAGACTACACTGGACACTTGCAGGCTTTGCTGGCTAGAACATGTGGAGTGCGTGTCTCAAGATCACCTGCTGAAGGCTGTGCTGTATGGCCAAGTCAAGAACTGCCTGTGATGCAGGGGAAGGCCAAAGCTCCAATATAGTGACAAGGTCAGGCAAGGTCTCAAAAAATTCAGGTGACAGCTGGGAGAATCCTACCTACAACTGCTCAGACTGGAGAAGCCAGGTCAAGGCTCATACAGTCAATGCAGAGAGCCCAGGCTGAGGTCTGCAGGTGAGCCAGGAAGTCTGCTTCAATCTCCATCTGAAGCCACTGTGGGAAGGTTTGCCATATGTGCACTAGGCTTTTCTCCCACCTCCCACACCACTGCCAAGCACCACTAGCTGACTGACTGTCACTTCTTTCATCTGTCAGGATGTTAGATGGCCAGTTGGGGGAAATAAAGGTAACATTTTAAAAAACATCTAAGTGATTGAGGAGGCTGAGTTGTAGTTTCAAAAGGAACTTAAAGTCAGTTGTAGTTTCAAAAGGGATTGAAAGCCAGGCTACATAAGTGTTTAGATGCCTAGTTCCTGATTTCAATGGGAAATAAAACATCTAAATAGGAGAGGCACCTAATGAGACTCAAGTTCCTAAGGCACTTCTGAATTTGGGAATTAGGTTCTTGAGCTTTTTAAGGCATTTTTGAAAATTTTACACTTATTCTGCAAGTGATCCACCTGAAACCAATAGGAACACTTGCATAGTAGGGTGTATGTCATTACAGAAAAAGGTATCAGAACTAAGGGTCCACACTGAAGAAGGCAAAAGTGGTTACAGACACCAGCATATTTAGAAAGGTGTTAAAAATGGGTAGTTTTGAAGTCTGGTATCTCAGGACCTGCTTAGCCTTTTTCTCAGTAGAAAATTGATATTTTTTTGGCTTTTTACTGATGCAAAGCTTGCAATTTCTGTTAGAAGTGGTCTGGAGATGTAAAACCTTAAATCTGCTACTGGTCCAATCCTGTATATTGGCTTTTGGGTCAGGAATTCTGGTAGGTTGTTTCTGAGGAGAAAAAATGGCATCAGGGTAAAAATGATAAGAGGCATAGAAACTTGAGAATAGCATTGGTGAGGATTGATTAGAAGACAGAATGCAGGTGAGATTGAAGGAGCATAAGTGAAACTTATTATGTGACTGCAGTTCGTTACATAGTTCCATAATATCATTTTCAGCTCCAAGTGTCAAAATGCTCGAGAAGCTAGAAAACCCCATTGCTCAAATGAAGAAACCAAGGCAACTAACTTGCTCAAGATGTCATAGGTGGGCAAAGTCAGAAACAGGAAAAAAACTCTTTTGCGCTGTTGATTGGTTGGTTAAAAAAAAAAAAATCCTGCTTGCATCTTCATAGGGAGCTTTCTACAAGGACAGAACTCATTTTAAGACCAATGGAAAGCTCACACATTGGGAAATTGGAAAATGGAGTCAAGAACAGACATATCGATTGTGAGAGAGAAATTTGCCCCAAAGCAAATTCAGACATGTGTTCTTAATCAACTGAAGCTGGTGTTCCCTAAGCAGCTTCCAATACTGTGGGTATAAATTTATGCTTATAATTGAATGTAGACACAAAACTACTGCCATAAAATTTTGACTAATGTCATAAAGTATGGGTATAATCTGTTTGGTGCCAAGTGCCCTCATCTCCTGTGCATTCCTGGAAGGTGGAGTGCTCAGTGTTTTACAGGGTCTGATCCTATCCTGTTGGATAGTTAGAGATAATTGTAGGTACAATTTTCAGTGCTCACAATATTGCACACGAGGTAGTAGCTCTGCTAAAAAATCGGGGTTCAATTCTCAGTAGATGTTAATAAGGCTTTGCTACTACTTCCACCTTGGCTCCTGATGACCTGAAATCAGTGCATATGGTTTGCTTTGCTTGACACAAGGTTTTCTGTGCACAGGTGGTTTGTGCTTGATCTGTGATGTAAAATGCTGCCATTTTCATAGTGATAACAGTAAGCAGCAATCCTAAAGAGTAAAGCATTACATTAAAACAGCATGCAGAGTACTGGAGTGTATCATGTGAGTACATAGACCTTTTCCAGCAGCTTAAAGGAAAGCTATCTATAATAGCGTTCTGGCACAGACACGCTGTATGGTTTCCCAGACTTGGAATTAAAATACTGGCTCCAACTTGGTTAGTTTGGTTTACCAAGCATCAGTTTTTCTTGTCACTTTTCTTATGTCCTTTAAAATGTAATTAAAAATAGGAAAAGATGTTTCAAAGCAACATGGGGCAAACTGGTAATTTACTTCTGGCCCATCAGCTATTATATGAGAGTAAAGCAAGAAGTAGCTGTTGCTTTCTTTTTAAATAGCAGTCTCTAGGGATGCTGGATGCTGACTTTGTGATCACTTTGCATACTGCCAGCCCAGCTAATTTAGAAGAGCAGGTAATGTGTGTGTAGTCCCTGAAGGTTAAAAATGTGTGTGTAGGGTATGGGGGGAGGCTTTTCCCTGTATTTACTTCTATTTGTCTTTAATGGTCCCACAGCAGTCTCTTTTTGAGAAGTATACACTAGTAGAAGAGGAAGGATAATATTGTTTTTAAGGCATTAAATTAGCACAGCAGAGGTCAAGGTTCAGTTCCCAGCTCTGTCGCAGACTCCCTTGTGATGCTGACTAAGTTACTTAGTCTCTTGGTGCCTTGTTTCCCCCTCTGTAAATTCCCCATTACCACTATGTGTGGATAATATTTCCCTAACACATGGTGCTGGTGTGAAGACAAATTCATTAACATCCGTTTGTCCTAGGTACTTATATGAGTCTTGTTGCAACATTGACTGAACACCTCAAAATGTTTTATGTATTTGTTTTCACAACACTTGGATGAGGGATGGGAAGTGCTGTTATCCCCATTTTATGGATGGGGAACTGGGTCACAGGAAGAGTGACTTGCCAGGAGTCATACAGGAAGTCTGTGGCTGAACTGAGAATTAAACTATGGTTTTCCAAGTCTCAGGCGAGTGCTCTAACTACTGTCCAGTTATTCCCTTCCAAATCTGTGAAGTGCTCAGATGAAGAGGAGCAGTTCACACACTACTCTATAGTTCCGTTTCACTCTGCAGATTAAGAAAACTGTTACTTTGCATCTAGTTCTTGTTTTGAAAGCTTACTGTTGTAACCATGAGGGCTAGAGACTTGATCCTTTATTTTCAAACTGAAGCTTAGGAAATGGAGCGTAAGATTGAAGCCTCTGAAACAGAGTGTCTTTCACTAAGATATTGCAAGGCAGCCTAATTTAACCACTGAAATTGGACATTAGGGACACCTCTTCAGTTGATAAGAACTGGTATTGATCCTTTAACTTCAAAAGCACCTGGCCCTCAAAAACTGTTTTGCAGAATGAACATATAAGTTTTAGACAAAATTTGCATGACTGGTACAACAGGAGCATTTTAACTCATTTCAAATTATTAGTCCTTCAAAAAGGTGTTTAGGTAGCTGTAAAATAATCAGTTAATTTTAATGTGGTTGTTTTTATTGGACTTCTATGTTTTATTTCATATGTGTGTATATATATATGTGTGTGTGTGTGCGTACACACACACACACACACACACACACACACACTTTACTTAAGGCCTAACTGTAACAGTTTTTCTTTAAAAAGTTATATAAAACTTCTTAAAGTGTTGCAGTTAGGCCTAAAGTAAATAGCACTGAAAGAATACATGTTTCAGAATGTTAGAATTTGGAGTGCGTCCAGTTCAGATGTTGTTGCATTGGCCTTTGTTCCCAAGTCTGTGCAGATAAGTTTGTATATATATTTGTATACATAGCTCTCTGCACATGTAAGTCTGGACATATCTCTCTTCCTTTGCATGATGTGATTGCTGTGTCTCAGGATTTTTTGTACCTGGACTGTAGCGGGCTCAGCAGTCCTATGAGAGTAGTCTTTTTATAATAATGTTTTGGTGCTTACTCTTCCACTTATGTTGAAACCAGGAATGGCTGCGGGATTGGAACACATAGCTAACTTAGTGGTTTTTTAACTCTTTGAAAAGTTTGTGCATTTTTTTTCCAGTTTTTTCATTGGGCTTTTTGTGGGCTTGTGCTGTGTTTTATTTGAACTCAGTCATTCTGCTTACTTCCTAATTTTTCTTTCTTCCACATGGTTAGGAACCAATGCAAGGAAAGCTTAATTTCTTCTACTACTTCTTATTTCTGCAAAGAGTCGTGTGGGAAGGCAGCATGATTTAGTGGTTAAATAAAGAACTATGCGCCCTCTTCTGATTGCCGTTGGGTGCTACTGATTGACTTCAAGCAATGTCCCTTAACTATTTTTGCCTGCCTAACATAGGGCAAATACCCACTTTTGTAAAAGACTCTGAGACACATCAATGAAAAGAACCGTATATGTGCAAAAATGTTGTTTTATTTATCTCTATTATTCAGAGTCAAAAGACAAAAAAGCATTATTATCTATGGTTGGGAAATCTCCCGGCTGTTATGATTGCATTCCCTGGTTGACAATGTGCAAGACAAACTCATAGTATGCCTAAGAAAACAAACAATACTTTATAGTTCTGAATGCTAGATAGTGTAGGTGGCTTGCACAGTGTTGAGCTGCTGTCCACAATACCATTCCTTTTTTAAATGATGTTATGCAGGGTCTCATGAGATCCCTTCTGCAAGTTACCTCTGGCTCACATGGTCACACAGGTCAGTTCTGTGATTCGAGGCATATCGAAAACAAAGGAAATGAAGAAGTGGAGTTATCTCACACATTAAGCAACTGCTTTGCATAAAATGGTAAAATCAGGCTGACATTTTACCTCTAGAGTTTGTTGCCTAATGGACTTTGGACGATAGTCATCAGAAGTTGTATAAACTTCCTAGATACTTTTATAATTGACTATCAAAAGGACCTGCAAAACAGATTGTAGTTATTTTTGTTTTTTTAGTTCAAAGACAGCATGGTGCTGTGGAATAAGAATGATTCATATAACTATGGCAATATTTTACTGGACAATCAACCTTAGATCCTTTTATCTTTCTGTTTTGTGTTCAGACTAAGAAGTCTTATGGAGGAAAAAATAAACTTTTATTTCATAAAAATGGCACCACTGGACTTCATAGAGATGGTCCCTGTTCCCATTACTTCACTAAATAAAACAATTTTTAATTCAGATTACCACAGCAGATCTAACACACCTGTGACGGTGCTTATAGAACATCATCATTTGGCCCATTCCTCAAGTGAAAACTACTTTCTTAGGGAGAGTCCTTCCTTTCCTTGCATCCTTGCTCAGCCCTGCTCTAACTGTACCTTAAGGTGTGGTATAACAAGGTATAATGGGAGAACAGAGACCATTTTCCTGCTATTATTTCCCAACCAGTGCTCAGCTGCATGTGTTGGGAGGGGGCAGTGGCATAGGGAATGGGAGGAGATCAGGTTCCGCTCTTAGTTTGCAGCAAAAGTAGCTGTCAAGACACAAAGGGAAAAATAAGATCTGATGCCGCATGAGTATGGTCAAATAATGCCTCACTAATCACAAGCTCATTCTGGATCATTTAGCTACAAATGCAGTCCCTGTCCAAGGCAGAATTTTTTAAATTTACAATCTTGCCCCACGAGTAGTGCATCTTTTCAGATAGTATCATGTGAGTAAAGGAAACTCAGTCCTGTTCTTTGGCTCTAGTTCATTAAAAAAAATGCAGCTGTCTCAGATTCTGTGGCTTCAGAAGCTGAAACAAGCTCCTACTGATACACCTACAGAGTATCAAACAATTCTGACACCTTTACCTATCATGGCCTGTAGGCAGTCAGTGACCCTTGGGAAATCAATCGCCAGCATGCTTGTGAAGTTACCTCCAAGGGTTTCTTTTCAGACTATAAATCCAACCTTTAAGGGTAAATAGCCTGGTGACATTATTAAAAAAAAAAAAAAAAAGTTTTGAAGGGGAATAAAGCCTCCTAAGGGACAGGTTTTATCTCCCATCCAGGAAGGATTATCAGTTTTACTGGAAGGTCTTTCTTTTTTTTCTTTAATGCCTCCTGCTTCAGATTTGGGCTACTGCTCCTGATCTCCTTTTCTCAGGCACAAATGCCAGATAATTATCTATGGAGAGGATCTGCTCTAGGAATTGTGGCCCACAGGAACAGAAAAACTGTCTTGCACAAGCTTCCCCCTTTTTGAAAGGCTCCACAGCTTTCCATGATGTGCTGGCACCACTTGAAATGATTCTGCTATAGTAGGATACTGACGGTTGGCTGAATCAGTGAACTGGGTACAGAGCCAGCTTGTGTGGCCTCCTTGACTTCACATAGCCTTCCATGTTGGGTAATCTGCACTATGCGTATATATTCATGAGCCAGACGATAGATAGGGGTAATTCTAAAACTGGACATTTAAATTAGTTAGTTTTCCATATTGTCCTGATTTTCAGCTGTTTTATTAACCTAAATCATGGGATTATTCAATTCCTTGCTCAGTGGTTCATTTTTACGTCATTAAAAGATCTAATATGGAGAATATGCCTCGGTTATGTCACCAAATAGCATCTTAAAGCCTTAATTGCCAAGTAAGAATGATTTCCTTGTGTCTTTTTCTAAACATACCATACTACTTAAGGTCTCACTTCAACAAAGCACTTTAGCACACGCTTAACATGTGTATAAGGTCCTTTGAAGTCAATGCTTCGGCACTTTGCTGATGCAGTGCCTAAAAAGTAGCAATCCCAATTTTAGGCCACTTTACCTGTGAATGAAAATGTCCACATGGGAGTTTAATGTGACTGAAGTTATGCACATTAACTAATTATACATCTTTAGTTTAATTTCTCTTAACTGTCCAAGTAGACAAGCCCTTACTTTCATTGAAGGTTAATGGATCTAAGGCTCCTAAATCCCTCAAACTTGTGAAAATATTACCTGATATTCCTTAAAAGGGATGGGCCAGGCTTCAATATGATGAGCTTTCATGCACAAAGTGAGATCAAACTGGAATAGAATATGAAAACATAAAGGGTCTGGCATATTTTCAAAAAGTGTACAACTGGGATTAGTCATTTCCTGTGTGCTTGCTGGGATAGTGGAATCAATGTAGTCAGGCAAACACAGACCTTGGTGGGCTATAAAAAGATGTTTTGGTTATCTTTAAATCTACTGTTCAAATGATGGAGTATTATGAAAATACTGAGGATAATGAAATTGAGACTACAATGGGGAGGAAATTGAGTTCAGAGCTGACTAGGACTCTACTACTGAACTTAAAAGAGTTTACAATGAACTCAGGGGGATTAGTTGTATCTAGCATCACTAATAGTCTTAGTGTTGGTAGGATCTAGTCACAATTTTAAAATGTATTAAACCCCTAGCAGATGTAACATTTAAGATGTGATTAGTCTGTCAATTACATCTTAAATAGTTAGTAGGGCACACATTCAAGCAATTAATGGTGCCACAAATAGGGAAAGCAGCCACAAATTTGCACACATTTTTGTGCAATTTTTTTGTGGCTAGTTTCCACTGAACCTTAAATTGAACATGTGACAGGATTAGGACTGCTCTGGGGTCTGTAACTGGCCCCTGTGCAGTCTGTACTGGCCAATGATCAGCTGATTGTTGGCTGGATTGGGACCACATTAGGGCTTGAACTGGCCTGGTGCAGTCCTTGGAGCTGGCTGATGATTGTGTGGCATGGCAGGACAATCGTGTGGCTGTCAATCTTGTGGTGTGCCCTGAGGCACGATTGTTGGGATTAGGGATTAGATCCCATTGTACCGTATTAAATAAATGCATCTCAGCAGCCTTAGTAAAATATATTGTACCACTCAATTGTACTTGAATGTTATTTGTTTAGGCCAAGTCATAGTCTAATGAGAGTCTATGGGAGTTTTGTTGTTCATGTATATAGGATGAGGATTTGGCTGTAAACATGTATCTTGTAACATAATTTATTGGAATGCTCTGGTATTGTAGAATTAAAGAAAGAAAGGTCTAATACTGTAACCCTTTTTCTCATATGAGAAATCTTATTGACATCCCTGGGACTGCTTGTCTGAGTAAAGGTTTGCTGGACTGGGCTCTAAAAGTGCAAGCATTCTTCAAGGAATCTCATGGGAGTGCCATGTGTGCAAAGGGACATCAGGGTTGAGTCTTCAGACAAAGGGCAGGATGTATAGGATTATATCCCATGAACACATGGTACACTGTGATATGGTGCCATTTCTTTTTTTCAAATATGATGGGGGAAATTCCAGATCCCTGCATCTATCACAGATGCTTGCCACTTCTCAGGCCCCACGTTTATTAGGGTGGGATACTAACATTTATTTCAGTCTGTCACGTCTTTTCACAACAGCTGCTTGTAATGGGGCCCCTACCCTGTCACTGAAGGAGAGAGAGACCAGCTGGCTGGCTTCAGCTCCCTGGAAGAACCCATAGTGGCAGAGGGCCTTTTAATAAGATGGCCCTCTTCCCCAGGTGCAGCCAGCACAGTGTGGCCAGTGATTGACAGGCCTGGGGCAGAAGTAGTGGGTCAGGTGCCCCAGAGAGTAGGTTTAAGGCCATATAAAACCAGGACTGTCTGAGGCCTGGGAAGAGAGGGGCATGGAGGAAGGACTTTAGACTGGAGGGGCTGGAAGGAAGCCCCAGAACCACTCGGCAGCAGAGATAAGTATTTTGGCCTTGTGTTGTAGCTTGTTGCCGTGGTGGGACTTTGACCCAGGGTTGGGGGAACCTTTTGTTTGGGAACAGAAGGTTGTAATTTGCATTGTGTTGAAGTCAAACTGGAGGACTGGATTGTGGCTGCAGGGGAGAAGGACTCCTCCAAGAAGGGTTCCAGAGGCATCCCAGATCCTAAACCCTTCAAAGATGGGGAGCACTTCTGTCAGTCAGAAGGACTGTAATGTGAGACAGAAAAGATTGAGAGCCCAAGTCCAGAGCCCATGAAGGGTGTGACCAGGACTGGAGGGTCCAGAGCCCACAAAGGGTAAGAACAGGGATGAAGGGTGAGGCTTGGGCCTTAGGACAGTTGACCTTTGGAGGAGGGGACCAACTGGAGTGAAGTGGGCCAAGGCCAGGGGGCCTCAGCCCAGACAAAGACCTAAGACCCGGAGTGAAAACCCCCTGCCCTCTGTTTCCTGACCCAGTGATGTACATGAGTGACTTTTACAGGAGTCAAAATAGCAGACTGGAGCAAAGTGAAATAGTGACTCATGAGAAGAAGCCTAGCTTCATATAAAATGACAAATCCTTGTGTCTCACAAATCTGTATGATCTCTTGGAATCACTACTACAGTGTGTGTTTTCACCAGCCTTTTGGAATACACTGCTTGCTGTGAGGTATTCATCTGCATCACTTTGCATTGTAATTTAATTTTATTGAAGCATTTTTAATAGAATTACATTTTCTATTTTTAGGAAAAAATACTTTGTCAGATAGTCCTAGAGCTGATGCATTTAGCAATATGATTGTGTGTGTGTGTGTATATAGTTAAAGCTTCTTGTGCCATTATGTAAGGGCTTACCAATAGCCCTGTCCTGTTTTGCTTTTGCTTTTTTATTTACATCCACAAAATTCAAACATTATACATTTTTGACCTAGCTGAAACTATGAGATTTCATGAACCATTTAGGAACCAAATTGATTTCTGATGCCTCTTCTACTCCTGATGGCTTTCTGATTTAAAAAACCTTCAGCAAGGAAACACAAGCCTTCAAGCTCACTGAAAGAGTAGCTCAGATTTCCATTTTCACTCTCCAGGGAATAGACACCAGATGCACACTGCTGAGGAGTCACTCATTGTAAACTAATCCTTTGTGATGCACGCCCTACCTGCTCCTGCTTGCACTCATATTGTGTCTGTCCTGGACAGGAAACTGGGACCGTGGTGCAGAGTGATTAGTTTATGTGACCAGTTTGAGGTGGGATGTATTTTAGGAATAAAGATTTTTTCCAACAGTAGTCATGTGAACATACACATACAATATACAAACATGGGATGCTCCTTGATTACAATGTGGCCGTGGCATTTCTTGGACCTATATCAATAATTGAGTGCATGTTGTTTGGTTTTTTTTTTGTTCCTTCTACAGTCTGCCTAACACTGTGCATATGATCACACCTAAAAGAGTCATGGCTTGGAACTGAACCATAGGGTAAAAGTTCTGATTCTGGCATTCCTGTAAACTTAAGTATATGACACTTGAAATATCGCCTAAGTCACAAATAAATGTTTTGGGGGGGAAATTAGGGAGCATAATCTTTGTTTGCTCAGGCACCAACTCACACTTTTCTCTAAGGCTGAGCAGAATGTTTCTTCTTTGGCAAGAATCCTGCTAGGCACTATATGCAAGGCTTATAGCAGCTAGGTGTCCGTTTTGGAGGGTTAAAGAGGCTGGTTTCTGCCTGGATCTAGAGTTTGGCACACAAATATACACACAGCCAATAGCTGCAAACAACAGATAACATGGCTAAAATAGGCATGGCCAATTATTTAAATACACTAGAGAGAGTTTTACAACATTCCATGCTATTTGTATTCTTTACATGCCACACAGATAGTTTAGAAGGTTTTAAATACATGATTGGGACTCCCTTTTCTTTTTCTTTGCATAAAGTGCCTATCTTGGCTAGCATAATGTATAATAGTTTTCTTGTGTTGGGTTCCCAGACTAAGAGAATAATAGCAAATGTCCATCTTGTCTCCTTAAGTAGTTGATGGTAGCTTGTTTCTTGTGGGTTTAGTAGTTTCAGGATCCTACAGTGCCTGCTCATGTTCAAGGGGCAGAGGATCATTGTATCAGAAGATGGAAATAGGTCTTCCAGTGCTAATGTTTCAGCTTTGTGCGTTAATGTCCAGTAGGGGGAGTATTGCTTGTAGCATAGATTATAAACTTGGAGTTTAATGATTTTTGTAGAGTTTTTAAAAGCTTCAGTGATTCTCTCCAAATAAATCTTAAAAAAAAGAAAGTCCCTGTGCCATATCTCAGAGTTTAAAAGCTTTGAGTGCAGAACTGCTCCTAAGGAGTTCAGTGAAGACAGGATGAGACTCGTTGTTTTTACTGCATTTTCTGACTAGTTGCTTGAAACATTCTCAAGTATTGAATCCAAGATTGGAAAAGTTGCCAAAATATTTGGGTGACACTGCTTTAGAAATGCCTTGTCAGGGAAATAATTATGTGTTTTACTTGGGCTTGAAATCAGTTTTACTTTATAGCAATGATAGCAAAAATGTTGTATACACCTTTTCTAGTGAATTCTTTCTTTCTGACATTGCTACTGTTTCACTGGAAGGCAGTAGGTTTTGAATAAGAACAATTTAATTTTACGTGACATAGAAAAAGCTCCAAACAGACTAGCCAAAAAAGTCCTGTTTTACAGCTACAATGTTATCAGAAGGCTGTGAATGAACCCTTTAAAAAAAAGACTTAAAGTCTCTGTCATGTTTCCTGAAAATGCAACATATTAAAGATGAGGTACTCAGTTATATCATTTGTATGTGCCTTGTATATGAGAGAGCTGTATGACTACATTTCCTTAGTTTAAAAAAAAATAGAAGTATTCTTTATTGTTGCAGAGAGCAAAAATAATGAATTAGAGGCCTCAGAAACATGATTTATGAGGAAAGGCTGAGAGACCTGGGATTATTTAGTCTAGATGAGAGAAGACCTTGGAGGGATGTGATAGCTGTCCTCAAATACATGAATAAAGAGTGCTTATATGGAGAATAGAGATAGACCATTCTCTGTTCCTGCAGGGGACAGGACAAGGGACAATAGGAAGGGAAAGGAAAGGGAAATGTTGCATGTTGCAGCAAGGGAAATTTAGGTTGGCTATAAGGATGAACTTGGGTAAGCCTTGGAGCAGGCTGAGAGGCTCTGGAATTTCCATCCTCCACCATTTTCAAGAGCAGGTTAGACCAAATTTTTTGAGGGATGGTTTAGTCAGGGGTGATCCTGCCTTGAACATATGATTGGAGTAGATGACCTCCTGTGGTCCCTTCCAGCCCTTACTCTTGTATGATTCTATTAGCAGATTGGCCATCAAGAAAGATGGGGAGGGAGGCCTGCATCCAGCCCCCTCCCCCCTGGCCCAGGGCCAGGGCTGCAGCCACAGCCTGCCTCCCCTCTGCCACTTCGGGCCAGAGCCGGGCACAGGGCCATTCCTCCCCTCCCCCCTGCCACTTTGGGCTGAGGCCAGGGCCCCTCCCCACCACTGCTTTGGGCAGGGGCCACTCCCCCCTGCCCCTCCGCTTTTTCGGGCTGGGCCAGTGACGGCAGCAGCAGCAGAAGGCAGGGCCGCCATGGTGGACATGGCAGGGCACAGCCACCGGTCACTCTCACATCTCTTCCTGCTCCCCTTGCTCCCTCCCTCCACTCTTCCCTGCTGCTTCCCCTTCCCCATCCCCCTCCTCGCTGACTGTTGTTGGGGCCCCTGGCTCCAAGGGGCAGGGAGGGGGTGGAGGGTGCCAGTTTCCACTGTTATGGTGGCACTTCACCATGTGGGGTGGGGTGAGGCCAGCGTTGTGAAAAAAAAAAAAAAGCTTTTGTAATATGTTTGTCAGAGATTCAAGTAGGGTGGAAGAGATCACATGTAGTGCCTAAATCCTGTTACTGCCCTAACAGGTAGAATAAAATCAGGCCCTGTGTGCCTACAGACATTGTCTCAAACCCATAGGCGCAATTAATTCCAGCTATAATAAGAAGCATAATAACTCTTTGTGCACTTCCCATCCAGCTAAGATCCCCAATGTGGAATACAACGTGACAGAGAGCTCAAATGAGCAACGTAGATTCATTCAGGAACTTAAATGAGTGGGTTCCTTTTTTTAGTCGGTTAAGAATTTTCACAATTTCAGTTTCATAATTCCCTATTTCTGCTGCAAGTAATTTTGCACAACAAAAGTGAAGCAGGTATGTGTGGAAGAAGTATAGGCAATTTCTGGGAAGAGTGATGTCCCTGGCTAGGAGAAATGTGTGAAAGACACAGCTGCCTGTTTTGAGTCATAATAATGGCATGTACCTGATGCACAAACGTGTCTTCTTAATTACAGAAACATGAAAGAATACAGGAATTTCTTCACGACCACCAAGAATCCCTACACTAATTAAGACACTAACTAGCTACTGGGCAAGCAGCAAGGTAAGCAAGCAGGTTTGAGAGGAGCTTTTCCGTAATCTGCTTAATTGTATTTCAGCTGAGGCTGCAGCTATCAAATTCACAAGCCAAACCAATATAAATAGCTGCTGGGCTAGAATATGAAAGATTGCTTTGATTACAAAGCTTTTGCAACCAAACATCTCAGTTCTCCTTCTAGGGGAAAAAAGTTTCCAAAGCTCCATGTTGGTTTTTGAAAAGCAGCGTGTCTCTATAACTGCAACAATCGATTCATGACCAAAGCCTAGCTTCCTGGGTTGACTCGAGGGAAAGCTGGGAGGAGGGGAGGAATGCTTGAAAAACTTTGTTGATGAAAAGGCATGCTGTTTCATGGATTCCTCCCAGAATTGTGTGTGTG
>JAGPOW010000304.1:101224315-101304803 GCA_030014935.1 Caiman crocodilus
GAGAGTGTGTGTGTGTGTGTGTGTGCGCGCGCGCGCGTGTGAGCATGTGAGAGAGAGAGAGAGAGAGAGAAAGATCTCCATGACAACTTGCTGGGCCAGTCTGCGTTCTCTGCAATCATTTTAGTTGGAATCATTTAGTGCTGTGAAAGGTCATATGAAGGAGTTATGGGAAGCACAGCAGGTATTAGGCCCTTAACTACTGGTTTCTAAGTGCATCAGCTAATAGGACAAAATTTTGTCTGGGAAATACGAATCTGAGAATGGAGCGGAAAGGGAAATGCTGCAAATTTCAGGTAACAAAAAATCCCTTTTATTTTATTCTCCCCTGCCTCTCTCCCGCCCTTGAAAAGTTTTTTTGCATGGTGTTTACTGCAAGCTGAATGTCTGTGTGAGTTTGGACTCCCTGGCTCTGGGGAATGATGTCATGCTCTAACAGTTGGATTCTATTAGGCAAGGAGGGAGGAAACATTGTAATTTTCTGAATAAAAAACCTTTGGGCGCTTTGTTGAGTCTTGTATAAGGGTCGCAAAAAAAAAAAGAAGAAATTTTTGCTCCAGGAAAGTGCCATTTTATGTGAGGATCTATAAATAACAAAGAAATTAAAAACCACAGCAGCAATTATTATTATTCTATTTCAGATTATCATTACTGAAGTGTTGAAATGGTAGGCTTTAGCAAATTTTTTGTTATTTTTTTTCTTTTGGATGTTCCCTTGCCTCTCTTATGTAATGAAGAAGTAAATAGATTGCAAAGCAAACTAAGCATGCTGCCTGAAACCCATACATGCTTGGGATCCTTTCCCAGTTGTTTTAAGTACAAACTTTTGAATATTTCTTTTACAGTTGATCTTGTATTTGAATTCTTGTACCTATTTTTGCACATAACTGTAAGTAGCATTTTTGTTCCTGGTGATATTGTTTTAAATAGGATTTCATAACCACTGTATTTTTTCCTGATCTCAAAATAGCCTTTCTTGAACAGTGAGTATGAGCAATGAGTGTATTAAACCTAGGAATGGAAATAGGAATGCTAATCATGTTTCTTACATACAGAAAATAGTTAGTTTGTTAGTTTTTGTTTAAAATCCTTTTCTGTAGAAGGTTTCATTTCTAAGAGAACAAATGCGACCATTAGTACAACATATATGGCTCTCATAGTCATAAAAACATCATTAGCATTTTGGACATTTAGGGTCATTATGCTCAGTATGCTCTTGTGAATAGGATCTTTAATGGAAAATACCTGCACATCAGTTTAAAACATTCCCAAAGGAAATTATCTGAAAATTCTGGTTTCTTAGGCATCACAAAAAGATGCTGAACTGATAACCATGACAGGCAGAATAGATTGCTATCATGTTGCTTAAAATTCCCCTCTTCCCAGATGCTTATTTCCAAACTTTTTTTTTTTTTATAACTGTTTCTTTTATACATTTGTGGCTTGATCTAAAGCTTTGCTTTAGTCTAATGCCCTTTGACTTCAAAGGGCGTTGGATCAGATTCTTCCTGAGAACTTCAGTCCTGTTTCAGCCTTTGACTGTGGGACCAGGCCTCAGGCTCTCAGTTTTCTTTCTTGAACTTTCCCAACAGAATGTCTTTTGTGCTCTGTCAAACAATGGAAGATGCTTTTGATTGGTTTAAATCCCCTAGTACAAATCAGAGATATTGATGATGCCTATTTCCGCTTTCTGTTAGAATGACTAGAGAGGGGGAAAAATGGAATTGGATCTCTCCCTCACCCCCCCAATAAAGGTTTGTTTGTTTGTTTGTTTGTTCGTTCAAATTGTGCCTTGATCAAGGCATGTTATCAGTCATCCTTCAAGGATGAATTTGAGAAAAACTTTAGCAAGAAAACAATATCACAGTCTTATCTGTCAATAATGAACAGAGAAACAGAATGTCTGGCTATGTGTAATCTTGCCATAATATGTGCATATGCAATTGATATGTATGTTCTGTCAATAAAACACTGATGTATCAAATTAATTTTTTATTCCAAACTCTATTACAGTGCCAACAGACAAGGATTAAAAAAAAATATTTGAGCAAATAAGAAACCTAGATTTAAACATTCTATCCTGCAAAGACCTCAGCAAAAAGGAGGACTGATGCTTCCAAACATTAAATATTACTACAAAGCCAGCCAACTTAGAAACATGGTATATTGAATAACACCAAGTCATAGTAAGCATTGAATAAAAATAGAGCAAATGTACTGTCCAGAAAACTTAACTATTACTGTGTCTAAAGAAATCTTTCAGACTAAACTCTATATGCAATCCCTCCTTTATGAAAACTGCAGTGAAAACCTGGGATTACACATATAAGAAATTAAGCTCTTATTCCATCACCTGTAGCATCTATGCATAATTATATTAAATTTATAATTTAATTTAAATTTATTAATAATGTGTTAGGAAGCTTTAATATCCGGGAACATGTTGGTATAATACATTTTGAATGGTTGATCTTTTGAAAAAATACAGTGACATTAAAAATGACATTAAATCCCATTTTTTAAATATTTGCAATTGGGACACTTTGCAACACACTCCCAAAGAAAGATGAACCTCAGTAGGAAGCTGTCAGAATTTGAGAAAATTTTGGTCATGCCTATAAAACATACAGGCCTATTCTCTGTTATAAAAAGCAATTTTGAATCACCATGTAGAAGGAAAAACACAATTTATGACAAGATGACTTAACAACATTGGGTCAGAAATTAATGCTGAAGAATGGGAGGCCATCAGGAACAAGGGTCCTCACATATCCATTTATATTCATAAAAGAAAACTATTTTAAAATCTTGTATTGATGGTATCCTATCCCACTTAAAATTAAATGCATTTATAATTTAGAAAAAGGGAAATGTCAGAGGGGGTGTGGTGAGCTGGGAGGATTGTAGGGCATGCAGTGGACATATCTCAGAATTAAATTGTTCTGTAAGAAAGTTGGAGACATAGTGAGGAAAATAATAGGATGACAATTATCTGATAACTCCTTAGGCTAAGTACAGGCAGTCAAAAAGCCCAAGGCTGAATTGATTCAATCTTCACAGGTTTGTCTAAACTGCATAGATCGAACCAATAAGCAAGTGAACAGGCACTTACTTTTGATCCTGGAAATGCAGCCACATGCCTGCAGTGGCCCAGGCCACAAACCAGGCGGTGCTAGAGTATGCCTTCATGGTTGGCTGGGGCAGAAGGCTTGGACCAAGGCTAGCACGCCCATCCTGCAAGAAGGGGTTTGCTGTGGAGGTGCAAAGCATCCTGGGATTCTGGGAGACTGAGTTAACTTGAATCTAGGGGAGAGGATCTGGGACAGAAGTTTAATAAACTGATTTCATCTGAATCAGTTAAGTCTGATACTCCATCCATCCAGGTTTATCTTAAACTGGTTTTAGCCATTTTGAAAGTGGTTCATATGTACTAAACTTCTGTTACGTTACAGATTTGAACTGGCTTCCTGTCACTTATACCAGTTTATGTGTAATTTCTGTCCCTAGCCTTAGTGTTCCTATTGAACTTTCCTGAGAACTCTGCAACATGTCATAGGGAATCAATAAGTCATTTTCTGGTGGCTGCAAGAATTACAGTAGCAAAAGCCTGGAAGAGAAGTGGCACCCCTAAAATTATTGACTGGTTTAAACAATTTTGAGAAGTTTTAGTAATGGAAAAGTTGCCCTATTAAGTCAGTGTTCTACAGGGGAGCATGCAAAACCATGCTTTCATGAAAATCTGTTGGAAATTGTTGGAATTTGCTAAAACTATCTTTTCCTACCTCCAAACCAGAAAATGTGAGAAACGTTTTTGAATATTGACATGCAAGTTCTATGGGTGAACACTTTAGAATAAACTTAGAATAAATTAAAGAATTACAAGCAGAGGGGGGAAGAAGATAATGAGATTTGTTTTATGCAAAATTCTAGGGAAAAGGTGGGGGTCAATTATTCTATAAAGGTGAAACACAGGGTTTGGAATTCATGGAACTTAGAGACTGGGGAACAGAGAGAAAGGTAATGTAAAGTTTCTGTGGACATTGATTTGAGTTGTGTTAGTACTGTTGATAGAAGATTAATGACTTGGTGTATATTTTGGGTGATTGGATGTGTTTTTGAATATTAAATCTGTTATTTTAAGGGTTTTATTAATTAATAAATCAAGTTTTAAAAGGAAAGTACCGATGCAAATTATATAACATTCAGTTTTCTGCCTATCAGATTTTATCTGTTTGCTACCCTATAAATAAATAAATAATGGTTTAATATGTTTACATTGATAACTTTATCATTGAAACCATTATTCATCTCATGTACTTGGTGATTTCTGTATTCCTACACGAGGGGCATTTAAGTAAAAGTCACACATTTTTAAGAGGGGGGAATCACTACTGGTTTATGTTTCTGGTCAAGTTAAAACCCATGCATTAAGTTGGATACCTATACCATGTATAACCTGTGTACACTTTGTCAGTGGGTCACACATCCACACATAAGTCTATTGTATCTATACAGAAATCACCTCTGGTCCCCTCTTTAGCATGAAGAAACAAGGAAGAGTGCTGTAAATGGCAAGCCATGGATTCCAATTTTCAGGAAGCCTCTGTAAATGAATCTATAAGATTTGTGGGATCTGCTTCTGACTTTGTATGTTGGCTCCTTAATCTGTAGGCACAGTGGTCCATTTGCGTGTTGACGAATAATCATGTACCAACATGTTTGGAGGCTTGCTAAAAGTTTGGGCTATAAATTTCCATTTAGGATAATAATTACTGTATTAATCTTGGGGTGCTTTTAAAACCTTTACTTTGCTCTGGCATTTATCTTTCCATAACCCTGCTGTAAGTTTAACTTCTGTGGATGCATCTACACATGCAATTAGCATGTAGCAATAAACTCCAGTACAGTTCATATTGGAGTTTATTGCTTCTGGGCACAGCGTTTATATGTGCATCTGGGATCACAGCACAATGAGCTGAGTTGGATCAGCCCCAGCTAGCTGCAGGCCCAGGGCTGCCTGCCAGCTTGAAGCTTTTCTTCCCTGGCTCAAGATGCTGCAGAGGGGCAGGCTGGGGTACAAGGGTGCTACAGTATGCAGGGCTAGCTGGCAGGCAGCCCTCACACTGAAGCACTCTCGTGCTGCAGCCAGCCCTGGTCACCATCTGCCTGTATGTTTTGGCAGACTAAATAACTCTGCTGTAGGATAGTACTTGTCCCAGACAGTACTATCCTACAGCGGGGTTAATTAATTAGTGCACCATAATAGAGGCATAAGTGTAGAAGGTGATGCTTTTACTATGGCACTAATTAGCCAACTCTGCAGTAAAGTGCATGTGTAGATGTGTCATGTAAGTGGTAAATATTTAGATTTTAATGCCTCCCCCTCCCCTCACATATAACAGTTGTGGTCCAGAGCTGATAACATTGAACACACTTTATGATCTTTTCTATTTCTAGAAAGGAATGGAGCCATCTGCCTCATGTTTATTGGTGTCAGTGGTAGGTTGCATTGCATTGTAGCTACTCACCATGCCCTGGCCTGTTTAGCTGTTATTCCTTCAGTCATGTTGGGTTATTCTTTTGGGGCAGGGGTGGGCAATTATTTCGGTCGGAGGGCTGCTTACCAAGTTGTGGCAAGTTAACAGGTGCGACACCCCTTCTCCCTCCCCCTTGACAGGTGTCCTGCCCCCACTCACCATCTTGGGACCAACGTCACGATGTCTTGGGACCACTGTCCCAGGGCCAGCACCGGTGGGGCCCAGAGCTGGGCACAGTCTGGCAGGGGTCTGTGGAGCTGGGTTGGGCTGCACCAACAGGGAGAGGGAGAAGCTGGCCCGGCTCCATAGATCCCCTGCCAGCCAGGACCCTGTACCCCTGCTGGTGCTGGTGCTGGCCCTGGGACATGGGTGCAGGCTGTGCTCCTGCACCTGCTTACTCCCAGTACCCCCCCAGCCCCATGGTACAGGTTGGGGGCAGCAAGCAGCCCCAACTCCCTGCTCACTGGCAGGGAAGGAGCTGGTGCTGAGTGCAGGAGAAAGGCGGCTCCTCACCCGCCCCATGGCTGGTGCTCCTTGCTGTAGCCACTCAGAGCCTGCATGGGGCTATCCTGAGCAGGCACAGGCAGCCCCACACAGGCTGTGAGTGGCTGCAGCGCAGAGTGCTAGCCACAGGGTGGGGGAAGGACCGCTTCCTCCCCCTCCGCCCCCCTCCCCCTGCGCTAAGCACACCTGCTCCCAGCCTGGGCCCCATGCCAGCTCTGGGCTCACCTGTTGTGGCTACGCCATGGTGGCAGCAGCTGTGGCCCCCCGGTTGCCGTGCCAGGCAGTGTTTGCTGCTGCTGCCTGCCCAGCGCTCGCACGTTGAGCAGCACAGAGGCAGAAGTGGCACCCCAGCACCCTGCACTGCAGCCACTCACAGCCCTCGTGGGGCTGCCTGTGCCTGCTTAGGACAACCCTGGGTGGGCTGTGAGCAGCTGCAACAGGGAGCTCTGGGCATGGGGTGGGGGAGGGGCCACTTTTCTCCCATGCGCCGCAACAGTTCCTTCCCTGCCCTCCTCTCTCCCTTACCTGAGCTTCTGGTGCCAGGGCAGACAGTGGTCCCAGGCCAGAAGCCCCACCTGGGGCTTCTGGTTGGGGGGGCAGGCCAGGTGGGCCCTGTTGTTGAAGGATCCCTCCAGGGCTTCCTGTGGGTTCTACTGCCCTTGGTTCTTGTCATCCTTGACGGGAACCAAGGACAGATCAATTTTAATTTTCTAAATTTTTTTTAGGGGCCTCGTGGGCTAGATAAAATGGCCTGTAGGCCAGATCCAACCCACAGGCCATATTTTGTCCACTCCTGTTTTAGGTGGTCAAGTTTGCTTTTCCTGTATTTTGAATTCTTAAAATGTTTTTAGAAATATCAATTTGTTTGAAAGATTTAAGGCTTATAGGTTATATGGCCAGAGAGGACCAATATGGTTAGTAACCTGATCCTGTATAATTTTTTGATTGTACCCTATGACACTGAAATCCTTTCTTTCCAAGACCATTATGAAAAAATGATGCTGCTAATTTCAAAATGATATGGTAACCCAGGCATTCTGTACTTTTGAGAGGTACTCAAGTGAAACTGTGCACCAGATGTTTTTAGTGTTGTATTGAAACATGTTTTGTACAGAACCAGGCTCTGGCTGAGTGACCAGTTTTCCAAGATCACTGTGTTCATACTTTGATCCCATTGAAGCCAGTAGTAAAATTTCCAGTGACTTTAAAGGGAGCACTATTAGAGTCAGGTTCTGCACTGTGAATCTCACCCTTTAGATTTTGAGGGAGAAGATGTTTCTGTTTCAGTCATGTGTTTCTTCCTTTCTTATTGTGTTTGCCTAAGGGATGGGAACCAAAAGGATAATAAAAGCATTCTATGCTAGGGTTAAATCCTGCCTGTGGCAATACAGGTGCATTAGGAACAGGATGAATGGACATAACTTTTATAGAAGGCACAAGCCATGCTGCACATAATAGCTGAAATTCACCCAGAGTTAAAAAGCATTGTACATGGAGCTAAGAAAGAGCTTTGGTAAATAGAATTCATACCGTCAACTCTTACTTCTCTGAAACTCCATAACAGCTGTCTGTGCTGAAAGAGCTGATAGTCCCTGAAATTTCTACTATAAAAAATGGCCAGTGTTTTGAAACACAGATGAGTGATTTTGAGTGCCTCTATATTAGGATGCCATTTAAGGCATTAATTAAAATGAATTGAAAGATCCCTTGATAGTGTTTCAAGTTCAGCACTAACTATTGGAAGCTTCCAAAATCACTTATTGCTTTTGAAAAGGTTGACTAGCGCTCTTGTCTGTGACTTAAAATGGAGCAGAATCTGTTGAATTCTCTCATAGTGTGTGACTGAATGGCATTTCTTATTATGTTACATTCTGCAGCATTTACAGGAAAGCAATGTGAGTCATAATTTCAACATTTCTTAAACATAATTTCCATATGCCCCAATATTCCAAGTGGACATGTGCCAAATGTAGTCTACATATATTTATATACTGTATATACCTTACCAGTGGGAAATAAAAAACATTAGTAAATCATAATATTTTTATAACTATACTAATATTAAAAAGGTACCTGTTAGTTGACTTGTAGGCACCTGGACTGGTTTGATATAAATTTAATAAACAGCCCATGGATAGTGGCTGTTGCTATCTTTTCATTGGTAGGGAGTAAATAGAACTTAGGAGAGTTGATTATACAACTCCATGCACGTACACCATGCTCTTAATTCTGTTCAAACTAATGTGATGACCCCGTATCAGCCAACAAAGACAGCGTTTCCACTGCTTAATTCCTGTAATGGTCCTGTGCCCTCTACCCATTACCTGCTGGAACATTGGCTTTACTCTGCCATTTGTATGTCATGTTCATTTTTATTGTGTGAAAACACAGTTTACTACTTCCACCACGGTGTATGTAGTCACGCTTCTGCCTGTCTTACACTTCTTTCCCTCTCTATTTGTGCACACCCATTCTGTTTGCACCTAGCTGTAGCTAGATAGAAATGAAAAGTAGTTTTGCCCAGTATGGGAGGCCATTTATATTGTGCGTCTCCAAGGCTCCAGTGTAGGCTCTTTTGTTCTTTCACATAAACTGCTGGATCATGGGGTTCATCTAGTCTTCTCCTTTCTCTGACAGCATCTAGTAGCATTTGGTTTAGGAAGTGGGAGACCCTTCTATTAGATGAGCAGGGAGTAACTTGCCTGTAGTGGAGGTTTTCTCCATAACTCCTGTTTGTTCATGTTTACTGAGCCTGAGGTTTCCTATTCTTTGTCTTGCTTCATTTTAACTGTGGGCATTGTCATTATCCAAGGGTGTTGTGCTTAACTTCAATGATACCTTGCTGCAGTAAGTTTTTGGGTTAATTATGTAGTGTGTCAACACTTGCTTGCTTTAATTTCCCTTAAATATGTTCCCTTGCCCATGTATTACAAGTAAATAAATAAACAAAAAATAAGGCAGGGTGGCACCTTAGGCATTTGTAGATGGTTTAATATTTTCTAAACCATGTTAATTGATTCACATCACACAGTTTGAATCAAATTTGAATTAAGGGTTAATAGATGATCATCATTGACAACTCCTTAATAGACCGAATTCTCAGCCTGTATGTTTGACTTGATGCTGTTGGAAGTAATTAGGAGGAGATAAGAAGTCTGTCTAAGCACAGCTACATTGTTGCACTTATTTAAAGTGCTGTGCAATTAACCTGTTCCTTAAGTCATCCTGAGGTGTTGTAGGCACATTTGACTTCATAAAGGTGTTACTTTGTGCCCAGATAGGCTCTGCTGTGTTGCAAAAACCCAAGTGAGTTTCCCTTGAGGGGATTAATATTTAAGTTCTTATCTGCTTATCTGATTTTTCTAAAAACTGTTAAGCAATGCAGTATATACATGTTAATATAGTTTAATTTGCCTACTTCAGACTGCCCTAGCCTGCACTGTCTTTTAATCCTCAGTAAATGAGGGTTAGTTAATTCAGACTGGAGCCAAATTTAATTTGGACTACAGATGTCCATATATGTATAGTGATGGCTGTAGTTCAGATAAACCTAGAAAAACATAAATTCTATAAATGTTCTTAGAGACTATCTCGTTCAGAGAGGCATGAACTTCCATAGACAACAACCTAATTGTCAGATGCTATGAATAGGAATATCTTGCTTTTCTTCTCTGTCAGACACATTATCTGTATCCTGTTAGCATGTTCTTCTTAGCTTCTCATTGTATGGAAAATTTGATCATTTTGGTTACACACGTCTGTTCTTCTCTTTCTGCCAAACCTGCTTGAAAATGAAGGGGAGCAGGCATGTGAGGGCAAAGAAAGCTATAATATTTTCAGTGTTTTTTCCTTGTCCCATTTGCTAACATAGTAGCACATTAGTAGGTCAGACTGATCCTATGTATTTAAGAAAGTTGCCCACAATGACACCCATGTCTTTCCCCTAATTGGTAATTTAGAACCCAGTACTGTGAATGAGTAGTTTAAAATATTATTTCCAATTTCTTCTCTTCCATGTGCTTCCCTCTAGCCATGCTACCTTGCAGCAGGCAGTCAGTGTACTACATGCCAATTGGGAGTGCAGGAGTAGTTGTTCCATGCAATGAGTCCTGGATGCATCACAGAGGGACACATTGGTGTGCTATCATTAGTGACAGCAAGAACTTTGAACTTGGCTGTGCTGTCATTCTGTGTTGCAGCACAAAATCTCTTTACCTCTCATCAGCAGTCTCTGTTCTGTCTCTGCATCTCTGTCCTGGTTATTTTACTGAACTTAACACAGTTGCTATTGTGACAAAAAGCAGACTCTTGGCACAAACATGATTGCAAAGTAGGGAGAAGCCTGGCAACTTTCACATAAATCCATTATAATTAAAGCTTCTAGTCTGGGATTTAAATTTCATCTTGCTGCTAAGAGCCTGATATATCTTAGTTTTCAGACTGAAAGGAGAGGGAACCAAATGCCTGTGAAAGCAAAGCCTTGGTACCGCTGGCTACCAGCAGGCCTGGAACAGGCAGGTGTTTTTCGAGCCCCTTCAGTGAACTGAATAAATAATCAGCCCTAGAAGGCTAGAGACAGAAGTTACTTGAACCAATTTATGTGTAATCAGAAACTGGTTTAAACCTGTAACAGAACAGAACACAGTGCACATAAACCACTTTCAAAATGGCCAAAATTGGTTTAAGACAAACCTGGTTGAATGTATTATCAGACTTAACTGATTTGGATCAAACCAGTTTATGGAATTTCTGTCTCATATCCCTTCCTGGTTCAAGTTGAATCAGAGTCCCCCAGCATCCCAGCATTCTCTGCAGCTCTGGGCTGTGCTCTCTGCTTCAGTGGAGTAGGGCTGTCCCTGTCCCCAGGTGCCAGCAGGAACTTTTCCATCCTCAGCAGCCAGGAGCAGGGTGGATTTCCCCACCTCACCTCCTTCTTGGCTAGGGAATCAACCCAGCTCCCAGCTGGGGGAGGGGAATAAAGCCCCCACTGCCAGCTTCCCCCCTTTGCTGGGCATGGCTGAGCATTTGCCCCCCTCCCCTCACTCCACTGTAGGTGGGTTCCCTGCTTCCCCATTTCTGAGGAGACCTCAGATGGGGTCCAGTGACAGGTGAAGGAGAGGGTTTCCCCTCAAAACCCCTCAGCTGGCCCAGGCTGAGGAGTGGGCAAAGCTAGGGGGACGAGCTCTGGGCACAGGGTGAGAGGGAGAAACACCCCACTGGGGGCTTCCCACTTCCCCCTTCCTCAGCACTAGGGAGACCCTGGCTGTAGGTGTGGTAGGTGGCGGGGTTCCCCTCATTCCCCACCCTTCTCAGCTGTCTGGGGGCTAGAGAGGGGGCATGGCTGGGGAAATCACACATCTCCTGGCTTTCTGCTCTGGCTGCCAGGCTGGGAGGGGAGTTCTAGTGCGCCTGGCTCCTGGTATGGGCCACTGCAGGGGTCTGGCTCTGTTTCACTTTTGAAAAGCTAATTTAAGTTCACTTTCTTATTGGTTCAATCTAAGCAGTTCACAGAAGCCTACAAAGATTGAATCAACCCTTGTGCTTTTTGACTGTCCCTAACCAATATGTGTTGAAACTGTCAGCTGGTCTAAAGCCAGTCTCACTAGTGGCTAGCAGGGGTATACCAAATTCATCCTCAATTGAATGCCAGCTGTAACCCAAAACTGAGACCACAGATGGTGTGGTAACCCCCTCTATGACCTAGGTACCAAAATATGGGGCTAGTTCCAAGTATTCCCACAACCCTGGCCTGTAAAAAGCAGTATTCTCCCATTTCATCAAACCCTCCCACCACAGTGAAAAGAGAATGACCCAGATACCAAACCTCTCCCTCTACCTGGCCCAGATCTTGCATTGCTCCCTAGGAAAGGCTTCCCATCTGATCAATGGTAGAAATGGTTGCAGGATATGGGAGTCCATAATTATTGCATGAGTGCTGTCTGGCTCCTTCCAAATGTCCTGAGCTCCGAAGCAACAAACACTTACAATGTCCTTTCTAACATACCAAATTGCTCCATTTTCCTGATCCAGCTGAGTGCATCTGTGTGTGACTGGAACTTTTTCAAGTGCTATGTCTGTACCAGCATACTTTAAAGGGCAAAGTCACCTCTGCAGTCCACAGCACAGACAGTGACAGAGAGAAACAAAAAAACAGAAGGGAATTAAGGAAGCACAAGACCTGCTCTCAGGAAGTCTACCTTAGAGAACCTCTCCCAGCAGGGAGCACGTTACTGTTTGTGTCATTAATCCCTGCAAGTGGAGGGAGAAAGGACTGTGGTGAACAGCACTGTAATGTAGAGCACAGACCTGTTTAATCTGCCTGTTTGGAGATGACAGAGCTTCTGTCCCCTGCTCTATAAGCTGGCAGGTTTGGAGGGTAGTTTATTGTCCCTATGCACATACTCTTTGGTCTCTCTTTTGAGAGGGTTTGCACAGGTATCGGTGCGATACGGGAACTCGGGGCTTCTCCCAAAACAATTATGAACAGTTCTTAAGATGGTTTCCAGGCGTGGTTCTGCTTGTTGCCTTTTTGTTGACGAAGCAAAACTTTTTCCAAAGCATCCCTGAGGAATGTTTTAGGACATAAGATATGCTGTTCTTTTAGCCTGTGTTTCTGGAGAGAACCCTTCATTTGGGCTCTTTGCCAAGCTCACTCAGATCATGATACATGGTTCACTGAGCAGGCTTGCTGGTTTTCAGAAGCTGATTTATGGGAATAGATGAAGGGTGGTGAAATTTGAAGAGGTGTCACTTTCAGGGGATTTCTGTTCTCTTCTGCTCAGCAAGTTATAGCAAGGGAATGCTTCGAATAATGTCATACTGGACACGTACAGGCAACCTCTTAGCTAACGTTCATGTTTCCTGTGTCAAGAGTTGGCTTCAGGCAGAGATGGAAGCCAACCATCAGGAAGGCAGTATGACTCCCAACAAAGGTCACCTTAGCCTGACTTCTGCTGGATGCACTTTTTCCAGAGGTTGGGTCTTGACAGTGTGTGTTAATATAAACATGCATACCAAGGGTTGTGGGGCTGAACTGTACCATACAAGATCTGTGCACTGAAAGGGCCGTGAAGGCCCTCTCCTGTTGATGTACACCTGTAAGGATGAAGGACAAAGAGAGCCTTTGGATGTGCAGCGTCATTCAGCCAGCTCTGGCACTGGGGGTGAATTCAGGGTCAGAGTACCTTGGAAGCAGAGAGGGGAGTATTTGGGCATGTTGTGTGAATTTAGGGCTGTGATCCTCCCAGACCTCTGACTCTCCTCTGTTTCTGTCTTGCCTCTCCCCACTCTGTAACCTCTGTGGATTCAGTGGGTGGGGAAGGAAGGGGGGTGAAAAGCAGGGCAGAGTGTAGCTGGGGAGTTTTCTCACTGTGTCCTTTCTGCACAGAGGGAAATACAGGAGCCTTATTTTTCACTCCAACAGAACTTCCATTGACAATGAGAGCTTTGTCTCACTGGGTGAGAAATTAGATTCAACCCTATCATGTTTAGAGCTGCTCCCTCAAGCTCTCACTAGCTTCTCACTTCAATTAAGGAAAGAGATCAGGAAAACAAAAAGATGAAGGAAGTGTGGGCTCATGTATATGGTCTGAAACATGTTCTGCTCTCTTCTAATGTGAGACATGGAGGAGAGTGTCATATGCCTTCAGATTGGGCATCTGTGTCATGGTCTGCATTCCTCTGCTACTGAGACATAGTACTGTCTACTGAGGCATGCACCAAGAACTAGTATTGCTCTGGCTTTCCATTTACTACTGGCTGATGTGAATAGATTGTAGACTGCACATGTAAACAAAAAATCAAATTGTTGTGTAAGCAAGCACTACAAAAGCATAGTGCATTTCCTGAGGATTTCTGGCCATCTAGGAGGGATTGATTTCCTGAGGTATATATAGCCCAGGGCCATCAGTTCTACCTGGCCAGTTGCAATTCCCAGCAAAGGCCCTGCCTGTACTTAGGTTATAATAGTAAGTGTGTGTATGTGTGGCCAGATTTTCAGCTGATATAACATGAAGCCAGTGGAACTATCCTAGATACCCTTAGAGGATCCAGCCGCAAGTTTTGTGCTTTTTAGTCTTTATCTGAAAATAGCAGTTTATGCATCATGTCACTGGGGTTAGAGGTTAATGTGTAATGTCACTGCCTTGGTCATACACATACAGTATAAATAAAGGGCTTTACCTATGTGATGTTATGGATGTCTGGCAGGCACGGGTGACATCACTGACATCAGTGATGTTGATCTATTTTTAACCACCTCTACTGATTTTACTTATATCTATTGTGCATGCATAACATCACAGATGCCCATGGTGCTCAGGTGAATGGGACGTCTGTCGTCAGCAGAATGTCCTTATATATAAGTTGTAAGTTATATAACTATATATATGTCCTTATATATACATAGTGGTAAATGTACATAGTGTCATTAGTGTTGATGAGGGGTGTGTGTGTATTACATTACTGATAGATCCTGTGTGTATGCCACTTGCATCAGTGGTGTGGTATTGCATGCATCTAAGAGCAATAAGTTAGGGAGCAAGCTCCATGATAATCAAACTCTTTTTATTATGAGAAAGATTAATTGTCAATGTCCCATTTACAAGGCACCAACTGGTGGGGAGATCCAGGAGCATGCTGTTGAAATATGGTTGGTAATGGGAAAGGCAGAAGCATATGATTTGCAAAGAGGAAGGAGAGACAATGGGACCTTCTGCTTGCAACTGAGGGAATGGCCAGCTACTTCTAAGGCTGGGTAGAGAAAGGGAAAAAGAGAGAGGCCTATTGCTTGTTAGAGAGGAAGTGGAGGAGGGAGGGAGAGAGGCCAGCTGCTTGAATAGAAAGAGAGAGATATTTGCTGCTCTTAAGGGGGGAATGGAAGATCCAGCAGTGCATTGCTTGCGTGGTGTGGGTGGAAAGGGGCAATATGGCATATACAATTCATCAAAAACAGGAGTTTACACCTTTTGGGAAATCTTCATGTTCTGACCTTACTTCCATTCTAATATAGAAATCAACTCTTGACATTTTCTGTAGAACCAGAAATTCCATAAACTTTCTTTTTGGAAATACTTACACACTGTAATTCTGAAATGAAATGTGCCTGGCTGAGCCCTATCAGACTGATGTGATTCTGCTAAGTTTCCCTTATGCCTACTATAAAATAGCTGGGGTGAAACTGTCCGTGTGACAGGGATGCCTCAGAGCTTTAGACCCTGCCTGTGACTCATCTAAGGTTCATCCATCAAATATTGCAAGTTTGACAAATCAGCATTTTCTGATAAAAATGTGTTTCAGTGGAAAACTCCTAATCCACTTGGAAGTTCTCTGAGTTGTTGGCTACTGACAGATGTGGTTCTGGTTTGTGTGTGACAGTTAGGGTCAGTTACATTCCTCTGTAATTTTTAGTAAATGTTATATGTGGCAGACTCAAATAGCATATTGCAATTAATGAAACAACTTCCTTCTTTTTGAGAAATTTTATCCATTGCTCCAGGAGTTAACATGCCTTTTCAAGTGTGGGCAGATTGTATACTTTCAGATAAGGCAGTCTCTGAATAATGGACAGGGAAAATCAGTGATGGCTTATAAATGCATTCATTATACTACAGACTTTGGCAACTTTGGAGCAAATGGTCTGGCTGGCCTAGAGAACATGGTGATTCATTTGTCTTCTTTTGCTGGAGAATTACTAGCTAAGGTGAAGCTGCAGGATGTTTGCTGTTGCTCTGAGAAGCAGCAGAGTAGTTTGCCTTGTTTTTACTCCTTAGGAAGTCACTTTTTTCTGAAAATTTAGGCATTTTCAAAGTGTCTCATTGGACAAAAATGGAAGAATATAGAATCATTATCTATTTCTTAGTTATCTGTCTTCCTATCTTATGCAACAAATACAAAATATGCACATACATATAATAAGTAAGTAAGAGGAAGAAAGAAAGAAAAAGAAGTTCATGTTCAACTGCATGCTAGAATCTTTCCCCTACCATTTTTTTTCCAAAAGTATTTTTGATTACCTGTGTTCCTAAGCTCAAATTGTAGCAGCAGGAATAACAGCAAGTAGTCACCTACCATACTGATGAGGGCTTCAGAGCTATTGTAATGTGCAGTACAATTACCTTTTGCTTCATGGAATCAAATCTGTGTGGGCATTTAATCATTAAAAACAGAGACCCACTAAGTTATAAGTCTTGCTAACATTGACAGCTACTGGAACATCTTTTCTTCAAGTGATAGAACGCTCTGATTTTAGAAGAAAAGGTCATGAATTCAAACCTGATGCTCTGTGTGTGTGTATGCATGTGTGATTTAGCTGAGTGTGTGTTTAGCTGATAAGCCTGGTATCTGGCTATACATGGAACTATAAATTATTACACTCTGTCTGACTGTATGCACAGAGTCCACATAGCAAATGTTACTGGTAACATTTTGTCTCCAAACTGTGAGGAACTGTTTCATGGATTCATAGGCATTAGGGCTGGAAGGGATCTCGAATATCAAGTCCAGCCCCTTGCCCCAGGGGCAGGAAGTCAGCTAGGGTCAAAGGATCCCAGCAAGATAAATATCCATTTTTTTGGATCCAATGGTTTTAATGGTTTGATGAGGAGAGCCCAACTCTGCCCAAGAAAAAGTGACTAAACAGCTCTTCAAGAGACCAAAGGCCAGCCGGCTTGGATCAAGATTGCACTTTAGGACTTATGGTTGATTCTGGTTTCCACTCTTTAATAAATGCAGTGTGAGCATAGACAGCACTGTATAAATCCAATGGTTATACTTGTGAATAGTCACCTGTGTAATAAGCAGTACCACTGCATGTTGCCTCAATTTCCTACCAGCACATGGACATTTGCAGTGGTACCATGCTGATTTCTTATTCCATGCACAAAGTAGTCTGAACCTGATGATGATGACTATCCCATACGTAAAAATGTTTTTTAAAGGAACGATCATTCCAATTACTCTTACTCTTATTTGTAAATTCCACTGACGCTTTTTGACAATAACCAAAAAAGCTTGATGTAGCTGTGCAATAAGACATGGAAGCTCATTTTTTGCAGACCTTGTCTGCCAGGGACAAAGCGGGAACCTGAATAAAAAGAAACAAAGATTTAAAACAGAAGAGTGAGCTTGTCCCCCAGTAATGGCAAAACGATTATGTTGTTGATCTGCTGTATGAACAATTGGAATTGGGGGCTGTGGGTGGGAGCAGGTCAACTTCTCTGTGATATATCAGGCTGAGTCACAGCAAAAGACAGAAGGGAAAGTGAGACGGAAATGTTTTCATGTTAAAGGAATGCCCCACTCTGTATCAGTGCTAGACTTCCATTGGGTCTTGGGGGAGATCTTAATGGCAGATGTGCTCATTCTGTTAAAATGTTTACACGTCAGTAACTTTGGACATTTTGAGATACTGACTTTTTTTGGGAGCTGTATCTCCAAATTAAGAGAGAATAATCAAAAGTAGAGAAAGAGGAGATCTGACATGTGAAGTATGTCACTGAAGGGGAATGCGTTCCACATCTCAGATGTGGATGTTGGAGATCAGCCCCAGAGTACTTGATGACAATTAATCCAAAGGAAGTAACTAATACAATTGGCTATGGAAAAACATAACTTTTAAGTGCTTTAAAAGAGGAGGGGCAGCTGCTGGTCAGGAGTGCACATGAGCTGCTACATTGTAACTGTCTGTGGGTGGGTCTACATGAGTAGTTTACTGCAAACTTGCCTAATTAACTCCACAGTAAATGTTTTGGCATCTACATGTGGCTGTATTAGGATGCAGGAAACTAATAAACTTGGCAGCAGGTTAGTACTTGTAAATACTATCCTGCTGCAGAGTTTTTTCATGTGCAGCAGTGCACGTGTACATGCTGATGGGGCTGGCTGGGGCATGAGGGTACTTCAGTGTGGGGGCTGCCTGGCAGCCAGTCCTGCACTGAAGCACCCATTGTGCCCCTGCAGCTCCCCCCCCCACCCTCACCCTCACACAGCGCATTGAGCCAAGTTGGAGCAGCCTGGGGCTGGCAGGCTGACCCTCCCAGGCTCTCTGCCAGCCACGACTGCTCTGACCTGGCTCAACATATTGCAGTCCTGGGAACACATGTAAGTGCAGTGTCCAGAAGCAATCAACTCCACCATCAAAGTTTATGTATCAAAGTTTATTGCTGCACATTAATATACATGTGTAGATGCACTCTGTGTGTTCCTGTAGCCATATAATGAGCGAACTGCTGCAATTTTGACCTTGAATGAAACCTGGTTAGTTGCAGTGGTTTTGCTATACTTGTATTACTACAAATATCTGCATAGGTAACAGCTTATAGCTTTTGAAGTTAATACAATTGTTTTGTCTATCGGTACCTGATTATATTGTTGGCCTGTAAAACAGAGCATTGGATGGCGGCTGCTTTCTTGTGCTGAATTTGACTTTATTTGTGAATTGATTTCAGCATGATTGCTTGAGGAGTCAAGTACAACTCAGCTTGACTTCATTGGGGTAAGTCATGGAGGAAGGGCTATAGTGTACTCCCATAGTGTAAGGCCAGTAGATCCTGGCCCAGCATTAGAATGCAGGAAGCAGGGGGAGAAAAACACCATCACAACAATTGAATCTGAGGCTGTCTTTGTCTTTTACTAGATAGGGAATGCCAAGCTAAAGCAAAGTAGTTGTTACAGTGACTTTTTTTATCACGTAAAGTATATTGTGTTACCAGTCTTTTTTTCTGTTTTGCTTTCCTCTCCCTGCTCCCCAGCCCCCCACAAAAAAATAAAAGCACAGAAAAGAGTTAGAACTAGCTCTCAAGGATTGTAAAGGGTTTTTATTATAACAAATGATAATAGGAATTCACGTCTCTTATCCTCATGAAAAAACTGCCAATTACTTGAGCATTTCTTTCTCTCTCTTTTTTTGGTTAAAAGCATCATTTTAATTCTATGTCATGAGAAGGATTGTGGACGGAGTATAATATAATTTTGTTTCCATGTCTACAGCATTTGACATGGTAAGGTCCTGATCTGTGACTTAGTTGCTTGGGTGCTCTGATAATGCCAGTCATTTTGAAAGGAATATGGAAAAAACTGAACACATGGGGCCAAATTTTGCAGTCAGAGTCGCTATTTGTCTTTTTCATCAAATTGTCTGAATAGTGAATCAGTTAGGAAAAAGATTGTGGCTGAGAAATGGAATACAGGCCGAGAGATGAAATACAGGCCTCTGGATAATATAATGGTGCCTGAAATTAATAGGACGACATCTCTTCATTTTTAATTGAACTTGAAGTCTGCATTCCTGTTTTGTTTCCATGTGTGACAGGTAGCCACTCTGGGCCAACCTTAAAGTGGCCTGCACACCTGTTCCTGGGGCAAGTGCCCGCCTACTCGCCTGCCGTGCCTTGTTCTTACTTGATTAACTGGTGTTAATTAGTGGGAGGCTGCCCTTGTACTGCCCCAGTGCTAGGGGGCGCTATCTGTAGCTCTGTTTCTTCCCCTACACTGCAGTCCACACCTTGCTGATGGAATAGTCGTTGTCTCAGCTCTATCACTATTTGGCCCCTTCCTGTTCTCTCTGGGCTGTTCTTCTCTGTGCCCACACTTGGGCTTCCTAATAATGCTGCCCCCTATCTGGGGCTCCCTGTGCCCACACTTGGGCTTCCTTTCTCTGTGTCCACACTTGGGCTTCCCAATAATGCTGACCCCTATCTGGGGCTCCCCATGCCTACACTTGGGCTTCCTAATAATGCTGCCCCTTATCTGGGTCTCCCTGTGCCCACACTTGAGCTTCCTTTCTCTGTGCTCACACTTGGGCTTCCCAATAATGCTTCCCCCTATCTGGGACTCACCATGCCCACACTGGGGCTTCCCAGTAAGGCTGCCCCCTATCTGGGGTTCTCTGTGCCTACACTAGGGCTTCTCAATAGTGCCCCCTCTCTGGGGCTCACCACGCCTGCACTGGGGTTTCTCAATAATGCCCCCTCTCTGGGGCTCACCATGTCCACACTGGGGCTCCTCAATGCTCCTCTCTGGGGCTGGGGTCTATGTACCCCATACGCTGTGCCCCTACTGGTGCTGGGGTCCCCACACTACTGTGGGTCCCCTTTGAGGCCTCCTCCAACCCCTCATAGCCTCACCCAAACCACCGGTCTGACAAAGAACAAAACACAAGCCTCTGGGCTATAATATAAATTGAAGCCGCCTGGCTAAAACATCAGTCTGGCCTACTGGGGAACACTCCTTTCCTCAGCAGGGTCAAAACGCTGCTCCTGTGGTCAGGCCTCACCCTTCTTTCCTGAGAGAGTTCCTTCCCCTTGGGCTGCTAGAAGGGAACTTCCTCCGGCCTCCAGTCTGTGCTTTATATAGGAGCCAGGCCCTGCCTCTTTCAGTCAGCTGACCTCCTGGTTGCCTTGGGAACCCACAGCTGGGCTCCTTAGTCAATGCTAGGGCTCTCTCCCTAGCAGTTTCCCCTGGATTTGTAGATTCATAGATGTTAGGGTCAGAAGGGACCTCAATAGATCATTGAGTCTGACCCCTTGCATGGGCAGGAAAGAGTGCTGGGTCTAAATGACCCCAGCTAGATGCTTATCTAACCTCCTCTTGAAGACCCCCCCAGGATAGGGGAGAGCACCACCTCCCTTGGGAGCCCGTTCCAGACCTTGGCCACTCTAACTGTGAAGAAGATCTTCCTAATGTCCAGTCTAAATTTGCTCTCTGCTACCTTGTGGCCATTATTTCTTGTAACCCCCAGGGGTGCCTTGGTGAATAAAAACTCGCCAATTCCCTGCTGTGCCCCCGTGATGAACTTCAGGAGCAGGGCACCTCAGTGCTCTGTGACACCATGTAAAGCCCTTTCATGGAAGCATAGAAAGAAGAGACATAGAATTGCAACTTCAAGAGATATATTTTTAAAAAGATACTTGGCTCTTGGAATACAGAAAACTTTTATCCTTATTTAACTGTATGCAGTCTTACATGGAGTTTTTATTGTGATGTTGAAAACCATTCTCAGGAAAGCTGTTCTGAAGCCCAGGCAGCATATAGAAAATGTTCCTATCTAAGTGCTTGCTTCTTCAAAGTAGTGAAGCCAGTGATAAGTTGATGGTTCAGCATCTCTTGAGGGTGGTTCCTAAATGATTTGAAAGAATGATTCGTTAAAAACTTGTTAAGTTTGCTTGTGAAATATGTCATTTTTTCCTGGCACATGTTAACTTTGGAAGGAAAGACATGAGTGCAATATACAGTCCAATGCAAACCTTTTCCATGGGAGCAGTAGCTGCCAAAAAAAGTGTGAGGAGAGAGTTGGGGAAGTGGGGAGAATAATAGTTACAGTTTGATGTTACTGTAATACTAAGGCTATAAATTTCAGGTACCTCTTCACCTGGAGTACTGTGCTTAGTTCTAGTCACCCTACTTTCAGAAGTCTATAGCCAAACTGGACAGATGGCTGATGAGAATGATTAAAGGTCACGGCCAAGCAAAATTGGCAGGATACACAGTTTTGGCAGCTTAGCCAAGCGAGGGGTTGAATTCTCTCTTGACTTGCACTCTTTGCAGCTGTATTGAAGCCAATTTCATTGCAGTCAATGTCAGTGAAAATAAGGGCAGAATTTGGCCTGGAGCCTTATGACAAGTTTTTATGTAAGTATGAGTGCTAAAGCTTTAGGCGAAATAGCTAAACTCTTTGTTTCCCTTGAAGGACCTTAGTTGCTGAGTCCAGATGTATGTGGCCACGTGGTATGTGGCGCCACAGACCCATCTGTGATGCCACACATCGCACATTCAGGCATTACCCATGCTACTACCTTGCAGTGCAGGTTCGGTGGGGGATGCGGGGAAGATGACGTTGGGAGATCCCAGGATTAAAAAAAAAAAGTGGAAAAAAAACAGGGCAGTGCACGCTGCCTAAAACTAGAGCCTGGCTGACTAGAGCCACACTCTGGTTGCTGACCAGGCTCCCAGCTTCATGAGAGCTGTGGCTGTAGCTTCCCTGGCCCCCATGACCCCAGGTAAGGCTGTTGGGTCCAACACAATTACAGGCCCCCACCCTCCCCTATACCACCTGGGTTAACACACTGCTACTGGGGTGCACCACTGCTACTTGTCCCTAGGGAACCAAATACCAATGCTTGTCTGGACATGGCCAGTATGTACATTTGTAGCTCTTATGTTTAGAAAGTGATTTGCAGGTTAGTAATGGATTTAGATAATTAAACGAGGATCAGATGCTTCCCAGAGATAAACTGGACTGTTTTTAGGTTTATAATGAGCTGTAGCCTTAGTGAATCAGTTTGTTTTCATTCTGAAATTAAGCAGCTGGATAATTTTTATTTTGGCAGCAGGCCATCGCCAGCCAAATTTGGGTCTTTTGATTCTGTAATTTTTGCTCCAATGGGAGTTTTACCCAAATAAGGCCTAAAGAATTTGTCTCCCATTATGAAGCAATATAAACATTCTCAAACTTGATTCCAAGCTCGCTGAAGTTAATAGAAAGGGCCTCACTGATTCCAGGGGCCTTTGGATCAGGCTCTTATTGGGCAGGTGTATTCCTACTGGAAGTGAATACTCTTTTAACTTAATGTTATGTAGCCAGGCTTTGTTGTGGCTACTATCTGTTGTGACACGTTTAGTGTACTCAGTGATTTTCATTTTTTACTGCAGCACTGCCAGCAAATTCTTTGAGGAAAAGGTCTCATTGCCTTCAACAGAGAGCAAGTTGGAATCAAATAAGACAGGGTCAAGTGACAAAATAACCACAGTCCAAGTTGCTCAATAATCTTTTTTTTAACTTTTTCTTTTTTAATTGATTAGAACATGGTTGTGTCCATCCTTTGGACCTAATCTTGAGAAGCCTGAAGTAAATGAAGTGACAATGCATTTAGAACCTTTTAATATTTATGAAGCGCAGAGCAGGTACTCCGGAGCAGAGGTTCTCAACTTGGGGTCTGCAGCCCCGTAGGGGGCTGTATGCAAGTTTCAAGAGATCAGCGGGGACTGTGTTCAGCTGGGGCAGCCTATGCCTAGGCTGAGCCCGCTGCTGCTGCCAGGTGCGCAGAAAAACTCAAACCCAGGAAACTATGGGTTTCCTCTTGCAGGCTGGTAGCATTTCACCTCTTTCCAGCTAGCATATAGTCTGGTGGTCTGCCTGGTTCTCTCTCTCTCATTGTCACAGTGCCCCAGGTTCTATATCCTGTCCAGAGGTAACCTTCTCTAAAGCACCTGAGTCCTGTTGACATTCACTGAGATTTTGGTGCCGGAGTGTGTGAGTCATTTTTGAAACTAGGACTTGAGCTCCTTACGAGTTTTTTAAAATGTTATTCTACATGCATCTATTCAAAATACTTAATTTTTAGCTATTTAAAAAAAAAAACCACATTTTGAAAAATGACACTTACTTTTTTGCAGAACAGCAAGACCTGTTCGCAGAGTAGCAAGCCTTTAAGTATTTTACTTTAGACAATAATCTAAACATTTTGAAACTTTGACCGCAAACAAAACTTGAAACAATTGCTTCCATCTGCATGGTGAGGAAAATGGCTTAGAAAATAATGTGCAGTAAGTGTATCTGAGTGTCTAAAGAGCTTGAGCAGTATTTCTTTCCCAATCATACAAAGAAGAGCAATGAGGGAGGAGGAACAAAAGATATACACTGTGAAAGAAGAAGACAATGAGAGTAAAAGAAACTGTGTCATATGGATTAAGGAGCACTTTCATTTGAGCAGTGGCTGAATAAGACTTTTCTTTCCCATTATAGTGAATTCCCAATTCATGCAGGTTTTATGAAGCAGCTGATGTTCATTAATTCTTAATGGTGCAGAACTCTGCTACCCAGTCAGTTAAGACTTGGGATTGGAAGCAATTTTCTTACTTAGGTGAAACATCTTTGTGAAAGTCAAGAAGATGAATTCAGGCCTTGGTGGGAAGTTACAAAATCACTCTTAAAATAAATAATTTAAAATGTTAGTTCAACCCAATTAAATATTTCCACATTGTAGTGGATCATGTCATTATCTGTTATCCATTTTTCATTTAATTGCAGGGCTTGTATTCCAGGTCCTAGATGTTTATTTGAATGCAAATATGACAGACCTTTTTTTGATGAACTTGCTTCCTGTGCTTGTGTTAACTTGCTTGTGTTAACTTGCTTCCTGTGCTTTTGTGCAAAGCTATTCATGTTTATATTTCTGACTGGTGTAGAGCAGTTCTTTCTTTAACAGCAACAGATATACAAACATACCTATTTGGATGATAGATATGCCTGATGTATTGTATGCATTTGCTAGTCTCTCAATTTCACAGAAAATTGGAAGAAGCTATTTGTTTCTCCCTCAGCAGGTGAAAAATAGATCTCTTTCGTGACAAACATATAGTGCATATATAAATAATATATTTTATCTGTTGAGTAGATAGCCTGAACAAAGAATGTTTTAAAGCTTCTTTGGCTAGTACATGAACAATGTTGATGCACAAGAAGGAAACTGCATCCACTTACCTTCAGCACTAGGAAAGGCGTGAAGATAAAGGGTTTGGTGGTAGGAGGTGTGTGAAGCTGAGAAATTGAAAGCTATAATAGGGATGACAGAGGAGCCCACAGAAGAAAAAAAAAAACAGGGTTGTACTTTGGTTGCAAAATTAAACTCAATTCAATGCATGATTCACAGTTCCCACCTTGGTTGTCTTTTAAAATCCTTCATTCATCAATCCCTGACTGTGGAGGATGATTGTCTTTCCCTGATCGCTTTACCTGTGTGTCTGAAAATGGCTAATGAGACCTATCTGAAATCAACAGGCTCTACTGCAGCTCGGACATATTTCCATGTGAGGTGGGTGGCATTTAATTCCTGATTTGGTCCACAGCATGCTGTTTCTGCTGCTCCTGCTTCTTCATCTCCTGTTGTTGTCATGAAGTTTCAAAGACTGAGCTCCTTGTAGCAGACTCTTCCTCCATTTGGGGTGGTCCTGGGTGATAGGTTCCCACAAATAGACATTTATGTTGCATTTTTTAAAAATTGGCCATGAGAATGTTCCTGAAGTGCTTTCTTTGCCCTCCTCTTGAGTGTACTCCTTGACAGAGCTGGGTGAATGAAACTTGATTTGGGAATCTGGAGTGAACATCCAGGTGATGTAGCCAGCCCAACAAAGTTGATTTCAGATGATCGTCACCCTCAGTACTCATGGTGTTTGCTTGCAGAAGGATACTGACATTGTTGTGTCTGTCTTCCCACTGGATTCGGAGGATCTTTCAGAGGCAGCATTGTTGCTGCTGCTTCAGCAGCTTTAGATGTCTTCTGTATGTTATCCATGTTTCAGCTCCATACAACAAGTTGAGGATCACAACTGCTTGATAAACCATGAGCTTGATTTCAGATCTGATGTCATGCTCTTCAAGCACCCATTTCTTTACGCATCCAAAGGCATCACTTGCACGTTTGAGGTGATGTCGGATTTCTTTGTTGATGTCAGCTTTCTATGAAAGATGTTTTCTGAGGTACAGAAAATACTCAACATTTTCTAGAGTCTCACTGTGGATTTGGATTACTGGAGCTGGGAACTGTTCATTAGGAGCGTATAGATGGAGGACCTTAGTCTTCTGAATGTTAAGTGTCTGTCCCATTTTCTTGTATGACTTGGTAAAGATGTCGATGATTGCCTGAAGGTCAGGTTCTAAGTGAGCACACACTACAGCATCATTCATGCACTGGAGCTCAATAATTGACGGTCAGGGTGGTCTTGGTTTTGGCACAGAGTCAGGTGAAGTTAAACAGCTTACCATCCATTTGGTAGTTTAGCTGTATTCTGGCCGGAAGCTTGTTGGAGGTCAGATGTAGCATTGTGGCATGGAATATTGATGGAGCAATGATGCAGCCTTGCTTAACTCCTGTTTTAACCTCACAGGGATCTGTGATAGATCCATTAATGAGAAACTTAAAAAAAAATGTTATTTAAATAGTCTCTGGAACAAATTATGACCAAGAAGGGTATCCAGGATTCAAATAAAATACACCATAGTTCTTTTGGCATATAGCCCTTATGAAATTGAATGACATGAAGCTCTTTCTTAATGGAGTTATTCCTGTTATGGTGTTTAATGATAAATGTACAAAGATTTTTATTTCAGCCACAGAAGATAGACATCCTTAATGCTCAGTTCACAAAATATCCCACAGCAATTACAGTCTCTGCAGGGTTCATTTTAAACTCTGTTACCTATGCATTGAAACCCTGTCTGCAAGGCAATCTACAGCTTTAGTAAAACACCTTGAAGATGTGACAAAATCCAGTAGAGGTGTACCTGCATATTTGCCCATATCTTATCGGCACCAATACAAGGAAAATTGACATTATCGGCAATTGGCTTTTTTTGGGTGATGTAGCCAATGATGTCACCGATAAATGCCACATGCATACAGACAGCCACAGCATGCACATGGCCAGGAATGCAGCCTGGCAGCTCAGAGAGCAGCATCTGGCTGGTAAGTCTGTTGGGAAAGGGCATGAGGGAGGGAAGTAGGTGGGGGGACAGATCAAGGCTCCCACAGTGAGGGAGGGTGTGGGGCTGGGGCAGGTGCTGCCCAGCCAAAGCTGGGTGGGATGCAGGGCAGAGCCATGACTCATTGAGGGATGGGGGAGTGGCTTCTGTTGCTGCGTGCACCCCCGGGGGAGGCATGGAGGGCACATGCTCCTTGGATCTGTGTGGGGCGAAGGCGAGTTGCTTGCTGCGTGCTTGGGGCTGGAGGCTGCACTGAGTTCTTCATGGTGGGGGCTGGGCCTGGGCTGTGCTTAGAGTGGACAGAAGTGGCATTAGGAGGGAGGCTACAGTAAATTTTGGGGTGGCTATAGCCCACCCTGTAGCCCCCCTCCCAGCACTGCTGCTGCCCACCCCACTCTGCCCGCCCTGAGTGCAGCTCAAGCCTAACCCCCACCAGGAAGAGCCTGACACAGCCTCCAGCCCCACAACAGCACAACAGCAGCCCACCTTTGCCCCATGCATAGATTTGGAGGGCACATGCCCCCCGTGCATCCCCTAAGAGTGCACAGTGGCAGGAGCTGTCCCCACCCCCCATGCCCTCTGAACAAGTCATGGCTCTGTCCCACACCCCACCCCAGCTAAGCAGTGCCTACCCCTGCCTCAGCCCCACTTCTCCCTCACTGTGGGGACCTCAGTCTGCCCCCTCCCATGCCCCTTCCCTTGCCCACAACAGATTTACCATCCAGCTGCTCTCTCCAAGCTGCCAAGCTGCATATCGGCAATCAATTGTTATTGGCTGATATGGCTGGTTAATCATTGACCATCGGTATTAGCCCCAAAAAATCTTCATTGGTGCACCCCCAGAATCTAGATGTATATCCAGCCAGTTTGCTAGAAGGGAACATAATAGTGAGTGAGTGAATGAATGAATGTTAAGCACTTAAGGGCTGAAATACATGGATGGTTTTACCCAGAACAGAATAAATGTCTTTAACTTATCAGGTAGAAAGCTTTTATTCATTTAGAATTGTTTTGTAGGAGTTTTTTTATTAATTACTTTTACTCAAGCAAAGTAGCATAGCATAGGACAGATCATCATTAGTCCTAACTTCAGTGGAGATAGTATTTTACCAGCTATAGTTTCAACTAACAAAAGCTTTTTGAAATAATGACCTAGTAGCCATGCCTGTGGATTGTTCCAGTCAGGTTGTAGCGTTTGAGTGATGCACAGCAGGCATGTCTATACGTGCATATTAACACAGAGTAATAAACTCTGATACTTATTGTGCTGAAGTTTATTGTTCCTGGGAGCCACATGTACATGTGCATCTAGGACTGGAGCATATTGAGCCAGGTCAAAGCAGCCCAGGCTGGCAGGAGGCCCAGCGGGTCTCACCCCATCAAGCCCTGTCCTCACATTATTGTGTGCAGTGTTATGTATTTGGAAAGTCTCATCTCTAACACAGTGAGCAGTTCTGATTTGGCCTTGTCAGCTTCAACAATGAAACATTTTAAAATTGGTGATGCAAAACTTGAGATGGTAAACAATGTTACATCATATCTGTGGGTTAGGATGTTTTAAACCAGGTCAGGGATTTGATGTCCACTTCCCATTAATTTTAACACTACCAGGGCAGCCAAATATCCTAGATGGCTTTGAAAAAGCTCATCAGTCATACTGTAGTAATATCATTCTCTTACATTGCACCTATCAGCCAGGAAGTGCAAAATGAACTGTAGGATTTAAATCTGTGTATGACGTAAGCAAGTAGCATTATACGGATGTTAAATCAGGCAATAGCCACAGAGCACTTACATTTCTTGCCTATGTTCTTGCAATGAGGTATCAGCAAAGTAAAAAATGCTATTGAGTTTTGATAGCAGTAGACTATTTCTGTGCTCTAACCAGTAAACTATTCTGCTTTGTCTCCTCTTGTTTAAAGTGCACTGCACTAGTTTAAAGGTGGGATAATGAGAGATATAATTGGGTTTGATTCTTTGTGCCTAGGGGCAGCCAGAATTTGCTGAATTTTTGGTTCATAGGCAGTCCCACTTGAGAGTTCTGTTAATATCCATTGGATCTGACAGGTAAAAATATTAGGGATATAGTTTCAAAACTGAAAAGTGCAGTGCTTTATAAACTGTGGTTCCCTAGTTGAACGTGATGATCAAATTCATTCCGGACGCTATGTTCAAATGGAACAGCTTATGAATGGAAGCACAGCCCCTGGATTAAATTTCAGCTTTAGTAAGTAGTTTTGGATTGTGCTATTTCCAACGTATGCAAGAATATCTATTTTATAAGCAGTTATTTCCCCATCTCCAACACAATTTAGATATAAAATCAGTTGTGCTTTGGATGTCTTATGGAATGTTTGGCATAGAAAGAAAATGATAATACTGAAAGGCATAGTCATTGGTTGTTCTGCATCCATGTTATATATTGAAAAGCTATATAGCTGTGTGTGTGTGCGCGCGTCTGTTGTCTTTCTGTCTGTCTTCAGTTAACAGGGTGTATCTATTCAACTAACAGAGTATGTTATCTGGTACTTAAAGGAAGAGATTGGGGGTGATATCGCCTGCCTTGTGTTACCATCTTGGGTGCTGAATGGTTGGTGGCCTTGGTTAAGTTACATAAATGGGCTGTGCTTTAGCTTAGTCATCTGTAAAATATGGATAATTCCATCTCGCTTCCGCACAGCATTGTTGTGTTGCTTAATTAATGTTAGTTTTAAAAGCACCATGTAATGTTTAGAAGAAAATTGTCCAAATGTGTTATTATTTACATGTCCACTTGAATTAACTAAAAAGAATAATATCCTGTTTACCCAAGAAAAAAGTAAAGAAATGTGTTTAAACAGCATCTTTTAGGAAACATGGGAGTCCTGTACTGAAGTTTGCAAACTTTTAGCCATTATTCAGAAAAACATCAGCTGAGAAATAATGTTTGAAAGTAAGGAAGGAGTCACAAACCAGTCAGCTAAATTTTTTGTGGTTTCACCCATTGCTTCAAATCTTGCAGGTTGTGCTAGAACATTGCCAAAGGCAAGAAAAAAAGAGACAAAAAATCCTCATAAAAAGGAAAGCTTATGCAGAAAGGTTTTTAGATGAGATTTTTACAACCGTTAGCTGCACGTTTTAAATTTGAGGAAGTTGTTGCACTCTCCTACCTTTGGGTAAACAATGATAAATTATGTTTTAAGCACTTACTTCTCTCTCTCCATTCTTACTGGGTGCATCTACATGTGCAAGTACTCCAGGGTGGGTTTACTTTAGAGTAATTTACTCTAGAGTAATTTACCCCCCCAGAGTATTCACAGACCATTCCACAGCATATAGTTTACAGTGTTAGTTTAAATGAAAGTATTCAAACCAAAGAATTGATATTGTCTCTCTTAACCTCCTCCTTGCTTGACTGTTGGTGGCTATGTCTCACTGCCATACTCTTCTTTCTTCCGCATGGCTAGATAGGCCAGGTTCACTCAGGTGCCATGCTCTTTATAGTGGCTGTCTGTGGACTGCTGTTGCTGGGACACTGGCACATCCTAGCTATCAATGTAGTGGTTAATGACTTTCTGTGTTTCTGGGATAAAATGGAGGATGGCCTTGATGCATCTAAGACACAATGGGTGCCTGTATATGTGTCAGGAAACTGCTCTGATGTCCTGTCATTCTAGCACGTCAGAGCAGACTCAATTAATCAAGTCTGCTAATTAGCACGCTCTAGCCAGCCTTCACATGTCTTGTATTAGGGTCCCTGCATTTCAAAATTGTTGCGGGGGTGCTTAAACTAAGGCTCGTTCGATGAGCTTTAGATAAAGTGCCATGACTGCCATTTTGAAGTGCAGAGATACTGATACACAAGATGCTTTGGGGCTTTAAATGGGGTGGCTCTCAGAATCCCTCTAATTGAATTCCACCCCCCTCCCCTCAGGCACCTGTAAAAACACTCAGCGTGAGACTTAATTGCTGTGCAAATGTGTTCCCTCAGTAATGGTAGAGGCTGGAAAATAACCCACAATGTCATCTTGAAAATAGACAACCACCTAGAAACCAAACACGAACTCAAAGGAGTGAGGAGAGTGGGGTCTTTCTAGAGCTTAGATAGATTTTATTTTTAATTATATTGATTCATCAATATGTTTAGTGCATGCTGCTAGGCTTATTGGTACTCTAAAAAGACAGAATCAGATTAGCTGTCAGATGGATAATGAACCATTTACACACATTGTGCAGAATCTTTCCCACAAAGGTGATGTCAGTTGAGTAGTCCAGTTACTTGTGCTGGTGAGATGGACCTGGAGGTTGAGATACCTGGAGAAATTGCCTTTTTGGAAGTTACTGTAGATTGAACATATGACTTTAATACCATCATTTTGTGGTCTAATTTGCCTGTGTTAACCTGAATGTTAGAGTAGATAAGTATAATGGTTTCTTCTGCCTTCTGTGAATGTATGAAAAATACAGATCCCCTCAGTGTCCAAGACCTTTCATACAAGATTCTTTCAGTTTTTAAATGGACAGCATTTATTTTTCCCTTCTTTATTTAGTGCATAATAATGTTGAGTGCTTTTTATATTATTTTGCTTATTGAACTTATAGAATATTGGACTATCACTAACTAAATCCTACCCAAAGCATTAAAAATCTATAATAGAAAAGAGATACAAAAATTAAGAAGACCTCTCTTTACCCACTCAGCCCCAAACCCAAGTTCAATCTCAGTAGCAGTTCCTACTAGACATTCTTGAATATAAGGGAGTGGTTCCACATCTTTCTGAACCATGACCCCAACTTTCCCAGTGTTGTTTTTATTTCTGGGGGGCTTTCAACTCCCCACCTGTAAGTGCCAGGCCCCATTTGAGGTCATGACCTCTAGTTTGGGAAACATTGGTATAGTGCATCTGAAGTTGGGACAACAGTGTTTAAATCATTACCCTATGTGCTTAGCTAAATTACAATTGACAGTGACTTTTCAAGAGCTAATGTCATGCCAGTGATGGACACCATGGGAATGATTAAAATCAAAAGCAAGGAGCTCAGTTTGTTTTTTCTCCTACACATCAGATAATGGAATTGCATTAAACTCTGTTTAATAGTGCATCTGACATAATTACATTGAATAATCTGCCAGCATTTTATTATATTACATTTTGAGTCAACAATGCCTTTACTTTTTATGTTATAATAATCCCTGTTTGTGTTATAGTATTGTCTTAAGGTCCCAACTGAAGACAGAGTCCTGTTCTGGTAGACAGCATAACAGAAAGACATTCCATTCCCCAAAGTGTTTTTATAATTTAATTTTTATGTCTTTGTCATTTCTGTTTAAGAGTATTTTTTTTGTCATCTATATCAGGTAGAGGTGCTATGGTCCTGTGTAGAGGTTACTCACCTGGAAACCTGGCTACAAGTGTTCTGTTCCTGGCTCTTTTGCTGACCCACTGTATGACCTGGTGTAGGCCACTCCATCAATCTCTTTATTTCCCTTCCTACTTTTTGACTTTTTCATTTTGATTTTAGTTTTGGATGGGGATGGGCAGGAACTGTCTTCATATGTACCTGTATACTGCCGAACACTATGGGACATTGATCACCATTGCTGATATTTTAGGAATCAATGGACACATCTACAAATGATTGTATGGTCATGTAGCAATCTGCTATGTCACTTTACGATGAGCTGTGGTGATGTAGCAATCACTTGGGTCTACACGTGATTAGCAGCTGTCACCATAGCAACGTGCTCGCCCAGTATAGTGTGCTGCTACAACGACATAGTGGCGAAATCTAACTGTGTGCTGTGTGTACAGTGCAGTAACCGCCCATGCTGAGTCATGCTGTGTTTTAGTATTTCCTTTTGGAAGTACTACAGTATCATAGCAAAATCATTGTATTGCAACCCCATATCTTTTTGCCAAATTTTGGCTTTTCTTTTCCCATCAACTTGGGCCTTCCTAAAGAACTTAGAGATGTGCTGACTGCCTGGATATTGTAGTGTATATGTATTTGTAATGCTCATACATTGCCCCATTTGGAAATTGTTTGTTTGTTTGTTGTGTTACCATTGGTGGGCATACTTGAATGGCATTGAGAAAACCAAACCAGCATACTAGATCATTTTTGAGGGGTTTGATGGGTCTTAATTTACTGATTAAATCTCAGAAATTTGCAGGAGCAGAACCACTTATACTTCAGATGGAGAAAGGTAATTCTTCTTAGGAGAAGAGGATGATGCACTTGTTTTCTTTTATTCAATACATATGACCCATTGGTCATAAATAATAATGATGATGCAAACATTATAACAAAGTAGTTAAGAAAGCTTGAGCAGTGTGGGAAGAGGGACTAAACTGTGCTATGCTGGCTGTTGGCATTAAGTCCTTCCCAGGAGGAGTGGCATAGTACTGCATATAAAATAGCAAGTTATTCCTGCCAGAGGCTCCAGATCAACACTCTGTCAGTTGGGAATGTAAGACTTGCTGCCCTTAGTACAGAACTAATTAACCTTAAGTTTTGAGCAGTAAATTTGAACTACAGGAATGATAATATTTATCTGTTGAGGGTGAGGGGGAATAGTTTGTTCATGTCTCCTTGGCTTAAATTTGTGAATATGTGCAAGACTCTCAACTGCTATAAATCAGCATAGCTCTGTTGAAGCCAGCTGATGATCTCGCCAAACTGTGAATAAACATATCAATCAGCTGCTTAAAAATAAGGAAAGATTTGGACCTGTTGTTTTACTCTTTTAATTGTTTTTAAAGATACTTGGAATCTTGAGTGTAGGCATAGCCTTTTATCATAAGAGACTAGTGGGATACTTGTCCACTCTCCGTCTCCAGCAGGAGGAAGGTATAAAGCCCCTGTAGTGTCCCCAGCTGTAACTTGGAAGGAAATAGCTCCTTAATAAGGCTTTAATGCCATGAGACAAGAGTGGAAGTCAACATCAGAGCAGAAATAAAGGAAACTAGAATGAGTTGCAGTATTGAACAATAGGGCCAAACGAAGCTTCAGTCCCTGATTCAATTTGGCGGAGATTCAGCCTGATTTGGTGGCCAAATCTGAGAATCTGAATTGAATCAGGAGGCCCTTTAATTTCTCCAAATCAAATTGGAACCCTCTGAATCATTTCAGAGAGATTCAGAAAGATTTGGAGATTTGGACATAGATGCAATTTTAAATGTTTTTTCTACGTACCTCAGGGTATCGGGCGGCTCATTAATGCTGCGACAATGGGGTGGATGGAGAACCCCACATGAATGCCAGGGGGGAGGAGTCCCCAGTGAGCTCGGCAGCAGACTTGGAAGTGGACCAGAAGCACTTGTGGTGCACTTTCATGTCCTCCGGGGGGTGCACTGGCCTCCCCTTGCCCCGGCTTGGTGACTGGTTTCTCCTGGGCCTGGGGGGGCACCCAGGGTCTCCCCACGGCTGATCACCGAACTGAAGGAGCATGGGGGGCCCTCCAGCATGCTCCCTAGCAGACCTGGAAGTGAACTGGAAGTACTTCCATTCCACTTCTGGGTTTGCTCTTGAGCACACAGTGGGGGGCTCTGCACTCCTGTGGAATGCACCATCTGCACCAGCATTATAGCGTGCATGAGCCACGCCTAGTACCTCAAGGTACGTAGAAAAAACATTTAAAGTTGTGTCTATGGTCGAATCACTGATTATCTCGATCAGCATCAAATCTTCAGATTTGGATTCAGCCAAATTGAATCGGGAACAGTGATCTGAATCAACAAATCAAATCACTGCCCCTGATTTGGGCCAAATCCAAATCAAATACAATCTGTTTTGCACACCCCTATTGAATAATCGCATCCCAGTATGACCAGCATGTGACTTGAATATGCGACTCCAAGCATACTCTTTTGGTACTGGAAAAGAAAACATGTTGCACACAGCACGGTAAATGTAGCCAGAGATGGGTGTTCATTTAAAATTTAATCTGTGCTTTATTGTGAATCATTTTATAGGAAATTGGAATTTAGGAATTCATATTTTATTGTGCAGTTTTGCATGTTGAAGACTATAGGAACCAACATTCCTTTTACACTCTTTCAAGACAGAACAGAATGGAGATTCTACCCATCTCTGCTAATTCGCATGCATGCGTGCACGTGCATGTGCACCCCCCACATGGGTCTATATAGATGCTGCTGCCCATTTGGCTCTTATGGTTGTCCACAGTGCATTAGAGAGTGTTTTTTGTGAAACTCACTTTATAACTACTGTTCTTAGGCATCTGCTGAGGTGCAGGAAATGTTCAGTTTTATTTACCGGATTGTATGGATTGTTTTAGAACAACAGATGTTTCTCTCTTTTTTTTGCCTTTGCTGTGTCTATAATGGGTGCTCCAGAGAAGGAAACAGTTTATGCACAAACTTTTTTTCACCTTTGAGAGAATTTGAAAATCAATCATTCTAGCATAATTAGCAACGTTTGCTTCCTAGGTTCTGACTTTAGATTATCTGTGATGCAGTTATGAGACCAGAATTTAGTTAATCACAATGTTGCTTTCACAGCAATATTCATACAACAATGCAGTAATGGAGCTGTTGGTTGTAGCCATGTTGGTATAAGCAGAGTCTCCCAATGCCTAAAGAAGGGTGTTTGTGCCCAAAAGCTTAAGAACTTTTTTCCATCTGTTTAGTTGGTCTAATAAAAGATATCACATCTACCCAGTGACAATGCAGTAATTGTATGCTTTAGGGTTGTTGGTTGTAGCCATGTTGGTCTAAGCACATAGGCAGACAAGGTTCTTTGGGTAGATGCAATATCTTTTATTAGACCAACTAAATATTTGGAAAATTGTTCTTTGCAAGCTTTTACCCTTCTTCAGGCATAGAGAGAGTCTGCTGGTGTTTTGTGTGCTCTCCTGGGTAAAATAGAAGCCAGTATGCAAAATGCAGCTCCATGAAAATGCAAATAGGTATAATATACAGCCAAGCCCTCCAGTACCACCAAATGTGCACTGAGGAGAATACCCACAATTGGCACCTCCCAAATCTCAAAAGGGCTTTCACCAAACAAGGACAATTCTCCAGAGAGAGTTTATACTTTTGAAAGAGCCACCTAAATACCAGCTGAAGAATTGCTGCAGTACAAAAAGAAAATCCCCATGAATTGCATGCCGTTAGTTACAACATACCATCCTTCCCTGGAACCTATATGGAAAATCCTCAAACAGTTGCAACCCATACTAGAAGAACACCCAACTCTTAAAGAGATCTTTCCAGAACCACCCATTCTAGTCTTTAAACAAGCACCAAACCTTGTCAAACTCATCCCAGATGCCAACACCCTATGGCTCAAAGCACACTGAATGGATCCAGACCATGCCAGGACAAGGATTGTAAAATCTGCCAACATATCTCCATCACTTGCACAATAACTACAACCACAACAGAACTATCACCATTCCTACATCTTACACCTGCATCTCCAGAAATGTAATATATCTCATCCCTGATGGAAAATACATAGGAGAAACCAAACAAAAATTATGTACCAGAATAAACACGCATCGAAAAAGCATCAAGGACAAAAATACCCAATTTCCTGTGGGTGCGCACTTCTCACAAGACAACCAGTCTCTCTCCAGTCTCTCAGTTCTAATCCTCAAAGGGAACTTAAACAAAATCTTTCATAGACAAGCCTACAAAGTTCACTTCATAAATCTACTGGATACAAAAAACCATGGGCTAACTATAGACATTGAATTTATGGTACATTATAACCTGCTTGCCATCTAATAACCCCAGGTAACCTACCTGCATTTTACCAGCTACATCAAGGTTGGGCAAAATATGGCCCACAGGCCAGATTTGGCCCACCAGGCCATTCTATCCAGTCTGCAGGGCCCCTAAAAAAATTAGAAAAGTATTATCTTCCTGTGGCTGCTTGTCAAAGATGAAAAGGCACCAGTGGCAGCAGGACCCAGTGGCAGCAACAACATGGCCTGCCCAGCCCCATACCCAGCCCCTCCCCACCCACAACCAGAAGCTTCTGCTTAGCAGAGGCTTCTGGCTTGGTGAGCCTGGAGCTGTTCTGCACTGCCCTCTGCCCAACAGTGGAGACACTGATAAGAACGGGCAGAGGGAGTGGGGGAGAAGATTGCCATTATACCATCCCTTCTATATATAGTACACAAACACAAATCCTGACAAATATGTTTTTTGTAATAAAATTTAAATGTGTTTTAGTAGGTGTTTGACTTGTGGTGTATGATTTTTTTTTTCTGGTTCTAAGATGGCAAAACAGTGGGTGCCACCCCCCTCCGTCCCCCCCATTCCCCTGGAGTGTTTCTGGGAGGCAAGGAGAGGGACTTCTGGTGGCAAAGGTTAGGGGGTAGGACTTCTGGTCTCAGTTTGGTGACTAGAGGGCAGGGCAACTGTCAAAGGGTGGGGGCTACCCATGTGGCCCTCAACAGCTCACTGAAACTTATTAAGTGGCCCCCCAACCAGAATAAATGCCCACCTCTGAACATTCTGTCACCAGTTCAACATTCCCCCTTTGCCCCCCACCTATCTCACACGTATTGTCTCCCATTCCCTCTGATCCTCACTGCCACGCATTTGCATTTTCACAGATCTACATTTTGCATACTAGCTTCTATCTTACCCAGGAGAGCACATGGACACCAGTAGACTCTCCTTGAGCCTGAAGAAGGGTGTTTGTGCCCGAAATCTTGCAAAAAAACCAATTTTTCCAACTATTTAGTTGGTCTGATAAAAGATGTCACATCTACACAAAGATCCTTGCCTGCAATTATATGCAGTCATTTTCCAGTTGTTTGCCTAGACCATATCAATCTTCACTAAATCTCAAAGATCATGATGTTGCCTAATTTTTGTGTTCTGTCCTGGCAATCCTAAATCCAAACTAAGTAAAAAAAACAAAACAAAACAAAACTGAATTACTTGGGGTTAGTATGACAGAACAGAATATGTTCCTTTGTATTTTAGTTTACAGGGGCAGCAAGTACAGGCTGAAATGTTGCTAAGTAGGACTATGCAATTGCTTATTAATTGCTTATGTTTAAAGATGCATCTTTAGTTATTCATCTTTGTATGCAAAATACTTGTCTGCACCTTTTAAATTCAACCTCTGGTTTAAATTTTTCCCCATTATCAGCTTTAGTCCAAGAATCCTTTAATACAGTGAACCATACCAAAGCTTGAGAAAATCTGTAGGAGGAAGCAATGGTAGCCAAGTGGGAAATAATGTCAGATGTTTTCAAAGTGGCTTTGCTTTGAAAGTTGTTATGTAAATGAGTTAAATTACAAAGTGAACAAGTTTATAACCTACTGCTTTGTTTCCAAACATAGTGTAATGATTCCGAGCAGTTCCATTTGTTAAGTATCCCTTTTAAAGGTTCTAGAGTTGCACATTACGTTGTCATCTCTTCTTACCAGAATTAGAGTTATTTGATAGCATTTGATTTCTATCATTACCAGTGCACACAATAGTTTAATTAGAGAAAATGTTCCTGTAGCTGCTTCTGAAACTGATGCTACTTGACAGGTTCTCTTCACCTTCCTGGAGATGACTGGTGAGGCTTTTTTGTTTTCAACAAAAACAGAACATTGTAAGAATATGAAACCCCAGCATGCCCATGTTCCGAGGGACTGCTGGCTGTTTAAAGAACAAGGATAGTGTGGTGACAGATTTTAAATGTCCTAATGAATTTCTGAAGATATCTACATAGAATGTAGGAGCTTACTTTAAATTCAGTCAGTGGAAAATTGTGTTTTGACATGTACTTTGGAGGATAATCCCAGCTAATCTGCCCGCTGGTCTGTCTTCCTGCCATACCTGCAGGAAGCAGACATGCTGGAACTTCTACAACTATATATACATATATAATTCATTCTTAAAGGACCTTAGGGAAGACCTTACCTCACTTCCATTACTCTCCCCCAACATGACATGGAATATTGGCCTCCGCTCAACCCTAAGTAAGGGTACGCGTTAAGAAAGCTTTCTACAGCCTGAGGCCAACAGTCAGGTTACTGGGACAGTCTGATCACAGCCTCTGTATTTTAACCTACTTCATTCAGTCAGCATTTCTTCCAACCCCAATTTAAGTCTTCCAGTTTCCCTCCTGTGCTTTGGTTGCCATTTTCCATGTGTTGAACAGTGCATATTGCAAGCCTGCCAGGAAGAGTTAATCGTGCAGGACTCCTTTTTAGTTGTTTCCATTTCCTCAGATTCTCCTGTGGTCTTCAGTGATGTTGTGTCTGAGAGTCCCCTGGTCCTTAATGGATTTAATCTTGCAAACCTCCTGTTGTCCCTGTTTTACTGATGAGGAGGTGCTATATTATACAGAGTGTCTGTGATTTGTCCAAGTTCATGAACTGAACGAGATTTCTTGAGTTAGAGGCTAGCATCCAAACTATCGGGCCACTTTCCTCTAGTCTGCATTTTCATATTTTCACTTTGGAAATGTGGAGGCATGAACAGTACTTAGTGCCTTCACCACCTGCAAGTTTCTCTTGTGACCAGCCATTTTAGGGCATTCTGCTTATTCTGAGGTATAAACTGGAGAAAGTCTGTTTTTTTGAGGGACTATGCAAGGAGGTTTCCTGAGTCATTTATCCATTTTTTTAATTAAATACTTGTTTATCAAATACTTTTCAATGAAAAATTTATGGAATAACATTTTATGGATATTTTCATTTCAGTACAAAATACACAATAAGTCATAACAAAAACATTAAAATACTTCATAATTCCAAGTCAATCAAATGAGTAACACCAGATCTATAGTTGTTGTCCTGTATAATAGTTTCCTACTCATATGCAAATTAAATCTAAGGTGTTTTATATTTTGCAGTACATAAAAGAATTGATACAATTTTTGGTAAGTTTGACTAATTGTTGTAAACAATGGCGTCTTTTGAGGTCCCCAAGACTAGTCTCCCATGGATTTCTAATGGAAGCTGCTCTTACCATCAGCAAAACTTCACTAATATAAGGAATTAAGGAGACTTTAGTATTCAGCTCACCAGGAAGACCAATATATTCCATGTAACTAATGTAAAAGAACAGGGCAAGAGTTGCATATCCAGACTCTTTACAACTGTAAACCATAATTTGCTAAAATGATCAAGGGGACTTGGAAAATTAAACCTGAAATTCAAAAGTTGAGGAAATATAATGGAATATTTGCACAGCAAGGCATGTATAACTTGAGCTCTAGAGGTGACAAATGTGTGTAGAGAATTATTTTGTAAATCAAAAGAGAATTATTTGAATTTCCTTCTTATTCCTGTGCATTCACACCTATTTATCTCTGTACCCATTACTTTCTGAAAGGTGAACCAGGAACTCTTACCTCAGCACTTCACTTGGAATGAAGGTGACTTCAGTAGATTGCATTTATAGATGAAGTTTTTTTTCTAATTTTCATGCTTCTGTCTTCTTAGGGTTTCCTAGAAATGTGTATAGCTTAGAACATAGTTGATAATGGAAAAAAGGATTTTCCCACAACTGGTTTAAATCTCTGCATGGTCTGTGGATGTAAGGGTAGGTTTATTTTCTAATGGTATAATGACCAGCTGGGCTTGGCTGAAGTAATATATGATTCAAAGGAAAGATTAGGCTGGCAAGCCAATTGCTGTTGTTGGATTTTGTTTTTTTTTCTTTTTGGAGGAAAATAAAATATTCCATCCAGGAATGAAGTGATGCCATAGGTTGATGTGAGTGTGGAGTCTGGCTTCCCCTCCCCCATGGGTGGCATAGCTGGAGTACAGCTGGGGGGATGAGGGGGCAAGCTGGCAGCTGTGGTCTTGGGGCTTCCCACCATGCTGCCCTCGCCTTGGGGACCTCCATGGCCCAAGGGGTGCCTTGCTACCATGTACATGTCTACATGTGCACATACACGTGGCTTCCTCTGCCTGATTTCCCTCCTACTCCCCCCAGACCCTGGCAGGCTGGAACTCAGCCCTCCTGCAAGGGGAAACCTCCTGTTTCTTGTGTTTTTCCTCTTTAAAAGAGAAAATTTGCATTTTTCTCCTTAAAATGAGAAAATCCCATGTTTTTCCATTTTTTTTTACGTGGCAAGCAGAAAACCTGGATCCCTGGTAATTAGTACCTACAGCTAGGCAGTGACATTCCTAACTGAACTGCACAAAGAACTAAAGTGGACCCGATGATCTTACGAGGTCCCTTCTAGCACTAATGTCTATGAAATCCTAATGTCTATGAAGTGGCATAAGTAGGGTGTTACCTCATTCACAAGACTGAGGATCAAGTACTGTGTCATTGTCATTGTCTTCTTTTTCTTGTATCCTGTCTGATTATTGATGACAGGTATTTAGCAGGATTTGCAGATTCATTAGAATCTTAACAGGGCTGTGACGTGAGCGCTTCTGCTATGGCCGTAATGGCAATTGGAACCACTGTGTGACCAACCAAGAGAGGATGAAATAAGAGGGGAGTATTCACTTTCCCTTGTGCCACATAGAAAATCCAGCTGGATACAAGGGTGATGGTAATGGTTGAACATCGGGTGCTTGCTTTCCATCCCATTAGCATGAGTGCTGGAGGTATGGCTGCTTTGTTTCTGCACCCCTGGGTTGGCTCCACTCCTGACATCCCCTGAACAGGGAGGAGAATAAGTACTCTTCACTTAGACCAGCAGTTCTGAACCTTTTTCAGTCTATGTACCCATTGATCTCAGAGTGAGACTTTACATCCCCCCTTTCAATGGGAAATTAATTTTTATGTCAAAGTACTTGTAATCATGTATTATAAAAATGGCAAGATACTCATACAAAGACTTTTCAAATTGTCAAGACTTTTTAGGTCCTTCAACCTGTGTTAGACAATGTCTGAAATATATCTCACATACCCCCCGATTAGGCTTCACGTACCCCATGGGGGTACATGTACCCCCACTTCAGAATTGCTGACTTAGACCTTGTATAGCATTGTTGGGGTGGATCCAGATGGTGCAGAGTGGCACGGTCCTACCTGCCTTTCATGCCATACCATGGGAGCAGCAGCCAGGGACCTTTTTAAGATAAGAATTCCCGCATTCCCTTCCCCTTGTGCTCAGTGGTGTGTCCCCTTCTCTTGAATACCCCCCCTCCTGCACCTGCTGGCAAGGGGAGCTCCAGAGCTGCTCTTGTTCTGCCCCAGCCAGGCTTCCTGGGGAGGTGGGCTCAGCAAAGGACAGCAGCAGTAGGTGGCAGTAGGTGGTTCCTCTCTGTCTCTGCCAGTCCCTCTGGTTGTTCCATGCTAACCTGGGAGCGGGCTCAGGGAGAGGAAGCCTGCTGCCAACATTGCTGCTGATATTCCTGTCTGAGCCAAGCTCCCTGCGTAGCTAGGCTGGAGCGGGGAAAATGGTTCTAGATCTCCCTTTGTCCCCAGAGCAGCTGGGGGATAGTGGCAGTATTGGATGGGGTGGGAGGAGGGAATGGGAGGAAAGTGGGTAGGAGGTGCTGCTGAGTACGGAGGGGAAGGGAAAGAGTGGTGAGGGAGGGGGTGATTCTTACCTGATTTGGGGACTTAAAAAAAAAGTCCCTGGCAGTTATTGTCACAGCATGGTCTGCCCATCCTGGGTGGGATTGAGAGGGGGAAAGCTAGGGGAATCTGTGCAGCCACCCATCAGCTGCCTGCTGCTGCTCCTGCACCCCCTTCCTCCCCACCCTTTTACAAAATCCTGGATCCATCCATGGCACAGTACATTTATTTAGTAATTCCCAGATCATAGATTAAACTGCAATGCCTGCCAGAAAAAAATTACAATTTAATATTGGAAAAGGGGTTGATTTAATAGATTTCTAGAGTCAGAAGGGACCTGGTAGATCATCAGGCCCGACCCTCTGCTCCAGGCAGGAAAGAGCGCTGGGGTTAAGTAACCCCAGCCAGATGCCTGGCTAATTTCCTCTTGAACATCTCCAGGGTAGAGGAAAGCACCACCTCCCTTGGAAGCCCATTCCCTATTTTGGCAACCCTTACCATAAAGAATTTCTTCTTTATAGCCAATCTAAATCTGGTTTCATTCAGTCTGTGGCCATTATTTCTAGTAACCCTGAGGAGTGCCCTCGTAGAGTGCCCCTATTCCCTGCTGGTGCCTCCTGATGAGTTTGTAGGCAGCCACGAGATCGCCTCTCACCTTTCTCTTGCAGAGGCTGAAAAGATTCAGATCCCTCACTCTGTCTTCATAGGGTCTTACCTGCAAGCCCTCCTGAATGAGTAGCCCTTTTCTGAACCCTCTCAAGGTATTCCACATCCCTCTTGAAGTGCAGTGCCCAAAACTGGATGCAGTACTCCAACTGTGGCCTGACCAATGCTGCATAGAGGGGAATTATCTCTTCCCTACTCCTCCTGATGCAAGAAAGAGTGTGCTTAGCCTTGCTTATTATCTCATCACGCTGTTGATCAGTTAGTTAATGTTTACACAGCACTTGGAAAAAATATAAGGAAGGATACAAGTGTCAAATCTTATTAGTTATAAGTCTGCAATATGCCATCCTCTCTTTTCAAAATGTAACAATAGCTAGAGGCCCAAAGAGCTCTCTATCAAGGGAATTGTTTGGTCCCAGCTGTGTTTTTCATATGATTTGTTCCATCCTGCAGCTCTTTCCAAAAGTTAAAAGACCTCATTTCAGTTGATAAATGTGTATTTTCTCAGTGTTCATGCCCAAATATTCATCTCCACATGAAAACAAAGCTTTAAAAAATGCTATAAAAGGAGCACTTGGAATGAACCTTTGAGGTAGGAGTCCAAAATGGCAGCTGCATTTGAGCTGCTGTTTATAAAGCTTTGTCAATTGTATTTACCTTTAGAAATATCAATTTGTGCATGGGTACTGGGCCTGAAGCAGAGAAAGATTTGGAGTTTAGTTTTGTTATGGCTCAGATTTTCCTCTGGAAATTTGGAAATTTGGAGTTATGAGAGTTGAAGGGAGTAGACTTCCAAAATTCTGGTGGTGCTATTATCATACAGAGATTTTTCTTCTTTTTAAGAGAATTTGTCACTCCTCTGAGAATTGGACTATATTGGCCTCATAAAGGAAAGGCTGGTCAAATGGTTAAGAAAACATAGTGGTCTGGAGCAGCTTAGATAATACCCTGAACGGAACTGTATAATTATGCCTCAAGGTTCTTTCTAAAATGCCCCAGATTTCTCTCCACACAGGTGTTTTTCTTCAGAGCAGCTCTGTTTTAGTGGAGCAGTAAAGATTCAACAAAGTACCTATAGCTTTCTTCCTCACATAAGCAAAAGCATCTTTATTATGATTCGTGAATTTCAGAAGTTGGATAGAGAAAATCTGCCATTATGACCCCATCTCCATGTTGCATGTATTACCAATTAACTAGTTAATTGTGCAATTAATTTAGACTGGCTACATGTGCAATTTAACTATCATGCTATTAAAAGGTGCATCTAGGTATGAAGTTAGAGTTGGAAAATTTGTAACAAGTTTGTAGCTGGTTTCTTTAATTTGTAAGTGCAGTAAGGTGTGCCCCTGCAGCTGGGAGCCCCATCAGCTGATGGAGCTCTGAGCCAGAGGGGTGCACCATGCACATCCAGGCTGAGAGTCCCACAGTTTACAGCAGCTGTGGGGCACTGCTGGGACAGAGAGTTCCATTAGAAGTTGAACTTGCAGGTGCTGGAGTTTGCTATTTGCTGGTGCAGGGGAAGCCGGGGATGACAATAAGGTATGATAGGATCTGATGCTGGATCTCACATTCCCACCTCCTGCTGTGCACATGTGGCATGGCAGGAGGCGCATTTTGTGCATTAGATTCCATCATGCCTTTACCTGTATGTGTAGAGGGCCCTAAGTTCTATGTCTATGAATGCTTATTTTATGTTAAACTGCAAATATTTAACCAGGGAGAGAGTTAAAATTGCCATTGATATCTAAACACAGAAGACAGACTTAATCCCAAATTATGACTAGTTTATAAAAGACTTTGAGTCCAGTTCCTGTGATTATTTATATATTCCAATTAACATTATGGCATATTACCATCATAAATTCATCCTTTCTCCTCATAACAACAAAAAGGGAATGGGTTATCACAACAGGTATTTAAAGTGTAGCAGTGATATCAGAAACTGCTAATTTTGGTAATCCAGAAGATCTGTATTTAGTACTAAATACTAAGAAATATTAAAACAGAAACAGGGCAGAATTCAAAACCAGTATGTCCTTTGCACCGATATAATGAGTTGACATTTCTTTGTTCCACTGTAATATAAATCATAATGCAAGTTTCACAGAAAGGTTCTTAGGTGTTTGCATGCCTTTTTGATCTGGACTGTGTTTTGGGTGAACATGTGCCATTTGTAGATCTTTCAAAACTCATTAACTCAAACCTGATATGAAAGACAACAAGTTAAGATTTATTTTGAATTTTAAGATTCATTTACAAATTGTATAAATCAGAAATAAGAAGGATAATTGGAAACAGGACTGAAATTGGCTTCTTGGGCCACTGTGTCTAGTCCCCTGATATCACAGGCAACATGTCATATAAACTCTTTTATAAACTTATCTAGGTCCATTTTGAAATTCAGAAGAGAGCATACTGAGCTGTTTTGAAGATTTGGATTTTCTATTCCATGTGTGATACCCTAAGATCTGGGGAAGGGCCTGTTTTTTTCATGTGTGTATGTTTTCTAGCCATGGCATCAGGGGGCTATGACTGATTGTTGACTGAGAAAGCAAACAAACAATTATTTGATACTTATGCTGACTTCTGATTTGTAAACTGAGCAAGACTGACCTAGAACAAGGCTGTGCTATTACCATCATCATCGCCACCTCTTCTTCAATTTGGCTGCAGAAAATCAAACTGTTCTTCTGATTTCCTACACCCAACTGGGTGGAACAAGTGGGACACCAGCCCCAGGACACCAGCAGCATCTCACTGCACTCTGAATCCAGACTCTAGGACTTGGTATCACCTCCCCACCACTGGTTGATAGCATCTCTGCCCAGGAAGCCAAAATTGTTAAGCCTCTATTCCTACATCAACCCCAGTAAGGGAATCTGGCATTAGAATTTAACTGTTGATGATGTTCATGAAGCAGATTAGTATTCAGTTTTGTCTTACGGCTATATGGATGTTGTAGCACTAAGAGCAATAAAAATTTGTTTCGTCAGCAAACCTTGCAGCACTCAGCAGACACCTTAGGAGTAGATATATGCAGAGTGGTTTATACAGAGTTGCTCTTCTGACCATAACCACACTTTAAAAGTGTCAGTAAAGAATATTCCTTTGTAGGGAACAGAACCAAATTAGATCTCCTTAGCATTACACCTAAACCTGTAAGAAAGCAGAAAGGAGCATTAGTGCCCCATTCACTAGGAGGGATGTGTAAAGTCAGCCACCATTTGAAAGCATGCTGGAATAGGGACATCCCATGAGAAGGGGAAAGTCTGAGTCAAACTTTCACTGTAGGCTTGCTAACTTTTGGACTGAGAGAGAACACGTGTTCTGATAATAGTTTTTACACCCAGGTCTTGACTTGAAGAAGGTATTTCCATATGAGTTTTATACCAGATTTACTCTACTGCCTATGGAATGTGCTTGACTTGGCAAAAAAACAGACTTTCCATTTAAGGGAAAAGGGCCTGAAATTTTATCTGATCTGAGTGTTAATCTGACATCCCTCAGGCTTAGCCTGTGGCCCTTCCTATGCTGCAAAGGCAGCACTGGATATGCTTTTTCAGTGAGATCATTCCAAAATCAAATTCCTATTAAATTATATTTACCCATGGTTTGGAATTGAATTAAACTAGGAACATTAGTAGTAGAACTGAGAACTGGAAACTGGGGCTTGAAATGCTGCTGAATGAATATTCTCTTATACATATGCACCTGAAAAATGTTTGCATTACGTGGTTTCACATTGGTAAACACTGATAGTTCATTCTGACATCACAGCCAATCTAAAATCAGTAGAAGGGACCAGCCACTCTGCTGTGAACCCTTTGTAACGAACCATTTCCTGGAAGATCAATTGGCTGCCAAGGTAAAGTTTTATCCATTACTCTTGAGGGTCACATATTCTGTTGGCACCTCTGGCAGAGGAAGGGCAAGAGGTGGTAAAGGCTCTGCATCTTCATGCCTGCAGCTATTTAAAAGGGCAATAAGTATAATTGCATGGAGGGAGGAAAGGGGGTAGGATGATAACAGCTACTCCTGGTCTCTTCTCTCTCTTGCTGTGTGGGTTTGGATCCTTGTTCTCTCATCTCTCATGGAAGCAGAAAGGATTTAAGCCTATGGCATTGCACTGTGTATGTCTGCTGCTGAGCTTCAGATTATGAGAAGATATTGTTCATTCAGTTGAATTTACCAGTACAGTGGAGAGCATCAGACTTAGACCTGCGGGAAAATATATCCCTTAATAACTGAAATTCCCATCACAAAATCATAAGCTCTTGAGAGAAGGAGAGAAGGATATCTCTTGAGATATCACTATGAAGTGCCACATATCCCAGTAGCACTATATGCATCACTTTAATAACAGCAAAGATGGAAAAGATCCATCAGATCATCTTGCCTGTTTCCAAGCTAGGACAGACAACAAAATATTTTGAAATTATTCAAAATTTTTTTTTTATTCCCTGGTTCCCTTCTGGTGTTTGGAACAAAAGGTGTGTTAAACTGTCTTTAGCCAGTATTTCAGCTTCCTTTGCTCTGAGGAGAACACAAAGTTCTTTGTTACACAAAGTTATATTCAACAGAATCCTTCCATTGGCAGCTGTTGCAACTCATAGAAGTTATGTTATGAACTGTTATGAACTTGCTCAAGTGTATGTGCATTGCTGTTTTCTGCGGGCTGGAATGTCAGCTGGTTCAAGTGTCTGTGGCTGGCTCACCCCCTGGTGGCTGGAGGCTTGAAAAGACTTCCATAACCCTTATTACTTGTGGCTGCTTATAAAAACAGCAGAGCTGTGTGTTCTGGAAACAGAAGCTCCTGAGTTCTCTGGAAAGGTCTTTGCCATCTGACTGGGGTGGCTGCCTGTACCTACAATGAGAGATTGTTACAAGGTGAAACCTGACCAGGTTGAAGGCAAGGCCTCTACCAGCTTAATATTTAAATATGACAGGGAAGCTTATTGCAGTGACTGCAGTGGATGCTATTTGAGAGGTTGGCACCGTTTCCTCTACAATAACCTCAATTTCTCAGCATTTTAGCTTGTTTACCCTTTCTAGGAGAAACAGGATAATCAGCAGTTTCTTCCTGGATGAATCTTAACTCCCGTTTTCAGAGGGGGACTCTTGAAATTCCTGACATTTCTTCTAATGGCTTTTCAGTGTTGATCAACACTTTCCTTTTTTTTTTTTTTTTTTGTTTCAGTGTGGAAGACTGAAATTCCAGCAAGGCTGACTTACTGAAAACTGAATTAGTGTTGATGGCTGGAGAGAAATATATCTTGATCTTCCATCTCTAGTACTTGAATCAGGAGCAGAAATAATTGTTCTAAGATCCTGGTGAAGTTGCCAGAATATAAAGCAGTGCTCCTGCCAGATAGACAGACATTTCTGCGGCAACTGTCTTTTTCTTTAGTCTAGAGTGTACAGGCAGGCCTTGCAGGCCATGAGCCCAGGCCATGTCCGTGAGGCCCAAGTGTTCGGGCCAACCTGTACATACTCTCTACTGGCCCCAATTTGTCACCTTCCCTGGAATAAATGCCTCTTAAAAGTCAAAGTCTTTCTTTCTTTCTGGTCTGTGCATGCATGCACGTGACAGAGACAACAGTAGGCTGAGGGTAGCATATTGCTTTCTATCTCAGTGATGTTTGCAATGGCCCTAGTGGGATTAGAACAGTTCCAAGATGAAACTTGAATAGGCATAATTTCCATGGAATTCAAGAGAAGACTGCTGCTTCTCATTCTTACCGGTCTTTGCTACTGAATGAGTGGCATTTGTTTATGTCAGAAATGGTTGGTACATGCAAAAGGGTAAAACTAATTCAGAGGTCCATCAGCCAACAGCAGAAGCTAGCTTGATCCCTGTGGAATTCTTAGTGCACTGAAAGAGAAGATGTGCCTGCTGCCAACTACTGGGCCCAGCTGTGCTGGTTAATGATTCTTTTTTTAATTGAAACGATTGTGTAGTATTATATCCCTGCCTTGTGGGAGCTGCTGGTGCAATAAATCTTGATTCCTTTCTTTCCTTATTAGAAAATCATGTTCCTCAGGGATTTTAGAAGTCTTTTTTTCCCCTCCCTTGTTGCTATAGTTACAATAATCCTTGTTAACAAAGGGGATAAAAATTAGCTTGCTGCATTTAGTTTACTTATTGTGACTCTTGCATAGTTGCCAACATTTCCTTTTTTTTTTTTCCCCCCAAGAGTCTGTTCTCCAAACACATTGAAGGAGTCTGGGAACTGCTAGGCAACTCCAGTAACTGGAGAATGCACGTGCACTTGGGAATTTTAGGTTCCTTTTGTATAATTGGGGCCGCAAGGTATGGAGCTTGGATAAGCAGCTGCCCACATTTACGGGGTCCTACACCAAACTAAGATGCTAAAAAAGGACCCTCCCAACCTCATGATTCCACAAACTGTTTCAAAGGGAAGCATCCTCCTCTTTGGTCCAGGAGTATGGTGGATTCATTCTTCCTAAGGTATTCTGAGAGAATGACACAGGGCCTGTCTCTTGTGTGTGTATACATGGAGGGGAGGAGTGGCAGAGGAGGGAGGAAGAATTTTCTAATGGGATGAAAACAACATAGAACTTGAGCATAGGTGGGCTGCCATCTCTTCCTCTTCTTCTGAAGGAACATATAGAGCTTCCTCCATTTCTCTTTCCAATTTGGCCATTTTCTAGCTCCATTATTTTCACTGAAAGTGTCTTCTTTCCATTACCTGCATTTGCGTCCAGTTACTTTGCTGAACTTGACTTCTGCTGTAAATCTGCCAGCCTTCCTGATCCAGCATGTCTGCCTTTCTCCCTGCACTTGACCATCTATCCCAGATCTCAGTTTACAGCACCATGGCCAATCACTCCATGCCAAAATCCCTGACAGCATTATGTCACTTCACATTTCAGCTCCTCCTAGTTTGTCTGTTCTTTCTTCTCCCCTCTTTTCTTACAACTCTCTTTACCTCCTCTTGCAGCATAGCTTGGAAGGAAACTGATTCACCTGCTGTCCTGGTCAGTGCTGGCACCCTCCTGCTCCACAGCCTCTTCTTTCTGTCTGTTCCATTGTTCACATATGGAGATGGGACTTGGTCAGGAAGGAAAGGGGAGCAGAGGCAGACATGGACTTTCTGTTCATGCCCCCAGAGTCCTGAATGGCAGAAAGCCATGGTTTTTTTGCTATTTATATTATACAGTTCAGCCAGCTGCCTAACATATTACCAGGCAGGGTTTTAAAAAATGCAGAATATTCTCAACCAAAGCAGGACATTTGGTACACCCTGTGTGCTTGTCTCCCTCATCTGGATAGTCAGTTTTGTCTACTATCATTTTACAGAAGCACTTTTGAAACAGGATGGGGGTTTATTCACACTGTTGCAGTATAATTTGTAGCCTTGGCAGTGTGCTGGTTAGCGCACAAAACGTGAAAGAGAGAATGTAAGGGATAATGTGATGCAACATGAGTGAATCAGAGAGAGGTTGTTGGGCTCCCTTGGATCACCTAAAAATTCAAGAAAGTTTGTCCCTGGACAGCACAGGGTTATGTATGCATTAGGGCTGTGTGAAGCTTCGGGTGCTGATTCGATTCGGAGGAGATTCAGCCTGATTTGATGGCCAAATCTCCAAATCTGAATTGAAATCAGGAGATCAATTAAAAGGTCTGAATTAATTCAAAGCTCTTCAGATCTATTTGGAAAAGATTTGGAGAGCTTTAGAGTCAGGCAGTCCCCAATGCCTGCAGCAGGGAGCTGGACTTGGACTCCATGCTGGTAAGTAGGGGACGGGGGAGGGGACCACGGGGGGGACCCCTGCCCACTCTCCCAGCACCCCCATGACTTCCCTGCCTGGGCCCAGCTCCTAGCTTTTTTTAAAAAAAAGCCCCTATTCAACAGCTGCTGCTAGGTGGACGGGGGCAATCCCCACTGCCCCCAAGTGTCCCACTCCACGTGGGGGGCTCTGCCACGAGCCCCCCAACCTCCATCCACTCTCCCAGCTCCCCCATGACTGTCCCACCCACCCTAGCTCTGGCCCTTTAAAAAAAACAAACAACCCCTACCCTTCAGACTCACTGGCTGCCACAGCAACCTCAGGGCTTCTGGGGGCTTTTGGCTTCTGCACAGGGCAGTGCGGGGCAGCGGTGATTGCCCCCCGGCCTGGCAGGATCCAGTGAATGGGGGCTTTTTGTTTTTCTTTTTTTAAAGGGCTGGGAGCTTGGGCCAGGCAGAGCAGCCATGGGGGAGAATGGGTGGGGGTCAGGAGGCTTGTAGCAGAGACCTCATGTGGTGGGGGGCCATGGGGATCACTTCCTCCTCCCCTGCCACCTGGCAACAGCTGGGGAGGGCAGCCATTGAGGGCGGGCGGAGGATGGGGCCGATTCGAAGATTTCGCTGATTCGGCTATGGCCGAATTTCCAACTCAGATTTAGATGAATTGATTTGGGACAGTGATTTGAATCACTGAAATGAATCACTGTCCCATGAATTAGCCGAATGTGAATCCAAAGTGAATACTAACCACTTTGTACAGGCCTAGTATGCATGTCCTGGGCTCTGAGCCATTATACTGGTCTGGGTGGCCCCTCTATCTGCCTTCTAGAGCACAGGAGTGCAAGTCTTCACAGACAGCACAATAGCTAAACAAGTGAGGTGACAACAGTACTTTGGCCTGGACTTGGTTCTATAAGAATAACATTACCTTGATGCTACTTCATTTCCCAAGTGTCAGCAACAGACTAGTAGACCTCCTGAGGAGGCGAGCAGTGACCACTCATGAATGATTCTTATATGGGTCTTTGGAGGGCAGATATTCAGTAGCTGATTGCAATCAAGGACAACACAGGTGTCAAAAAATTTCTTTAGCAGAAGCACGAGTTCAGGATTCATATTACAAGCCCTCCACCAGTGAGAGACGTCTGCCCTTCCACATTGTGATCACTCTTTTCACATTGTGATGGCCAAGATAAGTTTTGCTGACAGGCCTACTACAGGTACCCATAATGCCAGTTCATTTGCTGATCTTCCTGGATCTGAACAAATAGCTCCATGATCAGACATTTCATACATACCCAGAATTGCTGCACCTGTCATAGACATGGCTGTTGGCTGGTTAAGCACCATGGATAGAGACCACTCTTTAACAGTCCAGGAAATACTGATTCAAGCAGGAAAGCATGCACTAGAGAAGGGGTTCCCAACCCTTTTATGCTGTGGACTGGAAGTGACTGTAGATGAGTAAACTGTGGACCAACAGTGACTGGCATACTGCGGGCTGGCAGCCAACCCTTTTTTACACTTGGTATACTCAGTTTTATACTCAGTATAAAAAAGGGTTGGCTGTGGGTCCATAGTATGCCGGTCACTTCCGGATTTCTGGTCCAGCAGCCAACCCTTCACAGCCCAGTACTCAGCCATGGCCTGGGGGTTGGGAACCCCTGCACTAGAGAAGTGGGAGCCAACCTTGATGGCAGGCATACAACCCATTAGCTCTGCTGCTAGGTGGATGGGGGCAAGTGCCACTCTGATCTCTTTCGCCTTCCCAGTCTACTGCTCTGCTTTCTGCCTTGTTTCCCCTATGCTGCCTGCTTCTTCCACAGTCTGCCATGTGCCACATGCACAGGCTGTCTGTGCCACTTGTGGCACCTGTACCACAGGTTGACCACCCCTGCACTAGAGAACACCATCATCTAAGTGATAGAGATTCTCAATATAGGTAGACCAACCAGTTCTTAGGACCAAATACTCTCCATTACTCATTAAACTTAGAACAGGTCATCCTGGCTCTCTGCTTTGTTGAGGATGTCCACTATGCAGTAATCTCTGCTTGCCTTCTGTCTATACAGTGTGTCTGGTCTTCTCTCTCTTCATAATAAGTTTCTCAAAGGGTTATTCTATGATCCATTGGTCAGGGATCCTACTTCTGCAGGGGACCTCAAGTCTTTCTGAGGCTCATGGATTTTCCATTTGCTCCATTCTCAGAGTATTCTCAAACCACTTTTCACTAAAGTCTGTCTCCTTGGTGACCACAACTTGAGGTCAGTGAGCTTCAGGCTGTTATGGCTGAAACCCCACACCTGACATTCCATAGGACAGGATAGTGCTTAGACTTCCTCTGATGGTCATTCATAAAGTGATCTCAAATATCCATCAAAAGTAGTCAGGCAACTTACCTGTCATCTTATCAGCGTCATGTTTGGCACCAGGTGAAAAATAATTTTTTTATTGATCCAATCAAACCTTTCAGGCTGTTGTCCTGCCTATTTTGAACCATGGTAGTCAAAACATTTCTTCTCAAAGAATACAGAGCATCTCAGTGAGTAACCAGTGAGCCACTATATCTCTCCCATTAAACAGAAAAGTTAACTGGAGCAGAGTGTAAGTATCATCATCTGTCTACTTTGGGGAATATGCCAGCCCAGTAGCAACATGGAGCAACTCCCAGACTTCTGTCAAACATAACATTAGCAACCAGGCCAGTTGCCAAATTCAGGAGAGTAGCACTACAGTTGCAATTTGACTGAGGTGGCTGAGACTTTTTTAAGTGTCTAGGGGAAGATATTTCTTTTCAGTCACCAACAGTAGGATCCACACAGATACATTCTCAAAGAAAAATAACAGTTACTTTTCTTTTAGTACTGGGTTGCTTGAAATATTGTACTGTATATGAATTCACAGCCTGCCCTCCACCTTCATTAAACTGCAATGGACAGGAGGCTATAAGTGAATTAAGGATGGGTTGTGGCTGCTCTGTCCTATATGTCCTTTAAGTAGAAATCCAAGGAGGCATGGGGATCCCCAGTGGATGCTGCTAATCAAATACATTTGGCCTTGCACTTAGTGGCTTCTGCACAGTCAATATCTCAAAAAACGCATTCATGAAAAAAAATGAGCATTGACCTCTTTCAGATCATAGGAAAATAGGACTGGAAGGGACCTTACATGGTCATCTAGTCCAGCCCACTGCTCAAGGCAGCATCATCCCTGACTAAACCATCCCAGCCAAGCATCTGTCTAACCTGCTCTTGAAAAGCTTTCGAGAGACTTCCAACTTCCAAGGTGGAAAATTCACAATTTCTCTTAAGTAGCCTGCTTCAGTGCTTGACCACCCTCAGAGTCAGAAAGTTCTTCCTAATCTCCAACCTAAATTTCCCTTGCTGCAGCTTGAGGCCTTTTTTCCTAGTTCTGTCCCCAACAGCCACAGAGAAAAGCCAACCATCCTCTGTGTAACTGTCCTTTAGGTATTTGAAAACTACTATCAAATCCCTCCTCAGTCTTTTTTTCTCTAGGCTAAATAACTCTAGTTTTTTCAACCTTTCCTCATAAGTCTTCTCTCAGGTCCTTAATTATTTTTGTTGCTCTTTGCTGGACTCTTTCCAAACTGTCCACATCTTTCTTGAAGTATGAGCCCAAAACTAGACACAGTACTCCAGGTGAGGCCTCACCAGTGCTCAATAGAGCAGAAGAATCACGTCCTTTGATTTGCAAGTGACACTTGTGTTAATGCAAACCAGGATGCTGTTGACTTTTTCTACAACAAAAGCCTACTGCTGGTTCATATTAAGATTATTGTCTACTGTAACCCTCAGATCCGTCTTGACAGTACTGCCGACTATCCAGTCCTTCCACAGTCTGTGTTTATGCATGCAATTATTCTGTCCCAAGTGATGGACTTTTCATGTGTCTTTGTAGAATCTCATATGATTGCTTGCGGACCATTTCTTCAGTGTATTCAGGTAATTTATGGATCCTAGCCCTACTCTACAGAGTATCTGCAGCTGCACTCAACTTGGTGTCATCTGAAAATGTACTAACCATGCACTCAATCCCACCATCCAAATCATTAATGAAGGCATTAAACAATACCAGACCTAGAACAGACCCCTGGAAAACCCCACTTGATACCTCCTGCCAGCTAGACATTGAGCCATTGATAACTACTCATTGAGCATGATAATTCAATCGGCTATATGTCCACCTTACAGTGCTTTCATCTAGTCTGTATTCCTTGTTAAAGAGACTGTGTAAAAAGCCTTGCAAAAGTTAAGGTAAATCATATCCACTGTTCTCCCTGCATGAATTTGGGACTGTCTAGCTGAAAAAGTCCTAGAGACTTCCAAGTGTGTGTCAGGGTGAAAAGAGTGAACTTGTATCTCAGTTCTTTATCATCTTCTTCGATGTCACTATATTTTAGTATTTTCACAATTGGTTTATTTAATAATAAAATTTCTGTGAATTTTGAACCAGAGAGTGGAAATTTCTTGCTGCTTCCTGCTCAGTTTATCATCTTTTCTCCCACTCAGTTGATCAAGTCTAGTATCACTAATTTAACTCTGAAGATGTTTGGTCAAATATTGACTGTACAGTGAAAATTTCCCACTAAAGCTCAGCAGTCTATTATACTTCATCATAACACCTTTTGACAGCTTGATAAGCTTCATGCTGGGAGAAACTTAAGTAGTTAAGAGCCTGCCTCTTTGCTTTTGAATTCAACCCGTTACAGTAGCTGCTCCAAATTCTAGCAGATGTTCTTACTTTTATCCTGGACTTCTTTATGGGGGGACAAGGGAATTTGTTCTGCTTAAGAAACAATTCACTGTAACCACAGTATGTCAGAACTAAGACAGGGAAAACCTGTGGCTTCATACTTCTGCCAGTCCTTGACCACCCTCTGTTAGATGCACCATATTTGTTGGTAAAATGCTTAATCCCTCAAATGCTTAATTATATGTTATGAATATAAAAATATACAGCAACTTAGATTAATGTTATGCACCATTAGTTAAGGCAGCATCATGAATCATGTCATGCAACATTAACGTGGGTGGCTCTTTGTGTGTATTAAAGTCTACTGTATTTATCTCAGCTGTGGCAGGAGAGGAAAGCCAAACTTTTTTTTTTTTCTGTGCTGATGATAAAGGATGAACTGAGATCACAAAAGAAGTGACTGAAAAAATGCCTCACCCCTATTACACTGAATAACACTAAGCAAACTCTACCTTATCCTCTGGGTCCCTATCCTGGCTGAATATATTGCTTTTAAAGTGGCAGTTGAATTCTAGTTGAAGTGGCAGTGGAATTTGTGTTCCTTTAAGCACTCCTGAAAACATTGACCATTAGTGGGTGAAATCAAGAGAATGGGGTAGTGCGTTAGGCAGCGGCCTTCCATCTTGTGAAGTCTGGATCTCGATTTTTTCTTAATTATGCTAGGCTCAAGTGGAGTAACCATTTTTTGATACAGCAAATCTGTGGAGTTACTTCAAATTGATGGCGTAAAATCTGGTTCCAGAACCTTGTCCAGCTTGATGCTACAGACTAAGATACAAGCCAGGTCATTTTTGCCTCTGTTTGTATGCTTAACAACTATAATTATGATGCTCCTAAGGAGTCCCAATCAGGGTTAGAGCCCTGTTACTCTGGGAGTTGTAGAAATGTTGAGTGAGAGACAGCCTCTATTATGGAAAATTTAACCACATAAATCAGGGGTGTCAAACTCACCCCATGCCTTGTGCCTCAGAGGCTAGACCTGTGGATGGCAGAGCCAGTGGTGGCTGCTTTGGGGCCAGCGGCTGTGGGCCAAGCAGTCACTTGCCACAGCAGACATAGCACAAGTGGTAGTGGTGACGGGGCAAGCAGTAGCAGGGCTGTGGCAGCACAGTTCTTGCTTGTCCACCTGCTACTGATTCCCATGTCCAACAAGGCCCTCAATTCTATAGCAGGTCCAACCTCCTGCTAGCCATGCCCCCAAATTTCTGGCCTGCCAGTAGCCTGGCAGGCCCAATGGAGCAGCTCCAGGAGCTGCTCCATTAATTGCTTCACGGACTGTGTTTGACGCTCCTAATGTAAATGAACAACAGAAACAAGGTTGGTGAGGAAGACAGCATTCTTAACCCTATTTTACAGGGTAGGAAGTGAGTAGGTACAGAGGGATTAAAGATGAAAGTTAATTTGGTTTAAGATACAGTGCAAATTTGAGGTGTAGGATAGCTATTCCTGAGTAACTCCTTGTGTAGCCTATCTTGCTCAGATGCAAAATACTTATTCCAGTTTAGTTTGCTCCACTTTCAGGGTATATTAAGCTAAGAATAAGGTACCTTTCTTCCAGTATAAGTGTCTATATGTGGTGTTACTTGGGAATAAATGTTCTCAAATAACTACCCATAGACAGCTGTTGGTGTGGACGAGTCCTAAGTGTAGACTTTCCCAGGGTCCTACAGGAAGTCTGTGGCAGAGCTAGGACTTGAACCCAGCTTTCCTGTGTCTCAATCCACTGCTTTAATGACAAGATGACTTTTAACCCCTTTTGATATCCTAATACCTGTATAGATGTTATTTGTACTTGTGAGATGCTTGATGGGGCATAGTGTGGGGCTGGCAGGTTGGAAGTGACATCCTAGCAGTGCCTTTGCTATGGAGAGGAGCTTGTACAACACTGCTCTTTGACTGTTCCATTTATTCATAATTAAAAAAAAAAATTAGTAGTTTAGACTCTGGGATGTTACATTTGATTTTGCTAAGCTATACAGCAGGTTATGTTGCTGATGCAGATCTCCTTCTTTCCCGTCCTAGCAAGTGCTTTTTGGAAGGCTCATTCCAAGCAATGCCCAAAGGTCCTTATCTTGGCTTATTCCATTCGTGCCTTCTTTTTAACTTTTTAACTCAGCAGCCTGCACTAAGGAGTGAACCATGCTTTAAACTCTGCATATTTTTAAGAGCTCCTGATACTCCATGGGAAATGCTGAAAACCAGTCTGTTTGGAAGCAGGTCTGTTTATATACCATGTTTTGTACATTTATCCCCATTATTCTTTATCAAGAGGAGATCTGCATGAAAAATAAAGGATTTCTGCTTCATAAAGCTCATCTGCTATTCCTCATTCCTCCCTGAAGTCATAATCCTGTGCTTGTAACATCACAAACAATTGGTTATTGTGCAAATGATTTTGAAGTCACAAGCAGAGGATTATTATTTCAGGGAGGATTGAGCATCAAGAGCAGATGAGCTCTTAGAAAATAAAGCTTCTGTTTTCATGCAAGTATCCTGGAGAGGAGAAAGGACAAAAGAATTAAAATACCAAGAAAATGTGGTATAGAGGCATTATCATTTATAAATAGGCAGTTGTTATTCCAAGTTTTCATTCAGGCACCAGACCTTTGGCGAGAGATGTTTTGACTCATAAGTCAAAGGCCGCTTGCTTTCTGACTACTTGCCCTACTTAGTAATACTAGTTTTTCTCATGCAATGAAATGTGGTTGAGGGTTTTCAGTAATCTCAGTATAAAAGATATTGAGAGTCATAAACTACATGGAGGCAGACTGAAAAGGATTGCGAGATCTAAATTTAACACTCAAATATAGTTACCTTTCTCTGTGAAGGGTCTAGTCATGTGATCTGGGTTGAGAGTTCTCAAACTTATGTGAGAACTGCACTTACCTTTGTCTCAAAAGGCAAAATCTGTCTCTGGGAATGTATACAGATCTTCAAGTGCACAAGGAAGTGCTATCTCATGTATCCACATATGGGAAAGAACGTCTTAAATTAGCCTATCTTATATTTTTTGTCTTTTGCTACCATTTGGTTTCAAATAGGAGTGAAAATAGTTTACATACTTGCAGAACCTCAGATGTGCCTAATGTACATAACATTAGTTATTCAAAATTTACTGAGAGGCACATCAGTCTGCCTTGAAATGAATGCTTGGAAACATACTTTGAGATGCCTGTACACTGCTGGCTGCCCTTTGAGTAAATAAGGTCCTACATGCATGAAGAGGAAATCCGCTGGAAGTCAGCAGAGTATCTGAATCTAATATGTGGCCCATATGATCTAAGGGTCCTTCTAGACAATAATAAAGGTGCTGTTAACTGAGTTAGCTGATATGATTTCTACTTATCACTTAGGCCCTGGGAGAAAAAAAAGCTGTTAGGTTTGGACATGCTAGCTGATGTCTTCTAAAACCAGGGTGTAGACCCAGAAAAGGTAATGTTTACAGAAGTTGGCTGCTTGAGCTGTAAACAAGGCCTGGGTTTACATGCTAGGGCTTGTCTAGATCTGGGTCTACATCCCAGGTCTACACCAGTCTTAGTACATGGTAAAATGTGTCATGTAATGTATTCTAAATCCCTTACCTTTTATCCCAGTGTAAATATATAGTGGTGCAAACAGGTATTGCTTTTGTGCCACTCAAACAATTTTTATGGTGGCACAAAGGGAAAGCAAATAGTCTATACCTTTTATTGTGCCAGAAATGCCAAAATTTGTGCCCTGACAAAAGGTGATACAAGTTTCTGCCACTTTACTGCAACAAATTTCCATTAGTTTTATGGCAGGAGAGTATAGACACTCAGCCTGGAGCTGCCTGGGCTCTTGGGAATTCCCATATGGAGTTAGAACCCTCAGATCCCAGGAGTGCCTGCCTGGCTTTTCCTTCTTATAGAGATGAACCCAAGGGAAACTCCAGGTGTACCTCCGCAACTGGGGAAGTCTTGCCCATTGTTCCACAAGATCAATGGGTGGGATGAAGGGCAAATGCTTTTTGCCCAGTGAAGCAGATTAGCAGTGCTGGGTGCATCCCAGCACAGCTCATTTGCTTCATTTGATGATGTCTTTTTATACACAAGATGTGTATTAGTAGGTGTAAACCAGGATCTAAGGTGTGCTAAACTATCTGTCGACTCTGAACTCTTGTCTGATGTGTTTGGAGTATCTAACAAAGGCAAGACATTCGGCATTTAACAAGAGCAAAGAAGGCTTTAATGAAAGTCTAATGTGGAACCTAGGCTTTAAATTGGTCAGTTTAGCAAGTGTTTAGTATGCACTGCTTTGTCTACAATAACTAAACATTTGACTCCTTTTACATGTGCTAGCAATATACCTTTTTATCCTTGTCTGGACATGGCTTACCACTTCCCAGTTGTGTTAACTCGTCCTGTTGTAACCCAGCTGCCTCCAGAATTCCAGTAGGACCAGCTGACACTACTGACAGTACTTTAAATGGTGTCTACACTGAATGTAGTTTCAAATCAAGATACCTAAACGCAGATAGCTAATGGGATTTTAAGTGGTACCGTTTTTCCTAGGCTAGCCCAGGTCTCTGATTCAGCAATGACCATACACGATTTTTGTAATATTTCCTTCTCCACTGCTGAATTAATTTTTGGATAAAAGAAGTAATTTTAGAGTTTAGAATTATAGAAATTTAGGGTTGACAGGGACCTCAGGAGGTCATTTAGTCCAACTGTCTGCTCAAAGCACGACTGTCCCCAACTCTTATTATCCCAGCCAAGGCTTTGTCTACCTGGTTCTCAAATAACCTCTAAGGATAGAGATTCTACAACCTCTCTGGGTAGACCAGTCCAGTGTTTTACTACCCTCCTGGTGAGAGAATTTTTCCTAATATCTAACCTAAATTTCCCTTGCTGGAACTTGGGATCATAGCTCTTTGTTCTATTATCTGCCACCACTGAGAAGAGTGGTAGCTTTGTATCTCTGTATCTTTCATGCTACATGGCATAAATAAACATCAAAAGTACAAATGAATTAACAAGTCTTTGCCCCTGTGAAGTTGCTTCTCTGCTGGTTTAACAGCGTAAGGGAAAAAATTTGGCTAGGTAGTGCTCAGAGCAGACATGGCATGGGACATGCATCATGCTAGTAGGCAGTCTTACTAATATTAGTCAGAGATGTAGCAATTGTTTTTATTTAGCTTTCTTGTCCTCCACAAGTGTTATTTCTGTCTTCATTTTATTCAGATGTATGTGGTTAGTTAATGTCTTAATCTGAGCTTATTCAGTAGTGGCTTTTGTCAGCTGTTTGCTTCATTAATAGTATAGCGTCTGTTATGAGCACCAGAGTGTCAGAATCAATTCCATCATTCAGGAAGAGGTTGCAAGGTTCTTGTTGCACAGGTCACAGTCACTGGGAAGGGACTTTGGTCAGTCAGTTTTACACTCTGAATATTAGAATTTACCATATTAAGAATATTTAGTATTTTTTAAATGCTGGCATTCATCATGCGTGTGGCATCCAAATCCTCTATGTTTGTTTTTCCTGTTTTGCTCAGATTAAATTATTTTTAAATTTCTGGATTGTAAACCTTGATTATGAGATCAAGATTTGGCAAATACAGATGCTTACATAGGTAGATCCAAGCATAAAGTAAATCTGGTTTAGGACTTGGTGACATCCATACTCTGACCATCAATAGCTAAGATTGTCAGCAGAGCCCCAGATGGGTGTTTCTTTGTTTTACTAGGTTGGAAAGCATGATTTTGAGAGAAATTTTCAGATGTGTTAGTCCATTGAAAGTCAATAAGATTTAAGATCCAAGATTGCTTATGTTTTAAGCTGTCTATGATATGTGTGTTAGTTGACTAAATCCCCAGTATTGCAAAGCACTTGATCGTGTTCTTAATTTTAAATATATAGATAATTCCATTGCTTAGAGTTAAACACATCTTGTAAAATTGCTGTATCAGGTCTGAATTATGTAAGGGAAGTATGTTTTGGGCTCATCCTATTATTCAAAAGCAAAATATCTTGAGAATAGGAATTTCAGCTGGTAGTGGGGACAAATCTGCTCATAGGGGGTCCCCAGAACCCCGATTTTCTTTCTGCTGTGCTACTAGTTACCCCAAGGGTAGCTCCCTACTCCAGCAAGCCTCAACTCCACTGCCCTTATACTGGAACCTGCAGCTGCAGTGAAGGAATCTGACAGAACCTAAGTCCTCCTAAGAAACCTGCTAGAGTTTTTAGAGATCAGCCCTCATGCTGATCATGCTTTAAAGACCTAAAGCCTGAGATTCAAAGACACTGATTCTGTCCTACCTAGATACCAAGGCCAGCCTCCCTGTACCTCCCTTAGTATTATTCTTATGCTCAGGAGTCCCCAGAATCCTCTAGAGCAGCAGTTCCCAAACTCTGACAGATTGTGCACCACCCATTTAAAATGATACAACCTTAAGTACCACCAGTAATTTTTTTTGTCATATAAAGTAGTTATAATAAATCTGTTAACGTGTAACACAGACAGGTTGTTTGAGTGCCACTGGTGGTACATGCACCACAGGTTGGGAACCACTTCTCTAGAAAGCTCTGGTCTCCCTGAAGCATCTGGGGCCCCTCTGGCTAGAGGGCCATATTCTTAGATGCTTTTGCTATAAAGGAGTTGATTTCCCCAATTACAAGCAGATAATGTCTTTGGGACATAACTCCTTCAATATGCCATTATATGTGGCAATTTTCCTGGCCCTAGAACACAATGACAAGGGATAATTCGCAGTTCTACATGTTCCTTGGCTAAACCATATCCAAAACCATAAAGATATATACAGATGGCACAACGTAATCTGTACAGTAATAACAGTAACATAAATAGATACAGAAGAATGTGGACTTTTGACAAGACCACACATGCCATATCAGTACAATAAAATACATGAAAGCATTTCTGATGCCACAAACCCACAAAACATAGTGGGGTTCCTGACAGATGGCTGTAAGATTTGTCCTGTTCCAGTACAGGTTCCTAACTGTCTTACATTAAGTATCCTAATAAGGGGATTATACACTATAATAGCTCAATAGGATACTAGTATTCTATGTGCAGTTGATATATAATGTAGTTCTATAACTTCCACAGACACTAGGGAAGCAAGGCTTTTTGGTGATATCTTATATTGGACCACTTGTGTAGTTAGAAGAGAAAATTGTGCAACATCTTCCCAGCTTTATGGTTGGTCAAATAAAAGATACCACCAACGAAACCTCTTTTGCTTCTCTCATATTTTATGGACCTTCCCAGGTACGACACCACTCCTTACTACTAACTCCCTACTACTATGATTTAGGGGTCAGACTTTCAACTCTTACACTAGGGCTGAATTTTCAAAAAGGTTTAATCTTTCCTGTAGGCCTCTGATTGAAGTGCCCAGGTGGGTTCTGAGCTCTTCTGGAAATCTAATCTTGGTTGTGGATGCTAAGGTTTTTTTCAAGTTGTGGTAAAAGTACCTCTGGTTTACACTAGGCCCTCTGCAATAAACAGAATTGAACTCTGTTGCAGTGTGTGTGTTTTTCTGTTTTAATATGCTAGTTTAAGTCACTTGTACAGAGGAAATTCCCACCTTCCAGTGCAGCTTCAAATTGCCCAGTTCAAAGTTGTGTTGCAGTGGAGGGTTGTCAGGAAATAATTGAGTATAGGAATGTAGCCTCCCTCTTGGCTGTTCATCTCAATCTTTAATGACTTCCTGTAAACAGCCAAGTGCCCTTACTTTGTTTTCTTCTCTAAGTGGTGACATATTTCTGAGTTGTGACTGATGTTATTCCAAGGAGATGGGGTTTTGTGAGAAAATGAGCTTGTGTAAGGGGGATACACTGGCATATTTTCTGCATCGCTGCAGCAGACACCCTTGGTGAGGAAGCTTGCTTTGCTGTGTAGGATGGAGCATGGCTTAACTACCCCCTTCCTGTCCACTTTGGAAAAGCCCTGGCCTGCTATATGACTTGCTGTCTGTCCCATGGCTTCTACTCAGGGAAGTGCAGGATCCACATCATACACATGCTCTGCACCGAGGTACAAAAGGGATCTGTTCATGGGCTCTTTTCTGTGTCCTGGAGTACCAGTGCAGTGGTAAGTAGGATCCTAAGGAGAATTTTATCAAGCATTTGTTGTTTTAAATCTTCCTAGGCAGGCAAACTGTCAAACGTCCCAGTTTTATGGAGGCTTAAATTACCAATTTAGAATGATAACTGTTTTCAAGAGAGACAAATCTATATTTATGTTTTACTGATAATAAATATTGGACCAAACTTAGCCCCCAAGTAGGGGAACTCTGCATGGGTTTGAACAACACTGAAGTTGAATGTGCTATGATAGTAGGGGTTGTAAAAGCCACCCTTCAGATATCCCATGCTCCAGCTGAGAGAAGGGAGGAGAGGCGCCCTTCAGAGATCCTGACCTCCTGCATGTCAAGGAGTCTGCTGCAGCCTTGTTTCAGTCGTGTTGGTTATAGGGATCTGCTGGGATCTGCTTAATTCTGTAAGCACTTAAGCACAAGCAGTGCTGCCAACAGCTATGGACATTTTTGGAGTTGTGATATTTGGTATTTTTATTACATTCTTGTCTCCTGGATTTACATGCTTATGTGAGAATCTCAATTTTAATTACAGAAATAAGTTGCTCACCCTAATGGTTAAAGAGGAAAACCTGAAAACCTGCCTCTGAAGGATCCCACAGCAGAATGCAATTAGAAAGAACCTGTTGTTTGTTTGTTTAAAGTCACGTTGGTTTAGCCCACCTCTGGAGTTTTGGGGGCCTGACCCATTATTTTCGAGTGCTTGGGACTGGCAGTGTTGTCTTAGTCAAAGGGACTACTTGCATCAAGATTCATACACATAAAGCTAGATTTTTAAGGGTATTCTGGGTAGGTCTGGCATTTCAAACTTGAGCAGGTTGTTCCCTGAGCACAGTACCTTTTCTGAAGCCAAAATATCAAGCATTTTTTTAAAGTGATACCTGTAACTTAAGCCTGATTCTCCAGTCTTTTTTCACACTCCAAATTTGTAAATTTTTATAGTTGTTCTAGGCATTGGATATTTTTCTTATGTGAAGAGCTGCTGCTGCTAAACTTGACATGATATAAACATCTTTCACCTTGAAGTAGCTCAAAGTACTGCCTGCTCTTAAATCTGTCTGGCTTTAGTCTTATTTTTGCAATCTAAGAGTTATTTGCCTTCTCAGTCAGAAAATCTGGCTACCTCTGAAATGGACGATTCTGAATTTCACATAGTTGTGATGTGGTATTTAGAAAACCTTCATGGTGTATGCATGGATGTGTGCGTGTGTGTCTGTAAATTGATCTTAGCTTTGTTGGAAAGATCCATAAAAAGTTTGCTATGCTATAAAATCACTCAAGCTGTTCATGATGCTCTCTAATAATTAATTCAGTGCTCCAGTGCTTACACCCAAAATTATAGGTCCAGCATAGCTGCTTGTATCCACTTATATATTTATATAGCCAGTGCTGTAGCAGCAAAGTTTGGTGCCTGGGCCAAAGCCCACAGCAGCAGCCCTCTGTTGCCCTGCTCACAGATCCAGGGGGCATCCCCCACCCAATGCTTGCTCTCTGGAGTGTATGCAGCAGAGGGAGCCGCTCTCACCTGGTCCCCATGCCCCCCCCCCCCCCCAGGAACTGCTCGCGTCTCCGTCCCACACCCTGCTGCCACCCCTTCACCTTGGCTCCTAGGGCAGTCGCCCCACTTCCCCCCCACCCTTGCCACAACACTGTACACAGCTCACATCATCATTGTTTCTGAGCATCTTGGAGCCTTTTATATACATATTCTCATACATACACATATCCTCACAGCACATGTGATCATGGAAATACTTTCACCTCCATTTTAAAAAAGGAGAAATGAAAGAAAAGAGAAGTTCAGGTCCAGATCTAGAAAGTGTCTAAATACCTTTGTAGATCTGGGTATAGTGACTTACTAAAGGCCATTAAAGTACCCAGGTCAGAATTCTAACCACTAGCCCATCCTTCCTCTCTGGGTCAGAACAGTGGGTATCCTGTCACCAAGAGTGGCCATACTGGACCTATAATTTTGGATGCAAGCACTGGAGCACTGTGGTCATTATTGTGAGTGATGTAAAAGCAATCAGTGCAATATGAGAATTACATGAGTGAAAATATAGGTAAGATGGTGACTGGACAAGCCACTTACGCACATGCTTTAGTGGGGCCATGTAGTGTTCACCTCAGAGATTAGAACCTTACTCTTAGTTTCAATTTCAGAGTTTTATGAATACATTTTAAATAGTTTTTCTCTACTTATACAAAAGTGGAAGACTTTCGAAATATTTAAATTTAAGTTCAGAGCCAGACCTCCACAATTTTTAATAAAGATGGTGCCCATAACACAAATATTGGATTTCAGCTTTGTGGTTTGGTATGAACCATGAGCAAAATAAAGATCCATGAGCAAAATAAGTTTTCATAACATCAGCCGGGTAACTTGACTACTACTTTGGCAAGGATGTCTTGGTTTCTGCACTTTTAGTGTCTTAGAGGTGACAGAGCTTTCATTTACTTACCAATGCATTTACAAAAAGAATATGCCTCTACAGTGTTCTTTAGTAGACACGTTATGCTGTGTTCCTCTGAAGATGGATTCACTTCTCAGATAATCTTATAGGAACATAATGCCCACCTGTATCTCAGTCTGTTTTCCTTTTTATTTCTGCCTTAGAGCTATTATACATACAGATATCTACTATTGTGCATAAGAAGAAATGTAGTTCTTACCAGTTGTACACAGTGTGTAGAGATTTTTTTTTCTCTCAAGAACAGATCACGTCTTGCTTGAAAGTGAGCCAATGTTGAAATACAAATTGGTTCATTCAGAATTCATGGTGGTTTTGAATTTAGAAATAATGAGTTTTAAATGATCTCATTTTTATGTGAAAATGATGATTTCACATTCTAGAAATGATTCAATGTTGGATTCTGGAAGTGTCCTACAAATGGCAAATATGCTGCTGTGACTTGGGGATGGGTCAGGAGGGGGAATTCTTTCCCAAGTCTTACTGTAATCTGTGACAGGTTTCACATGTCCCAGTTTGGCATTTCCTCTCTTGGTTTCTAGCAGAAAAGTTGATTTTTCAAATTGTAGCACACATGCTAATGGTCATCATTGACTTTAGGCTTCATTTATTTCACTTGCTTTTAAGCACCTTGTGTTTGTGATTCAGGCAGTCTGGCATGGTGAGAGCACTGGTGTTGCTGAACTGGAGAGTGGAAAATATGATGAAACTATCGGTTCATTGTGGAATTTGCTTGGCTGGCTTTAGAGTTGTTGTTTTTTTTCTTTATTTTCCTAAGGATGTGCTTTCCTGATCAGAGCAGGCAGTTCAGTACAATCCTGTTATCTTGATTAGTATAATAATTATAATAATACTGAGATCTTAGAGGAATTTGGGGAGCGCTAGTGCAGAAAAAATTCCACTGACTGGAAAAAACTTCATCTAATCCAGGAAAGCTGGACAATCAGAAAATTGAAAATGGACCCAGAATCTGTGGTTAGTTTAATTGATTCTACATTTTGAGCTGCATTCCACAAGAATTTTCTATGACCTTATTTGCAGTAGAATTATTTGGGGTAAAACGGTTTAGCAAATATCCTCTCCATACGGCTGAGTCTGTTTGTAGAAGGATCTTGTGTGTTGTCAATGCCCAGCTCATTTTTCAGTATCACATTTCAAGCAGCCTTGATTTATTGTGGATTTAGGTAAACACCACATCTTGTAGTACTCTTTATTTTTGCATTTGCTATGCTATTAATGGGATCTGCAATCAGTAGTTCTGGTCAGGGCTTACATAGCCCTCGGGCAGCTGCTCTACAAATCAAGCTGTGGTTTTTAGCCTGCAAGCTACTGAGAAATCAGAAGCCATTGAGAACTAGGATCTGAGAGCTTGTAGCATCCTAAATAAAGAATCCATTTTATGCTTACGTTACCTGAGTTCAGCCTTGTTTCCATCATAAAAGAGTGCTTTGGAACCCACTAAAAATCTTCCTATGGAGTTTTTAAAATTATTTTTATTTCCTACTTGGTAAAACACTTCTAATAGTTCTGATAACAGGTGAGGAGTGCCCTTGAAGGAGCTGCAAACATAGCTCCTCAGAGCCAAGGTCCAGCAGAAAGAGGTTTGTGATGAAGCGGGGTACACTGGTTTCACATCTGGCATTAGGATCTGGTCAACAGAGGTATTGCCCCCATTCTGCCCTTGCTTGCAGCACAGAACTCCTGCTGATGTCAGTGGAATGTGGGCAGAATAGATCTTCTCAGTAGCGGGTTGTTTCTTAGGCAGTGTGTGGCAATGTTACAAAAGTGAACTCAGTCTGGGCTCTTGGGAGTAGTTGAACAATTCAGCCTTTCTCTGGCATTCCTTGCTCACATACTTGAGGGACCCACAGAGCACAGAGTTACCAGTTGCCACCTCTCCCTTGGTTATTGCTAAGTTTTTTTTCTCCCATAATGTTCTTTTGTTTAACTGTTCCTGCTTCATATATGAAATCCCTTTGCATTTGAGAATCGGTCTGACATATCTATTTCCTGTTTGTGTGTGTCGCAGCACCACATCAGTGAGATCTTCTTCACTGCTGGCCATCTCCATATAGCTATTCATCCAGGAATCTCTTATTCTTTGTGCCTCCTCCAAAACAAATAATACTTGTCTGCTTTTAAGAGTATTTCAGTGTCTCTTTTATGTAAGGCTGCCTTATCAGGAATCAGGGCACTCAGGACTGCTAGTCTGTCCCCCAACTGGACGCTTGAGAGAAAAATAATTGGATGGATTTGGTTTTTATCAGGGTAAAGAGTTTATGACTTGGTTTTCTCTCAGATCTCACAGCCCAAGGCTGCTAGGAAAAAACTAGTAGGAGCCACTGGCTATTTTTCCTTGGTAGGAAGGCAGAATTAATGAGTTACATTGCCCTTCTTGGTGTTTCAAAGCAGCTTTTAACGTTGTAGCTACTTGGAAAGCTAAAGAGCATCCATGGATATTTTAATGTAACAGACAGACTTGAACATGATTCTGCAGTGAGCTCATGGCTGTGTATTGTGGACACAAGCTACATTAATTAATTTAAAAAAAGTTTATTTGTACAGAACTTGTCTTTGCTTTGGTTGGTATCACTTGCTATTGGCTTCTGAACAAGTGTTGTTGGATGGAAGAGCTAAATTCAAATGCAGCTTGTGGGATTTTGCAAACTCAAAATCCATCTCAATTTTAAATAGGAAAAAGACAGACTCTGAACCATATTCCTAACCGTGGTACCTCCATCCCACTTGCTTTGGGCCTGCTGATAAAATGAGACTCAAGTATGATCTGGAGTTTTAGTTATGCAAAATCATAATCAGATTGAATGCATTTTGTAGCAGACAGTGGCTTTGGGGTTTACCCATTACTGATGTTACTTTGAAATTTTTGTTCCTTGTAGTTTTGGAAAGCTTGCTTGTTAGTTGGACCCTATTTAAGCTTAATTTGCTTTGTTTTCTTTCAGGTACCTAGGTTCATAGAGAGCAGAAATGACCATGACTGCCAACAAGAATGCCAGTGTCACCAACAGAGCTGGAGGGAATAAAGTGCCTCAGGATACTCTGGACCGGTAAGTGCATTGTTGGCTTTGGAATTTTAAACTCTTCATTTCAGTCAATTTATTTTGTGTCCCAACATTTTTGTCACTTATATCCCAGAATGAGTCAGCTTGTTTGGAGCTGAATCTCAGTTTGAAATGTACGTACAGTAACTGCTTCTCTGACACACAGACAGTAGAAAAATATATTCATGGCAGAAGGTGAACCTAACTATCCATCACTCCCCTGACAATCCTCCTTCGAGTTACATTAAGATGGCTCAGTCCCTTGAAAGCAGGACTTGTGGGTCTGGAGTCCCACAAGTCCTAACTTGTGTCTTAAGACCAGGGTTTAAATCCATGGTGACCTCAGGCAAGCCTCCATCTCTTTGTTCCCAGTCTTCTGCTTGTATAAAGCAGCTTTTTCTCCCATCTTTTTTTTTTTTCTGTTAGACTGTAAGCAGGAAGTACCTTCTACCATGTTTTGGTATGGCTGCCAGCACAATGGGGCTGAATGTAAGGTGATTGATCCCAGAGCCACAGCAGTTAACACCACCACTGCTCCCCTTCTTTCCCCCATGCAAATTCCAGAGCCATGGGGGTTCCCTTTTTCTCACATATAATATAGATCTTCATTTTCCTTAGCTGGTTTTGTGGGGAAAGAAATATATATGTGAAAAAATATGGTAAATGATGGTGGAGAGTGAGAAAACAACTGAGATCTTGTCAACACAGTTGGAATTGGGAGCAATAGATGGTTTGCAGCACCCTGCTATAAACAGGTAGTGTAAACGAGCAGCGCCAACCTCAGCCATGGTTGATATTAGAGCATAAGTGCACAACCTCCAGCCCCCATGGGTCTGGAAATTTGGTGACAGGGGAATACTACTGCTGTTCTTGTGCTGCCAAGCCTTTGGACCCATGGGGAGCTCTGGGACCTGCAACACTGGATCTGGCCCAAGGCCCAGTCATGGTGTTGGAGGCCCCTGGGACCCAATCCTGGTGCACAGGGAGTGGGGGTGGCTGTGGGGGAGAGTTGCTAGGTCCCTCAGCCTGCAAATGGGCCCCGTGTTGCTCAACCTTTTGGTCCTCAGGCCAAATGAGTACCACTGGTATAGTGTATCTGGAAGATGCTGAACCAGAACAAGTACACTAGTGTAGCAGGTCTATACTGTAGGTTTGCATCAGTATAGCTACCCTGATATAAAAGCCCTTGTGAACAGAGTCTGACTCAGCTGGCTCAAACCAGCGTTAGCACAGCGTGACCAATCCAAAGCAAAATGAGTTGTTGGGGGCATGATGCAGAAGAACAGCGGCAGTCAGACAGAAGCAGCTGATACTGCTGGATAAGCTGGGAGAGACAGGAAATTGTGTAGGTTGATTCTGACCCTACCAGTGTGCTGCATGTTGATTTGTTACTATTGTCACTGCCTTGCTTACCTTAGCTTGGGATACCTGCCACCATATTCCAACCATAACAGAAAGGGAAATATATATAAATTCATTTATGACATCCTAAGTGTGGAATTGTTGGAAGAAAATTATTTTTAAACCTTTTTCCTCCCATTTTTTATTTAAAGGAATACTTTGTTCTAATGATGCCTACAGCTGTTTTGGTATTAAACTCTTACATTTGTCAGTTTTTCTTTATTTGGGGTATATATGTGCTTTGTAGTCACCCTGTTCAGCCCCTTGCATCAAATCTTACACTTCACACTTCCCCACTCCCTCCTTTGTATCCACTGGAATCAGGGGGATGCAGCAACATGGTTACACCCTCCTTGGCCGTGTGGCACATGTTCAGTGAAGTCTGAGTTTATTGGCATAGTAGTGCAGCTCCTGCCAGAGCTCTACATGCACCACAAGGATTGTACTCACTCTGGCCAGAGCCCCTGCTTTCACACTGCTCCAGAACCCAGGGGTTGGGTGCCACTGCTGTTTGCCCTCCCTTCTTCCTCCCAGCTATTTCCCCAGAGAGCTCACTGCATGTGTGCCATGCTGCCGAAGAGGGTTTGGTCACAGTCACCTCTCCATGATCCTGGATCTGGCCATCCTGCTGTGGGTGAAATGGCCATATCCTAAATGTTTGAGAAGTAAGTAGCTTCAGGAGATGGAGAGCTGAAATTAGATATCAAGAGAGCAGTGATAAGATCTCATCACTAGTGAAACACCCATCAATATTTTTAGTGTTGATTTGAGTGGAGACAGAGTTTTGCCTGGGCTCTCATTGACTTCATAGCATTGACAAATCTGCTAAGTGCTCAACATAATGAGGGTAATTTTTATTTACATAAAGTATTTACTTAAATATGGAAAGAGCTTTTAGAGCTACAGATAAACTACTGTACTAGGGATGAAGAGATTTTATTTCTTTAGGTCCTGTTTTCCTAAATGTTGTGTTCTTCCATCAGTCACTCCATGTCTTTCACTATATAAATTTACTTCTTACCTTCTTTATATTGCTTCCTCTCTCTCCCCTTCACCTGCTGGGCTAGACAACTGCCTAAAGGCATAGATAACTTCATATTGATGTATTTCCACTAGAGATAAACAGGATATTAGTAGATTTGTTAGATTTCACATGGAGTGGGCCTAACATCCTTTCATTCCTAATTGCTACTTCACAACTTCCTTGTTTCTTAGCAAGGAAGAGGGAGGGAGTTTTTGTCTTAAGAGATGAGCCCAAGTCTGGAGCCAGTTCTTTTTAGCTTCAGAATTAAGATGTGTATGTTAATGATAAATATTTAGAATTATTGCATTTATCACCTTTTAGTATTACAGTGATTTGTTTTGCAAGTGTGGGCTCATAAAGAAGCCAGAAAGTTGGGATCCAGACTTCACCAAATTTAGGGTCAACTTTCCTGACTGGTTCTAGTCTTGCTATTCTTTGAAGACCTATAGGAGTTTTAAGTATATGAGACAGCAAATGTCATATGCCCTTTTTTCCAGTTTTATCATCCTCACATGTTTTGATTATGGTTTATATAATGAAGGATTTCAAGGTGCAAGCAAGGGCATGAAGTTAGAGCTAACCTTGAATTGCAGTTGCCTGACAAGTGAGAAGAATAATAGCTTGTCAAATGCTGATTCTGTATCTTTTTAATTTGCCTTTCTGTAATCTCCCTAGCTGATCTCCCTTTGTGCAGCCATGCAAAAAGATGCTCTTTGAGTCAGCTGTGAGGATTCTTCATTTCTGTCAGACAAATCAATGCAGTAGGTGCTGGCATAATAAACATTTAATTTCAGGCTTAGAAGATTTATTGTAAACATGTTGAGAACCTACTTAAACTGAGCAGTCATTGTTTCCATTATTCAATTTGGAGATTTACAAACCTATATTAATCTGCTTTCTGTATAATTTGCAGCGGTACAATTTCATAAAGAGCTGATAGAGATAATTACATTTGTCATGCTATTATGTTTCTCCATACTCCTAGCATTCCTCCTCTTAGGGATATTTTTCAAAGTAGTTTGACTGCACATGATGAACACTAAACAGTAGGTTACAGTTTTGCAGGGCCCTTGTCAACTTGAAACTTTTATAGCCTATTTTGGGTCTTACCTGAAGCTAAATAAGGGGAATGAGAGGGAGAAAGACCTTCCTTTGACTTCAATAGTCTTGCAATCAAGCATATATGTGTTTAGATTTTAAATACATTTTCAGTGGAAAAGCACTGTGTGTACGCATACATGTACATATATAGAGAAAGAAAGAAAGATGGTGGGTTTACAGGCATCAAGACTCTTTGTCACTTATCACTAAAAGGCAGTCACCTGTGGCAGTGGTTTCAGTGTTTTCCAGTGATGGACTACATTGACCTGGCTTGGCTCTGAGGTGTGCCAGATCAAGGATCTGGCACCTCTGCTTTTTCCCAGTGCCCATGACACAACCAAAGTCCCCTCTGCCAAATGTCACTGAAGTCACCTGGCATTGCGGGCTGGATCCAGCCCACAGGCGAGAGGTTGATAACCTATAGAGTAAAGCATGGTGACTAATTAGCAGTGCATTTTAGGATGTGGGGCAGTGGATGGCAGAACTGAATGGTGATTTTCTCAGTGTTGTGGGTAGTTCTCATTCATAACATCAGCAGAATGAAAAGGGATCATTTAGTATCAAAATGAATGGAATGAGTGAATGTGCATTTAAATTTCCTTTAAACTGGCTAAGTTTTAAGGAACGAATGTACTTTGGATTAGCATCCAGGTTTATGGAGTTCTCTCTACTAAGATACCCTTGAGGGGTTTGCATGAGATGGCTCTTTAGGTCTGTTTTTAGCCTATGCAAAAGTAAATTGTATGAAGCAAGCTTGTATAAAGAATTGTTACACCAACAAAATAGCATTTAGCTAAATTTGACTAAACTTGATCAATTTAAAAGAAGTGTCATATTCCCTTGCTGCGTAGAGATAATACTTACATCATTGACACTGAAAGCAAAGGCAGCAAGAAGTCAGGAGCACTTGTGTAATTGAAAGCACATTATGGCAGTACTGTTGTGCAGCAGCCCTGAAAAATGTCAGTGACTGGGTCCACAGTACACTGGCTAGCTGTGTGTTAGCTGTGTGTGCCCTTTCACACCACATGATCACTTTGTTCAGTTGCACCCTGAATAGGAGTCAGGACAACCCCAATGGGAGATACTTGGAGGACAGAGACGTGGATCTATAGTCATAACAACAATAGAAAACTCGCTCTCTCTCTCTCTCTCATAGTTTTTGTTTTGCATATTGTTTGTAACCTGTTGTTTGATATTTAATTGGAGTCATGGTTCTTTTGGAGGTTCATTCCCTTGGAGATTTGCACATAAACTGTATTCAGATCAACAATCTGATCCCTAAAGCATTTTTATTGTCCCTTGCTTTCGTCTAGAAGAATTTTAAAGGCAGAAATGGATTTACCAGTTCTGTCCAAAAAAAATGTTGCTAGAATATTATCAGAAATAGGCCTGTAAATAACCTACAAAGTCATAGTGTAAGTTACAAGGTTCCTCTTTTTTATTTTCTTTAGAATTGTCATAGTTAACATTTTTGTCCTTGTCTGTAACACTTCCAAGACAAAGTCATGACTTCTTAAAATGGCGGAGCTTTGTTTTGTTCAAAGCAGATGAAGGAGGAGACAAAATTGATAAGTAATAGTAGGCAGTGGACTGCTGGTTCTGTCTGCTCCATCTCCTATTTCTATGCCATTGTTCAACTCCATGTCTCAGAGCACATTCACCAACACAATTTATGCCCTATAATGCACTGTGCAGTGTTACAAAGATTTCATGGAAGGAAAAATTCAGGTAGTGTCCGTTGAATTTGAAGGGACTGCATGAGGTGACTGCATTCCTGATTTTGACTAAAGATTTGTTCCAAAGCCTTCTGAAGTAAAAGGGAGTATTTCTATTGATTTCAGCAGTCTTGGGAACAGGTCATATTAATCTTGTCCAGTGAACCAAGACAGATCTGGATATATTACTCTAGAAATCTGATGGCTAGAGCAGTACTCCAACTGTTAGTCAGCATCATGCTAATGTAGTCAGTGATAAAACAGAAAAGAAATTGTATCAAGCATGTTTCTATCATAAGGTAGGATTTGATGAATACCTTTTTGTAAGGTTCATGCCCTGTGAGTGAAGAATGTATCCTTATAGACACAATTACTGTATTTTTATTTTAGTTTATTGGTTCATTAATAATTTCTGGGCAAATTTTTAGAAATCTTGGTATTATTTTAAGCATAGTAAAAAAAAAAAAAGAAAAGTTATCTAGTTTCATTTGAAGATAGAAATACGATGCACTGTTCTAATTCTCCAGATTTTGAAAAGCATGTTACTTACCAAGTTCCTAACTATGAAACACTACAGAAGTCAGTGAAAAAGAAACCACTTTTAAGAACACTTTTAAAATATCTATGATGCATTTGCCTTAGTTTTGGGCGTCACTCCATCTGCACTATCTTAACCAAATTATGCCACATTTACACTAAAGAAAATCATGGCTGCTGAAAACAAACAGGTATTACTAGAGCATGCTTAAGACTTTTATCTAAACCATGTAGTCAGGTGTGGTTTGGGAAGCTGACTACATCACTCTTTGGTCTTGGTACCAGTAGTGTAACTGTGGGTTGTGTGACTAAGACATGAGTCGTGGGTGCCAGCTTCGAGGGAGCATAAAAATAGAGCCATTGGTGCTGTTGGCTTGGCTGCTGCACGCATTGCTGCCTGTCTGACCTCTGCTGCTGCCCTTGTTACTGCTGCTAGCCAGCACACAGAACCTTCTTGTCAGGCCTGTGCTTGGTACCATCTGTATGAAAGAGCCATGGTGTTTTATAGAAACTTCAGCATGGACAGACATTTGCTATCATCCATTTAGTTTTAGCATGGAGTCTATTTTGTCATGAGGCCTGTTCTCCTTCTACCAGAGCTGTGCAGGAAAGCAGTTAGCTCAAGTTATTGAAGTCAGCCACTGTAATTCTGTGATGAGATGAAGTAGGGGTTGCTAACTGGGGGCATACACTTGGGGATACTTGGGAAGGCCGCAGTGGGTACATGGCAGTGGTGCAGAGAAGCAGGGGTACGTTGGATGCAGCTGTGCGCCATCACCTGCTGCTGCCACCTGCCACACGCAGTGGAAGTGGCATGTGGTGCCAACACCTTCCTTCCTCGTTGACCGGCCATTGGGGGACCCCCCTCTCCCACTTGCCAATTGGCCACTGGGGGGACCCCCCCAACTCATGAACTGACTGCTCAGGGACCCCCCTCCACAGCTTGTCAGCTGGCTGCCAGGGGACCCTCCCCCTCATCACCTGCACCTGGTACAGTCCAGGTAGGGTTCCCACCAGAAGGAGTACATTCCTTAAAAAAAGGTTGAAAACCCCTGAAATAAAGGATGGGTGCTAATGTCAGAGTGTCATCTGCCGCCAGGTAGCCAGATGCCTAAATGCCATCTCACAGTGGATTATATCTGCAAATCATGGACAAAGATTATTGGTCTTCTAAAAGTCCATAGCATTCCTATATCAGGTTCCTTTTTTCTAAGAATTTTCATTTACTTTTCCAGTTAAGTACACTCATGTTTGATTAAAACTAAAATAAATCCAGTGCTGATGCTGAAAAGTCTGTTTTCATGCACACTTTGTGTCTTGCTGTTTCCAGCTCATTCGTGGGATTTTGACTGTCTTCTTTAGGCTGCTGGTATGTTTGAAACAGTGACATTTGTATGCATTAATAAGTAGGGCTCCTTTAGGATGCCTTTGATCTCTCAGAGTTGTATCTTTCTCTGCCTACTAGTAGAAGCTGGATAAAACAGGAAATGACTGAGCTGGGTACCCATAAACCTCCAAATATAGGCTTTTGAGTTTGTTTTTTTTCCCCTGTAGTGAACGTATGCACTCTAGCTGTCACCAGCAGTCTGTCAACCCCATTAGTCTTTAGCTTGCTTACTGATTTGTTTGTACTAGCTAATGGCTCAGGCATTCTTCAGAATTTAAGTTAATGGACCACATCTTCTTTTGGTAGAGCTTCATGTACATCCAGTGAAAGTGGTGGAACTATGCTGTTTACACTAAATAAGCATCTGGTCCAAAGATTTCAAACACCATTAAAGACAGGGGTGGCCAACCTGTGGCATAAGTGTTACAGGTGGCATGAGCAGCGTCTGTGTATGGCATACAGTAGACTGGGGGAAGGAAGCAGAAAGCAGAGTAGCAGTTCAAGCAGAGAACACAAATCAGAAAGCAGAACAGATGGGGAAGGTAGGGCACAGAGTAGAAAATAGAGCAGCATATTAGGCAGAAGAAGGGGATCAAAGTAGCACTTGAGGAAGGTGTGGGACTAAATCATGGCATGCCTGGCAAAAAGGTTGACCCCTTTGATTTACGTAATAGATAAGCACCATGTCAACTTAACAGTTTTTAGTCCTGTAATGATTTTAATATTTTATATTTCATGGCAAACTGAATCTATGGGATGGGGCTGTATAACCAGCTTTGCGACATGAATCCAGGAGTGCTTTTTGTGGAGTTATTAATACCTCTTGTGACTGTTTCTGGAGTCTCTGATGGACACTATTTTAGCTGACAAGTGCTTAATGGGTATGATCTATCCAACATGTCAGATCTTGGACCTGGTTCTCTGCTGCATGGGTTTGTGTATAATTATTTTCATCTGCTGGCAAACCTAATGCTTCCCACCCCACCTTTCAGAATTGGCTAACACCCCACTCCACAATGGCAGATGACAGTGAAAAATTCAGAACAGTGGAGGATCAGCCCAGTTGCTCTGCAGGTTAGCCTTGAGGCAGCAGAGATCTGCAGCTTTTTTCATGTTCTCCCAGCATCCAACCTGGCTCTTTCCTTGCGGAGCCTGGTAAATAGTAATTAAACTCAAGTAGCCAAGTGACCTTCCTAGCAGCACAGAAGCGGAAAGGAATCTTGGAGTCATAGTGGACTGCAAGATGAACACGAGTCGTCAGTGTTTCAAAATCATTAGCAAAGCTAACCGCACTTTATCATGCATCAGCAGATACATGATAAATAGAACGAAAGAGGGTTCCATACTTTCCTCTATGCAGCATTGGTCAGACCACGGTTGAAGTACTACATCCAGTTTTGGGCACCGTACTTTAAGAAGGATGTTGATAGACTCGAGAGAGTCCAGAGGAGGGCACTTTTATGGTCAGGGGCTTACAGGACAAGCCTTATGAGGAGAGACCGAGGGACCTGGACATCTTCAGCTTATGCAAGAGAAGGCTGAGAGGTGATCTTGTGGCCGCCTACAGATTCATTAGGAGGCTGCAGCAAGGGATCGGAGGTGCTCTGTTCACCAGGGCATCTCTTGTGGTAACAAGGAGCAATGGTTACAAACTGATAGTGAGCAGATTTAGGCTAGATATCAGAAAAAACTTCTTCACAGTAGGGGTGGCCAAAATTTGGAATGGGTTTCCAAGGGAGGTGGTGCTCTCCCCTACTTTGGGGGTCTTTAAGAGAAAGCTGGGTAGGCATCTAGCTGGGGTCATCTGACCGGGGTCATCTGACCCCAGAACTCTTTCCTTCCTAGGCAGAGGGTTGGACTCGATGATCTGTTGAGGTCCCTTCAGACCCTAACATCTATGAAAATCTGGAACTGTCTCTTGAGCTGGTCATAGTCAAGCCAAGTTTACAGAAAATTCACCTTTTGGCTCACTAAGAAAGTATAACTCAGTGCTTGCTAATAAACCACTAAGAGTGTTTTGTTCACCTACCATTTTGTACAGAGGACTAGAAATATCAATTCCTAGAGAAAAGATTCTAGGATGAAAGGATGAGCATAAGCACAAAATCACATCACTACCCTGCCTTCTGTCTCACAGAACTAGTGTACCAGCTCCAGTGATCTCCAATTAGGTGCCAGATGCAATAAATTATGTTGCTGGATTATAATAGAAGAACTGTAGTCCCTGCTGTGTTCTTGGTAGAGATTGCATGTTAAAGAAATCTTACTGTGGGACAGGAGAGATCCATCTGTTTTTGTGGAGGGAAAAGTGCTGCCTTTATTGAGTAAATACTTATATCAAGTATGACAGTACAAGCATGTCCAAAGGAGTCAGTACCTGGGTGTACCTTGATGTCCTAGAGGAGAAGTTGCTACACTGGGTTTTCTTCACCAGCAATACCTCAATGTGGCAGAGCACTATGAAGTGCTCACCATTTAGTGGGCTGCTGCAGGCTACAGAGGAGCTTGCAGAGTTAGCAGCAGGGAGACCTCCCCCTTCTCCCCCATCCCCTTCTTAGCCATTTTAAGGGGGAAGGTGTGTGGCAGTGCACCGTTAGGTGCCTACCACTTTAAGTCGGAGAGCAGGCAGCTGGCAGGTGTGGGCCAGTCCTGATGACGCAGCCATTTTAGATCCAGACCCACATTGCTAAGCTAGCAGTCTGCTGCTGCAGCTGGAACAATTACACCCGGCTAAGCCACTGCTCACAGCACCTTGGAGGTAAAGGCAGGAGCTATGGGGATGACAGGAGGCTCTTGTTCTTAGGTAAGACTGGAAACGGCACCCTGCTGGGGAAGAGTGGCCTGGTGGGGCTGGCCATGGCAGGACAGTCCCCCAGAAATGCCAGGCCAGTTACCTCCCCAGTGAAAGGCGGGTATGGGTGCCTTAAAACCCCAGCCCCCACATCCTGGTGGGTTATCTAGACCTAGGGACAGGCACAGGGGCCAGGAATGTCTCTAGACACCTGAGCCCCATGGGGTACATGACCCTGGAGGCCCCAGCAAAGGGGGCAGAGATGCAGAGCAGCCCTAGGGAGAAGGCATAGGTGGAAGACCTTAGTAGGAAGGCATACGTTGAAGTCCCAGGAAGGGGGCAGTTAGGCCAAGGTCAGTCTGTGGATGCCTGAGGCTGCAATTGGGCCAGAGGCCAAGACTCCAGTAAGTCCTCAGACACGAGGCCGAGTGTTGGGTCAGAGGGAGACCCCAGTAAGCCCTCAGATGTGGTGAGGCCAAATTTGGGTCAGATGTTAAGAATTTTGAGTAGCTGAATAGTGTGGCCCAGAGAGGGACTAGGGGCCAAGTCAGCCCAGTGTGAGGCAGAAGGCTGGTACCCCACAGTAGGAATGCTTGAAGAGCTGCCAGCTGGTATGAAAGTAGTTAAGCTTGATGACCCAAGGGAGTTGCTCAAAGGAGCAGAGCAGGTTGGGAGTACCCCAGTGAGGGACAGCTTGGAAGAGGCCCAGTGAGAGAGGACAGAGTAGAAGAGGCCATAGTTTATGAACGTGACCCTGAAAGGAGCAGTGTGTGACAGGCGCAACAGTGGACCAAGTTTAGTCCAGCCTTAAGCTGGAGTTGTGAGAACAATCTGGATGCCATCTGTGAGGCATGGGACATAAGGGAAGGCCAGAGTCATGTACAGAGCCCCCTGGCATTGGGGCAGTAATATGGGCAGCCTCCCACATTTTACACCAGTGCAGGAAACAGCAAAGTTTCCTGAGATTGGGCAAATTGCCCTATTTAGAGAGGTGGGTGAGCTGACATGAAACCCAGCCCCAGGATGGCCCCCTGTCATACTTGACTCCAACTCTAATTAATTTATTCCATTATCATGTTCATGCAGCCTTGTTGCATTGTTGTCTTGGTGCTAATACATTTTCAAGCTCATTAATTTAATTTCAGCCATTTTACTCTATAGAGTGAAAAATCATTACCCTTCAGCTCTGTTTGAACTTGTAATAGCAGTCTCAGCTTTACTGTTAGGCAACTCATACAGCTGTAGCAGAAGAGGCCTGGCAATGTAGGTAATCCCATGTCTGTCATTTTAGTGGGTTTAGCACTTCAGAGCAGGACCATCTCTTATGTGCTTGTGTACAGTGCCTAGCAGACTGGAGCCCTGGTATGGGTACAGACATCAAGCTTAATATGCTTTGTGTGTGCAGAAAGTGCTTTACTGTCATAACAGAACAGATGTTCATGGCACATAATACTTTAAAAATGGTGGATGCTACTCTAATTTAACCCTGGATGGAGGTGTACTAACTTAAAGTGCTTTCTGTTAGAGTGCTTTATCAAAGGTCTGGGCTAGATCTCCTCAAGGGTTAACTTGGAATGTGATCAGCACCATCCCAGGCAGTCACAGCCTAGCTGGGGCTGCTGTGGTGGGAGAGACCCTGGAGGCCTTTGCCTGTAGTAGCCCTGGCCAGCTGGGCCAGCCTGCACTGTAGCTTCTGGCTGCAGCTGTCATGAGGCTGGGCAGGGGACAGGGAACACCCCCACCATGTGACCTCCCCCCCCC
>JAGPOW010000304.1:101304903-101354399 GCA_030014935.1 Caiman crocodilus
CCCCCCCCCAACTTGACCCTAACCAGCAAGTTGTGCTAGGGTCCTCACAGTGAGAGGGGTTCTGTTCTCCACCCTTCTTCCCCCCAGCTGCTGCTGACACCCACCAGCTAGCAGAGGGGGTGGTACAGGGGAGAAAGGCTGCTCTGGCAGCCCCCTGGGAGACATACCAGAGTGTCCCCAGTAACCAGTGTGGGCAGGCTGCAAGGCCCCCGCCCCAAAACAGTGAACGTCTGTTCAGTTGGTTCATGCTCTAACTTATCACACATTGAGCGAGCTGTGATAAGTTAGAGTACTTCTACCAGGGGCTTTTTGAACGTCTGTACTTAACCCTAGTTTTTAAACCTTACTAAATGTAACCCCCCTATATTTCCCTCTGGTGGGTGTTTTCTGAGGTTAAATTTAGATTCAGCACTGATTAAATAATGTCTTGATCCCTGGGTGGAAGATACTGTACGTCTGATGGATAAGGCAATGGTCTGGCATTCAGATCTGGGTTCAGCCCTCTTCCAGAGAGAGAGAGAGAGAGAGAGAGAGAAAGGGTGAACATGCTTGGGCAAGTTGCTTGGTCTCTCTTGCTGTCTCAGTTCCTTGCATGTAAGATGGTGATAATACTGGCTCTCTCTCATGTCTCTGGTTAGCTCTTTGGTATAGGGACTCTCTCAGACTGTATGTTTGTGCAGTGCTGAAACTACATGCTTCTATTTTCAGTTGGAGCTTCTAGGAATCCTATAATACAAATATTGTGTCATAGCCATTGCCCTAGTGCTGTGGTAATTAAAGCTATTCTGCCCTTTTGTTTGTGTAAAATATTTCTTGTTTTCTGGGTGAAGATTTTGTTTGGTGCTGCAGTGCATTGTATATATATGCTGCTGCTTTGTCTCTTGGCAGTGGCTGCATTGTAAAGCTGAGTGAAACAATCCCTCTTTTTTTTATAGCTGATAGAGCTTATTGAGTGAAGGAGAAAACCTTTCATCCAAACCAAGAACATGGAAATAATTAACATTTTGGTCAACTAAGCTGTGCTTACCCCATATGATTGTAATATGCATGCATGTTTAATAAAAGGCAAAATCCTTGCTAGATTATTGATATATATTATATTTAGACTTGGCTGAATTTTTTTGTTTAAATGTGATGGATAATATTGATGTTTAACTGTTTTTTAAACATTAATTTAAGTTATTATTGATTTAAATTAAATTAACAACATACAGATTTTACAACCAGGGGATGAAAAAACAAAAACCCCAACAAAAAGTCCAAGAAAACAGCAAAACTTATATCCTTTCTAATTAGAGTCTTTCTTTCCACATACCAGTCTCATCAGTAGGCTGCTTCTCCTCCTTTTGTAGTCTTTCTTCAGTTCTCTGCAGCTGAGTTGTCCCACTCAGACATCAGGAACTCCCTTCCTCCCCCCACAGCCACTGCTGCTAGTTGGGTTCAAATACTTTTCCTCCCCAACATGGGCTTTGGTAGAGGTTTACATCTCCCTCCAGCCCACTTCCCCACCTGTGAATGAACAGATAATTGCTTAATTGATGAGTCATTAGGCCAACCACTCTTTTCCTCTTTAAAGAGGCTAGAGCTCTCTATACTTTAGTCTGCAACTCCCTTCTGTTCTTCCCCTCTCTTTGCAAATATTACTGATGGAAATATTTTTTGTGGGTCTGTGAGTATGAGGTGAAATTGCTGTTCATCGGCATTTCCTGATAAATAATTGATCCTGCCAAGCCCAATTATATGTCATAGGGAAGATCCTGACTTATTTTTAATTGCATGGAGTGTTCCTGTGTACTGAAATAGCTTACAGACATTGGAAAAAAGACTATTACCATTGGCTGTTTATAGATGTGCTGGTTCACGGTCTAATTAGAAAATGTTGGAGTAGATTCAAGATTAATTGAGTTTGCTCCACATTCTAATTAGAACACTCCAGCATTGCCTCACTGCCACATGTTTCAAGGCCTCTCCCCACTCCGGTCCTCCACATCTTAAAATGAGCATGAGGGCACTTTAGCTAAAGCTTGTCAAGTGAGCTTTAGTTTAAGTGTTCCAGTAGCAATTTTAAAAGTTGGGGGGCTTAATACATGTGATGGTGAGCTGTTTTAATTAGAAAAGCTGTTGGGGAAGCACTCTAATGGCCCCTCTCTATCCCCTAGCATGTGTATAGGCACCCATTAAGGTTTTGGACTTCTGTATATAGGTATATTCTGTATAAGGAGAGATGCAAGTATAGATATAGATTCTGTGCAAGGGAAGAATGTGAAAACTCATAGTGAGGGATGTTTTTTTTTTTCAGGCCTTTACGTCTTGTAAATGAAGAATTGGCTTGGCAGTTCCTGGAGCTGTGCACGCACTGTTACACAAGTTGTTTAACAGGATAGTCTGGCTCTGAAGTGACATTTCAGCTTGCTAACAAGAGTGCAAAGTTCATGCCTGAGTCAAGCCACTCATGTTCTTAACTGCACTTGAGTGTAAAGCCTTAAGCTACTTTTCTGCTCCCCCAGGCTAGGGACAGAAATTACACATAAACTAGTTTAAGTGATCAGAAATTGGTTTAAACCTGTAACAGAATAGAAGTTCAGTGCACATAAACCAGTTTCAAGATGGCTGAAACTGGTTTAAGATAAACCTGGCTGAATGTACTGTCAGATTTAACTGATTTGGGTCAAACCAGTTTATGAAGCTTTTCTCTGAGACCCCTTCCTGGTTCAAGTTAAATCAGAGTATGGCCCTGCCCCTCTGCTTCCTAGCTGGAGCAGTGAGGGCTGGCTGTTGTGGGGATGGGAGAGGCAAGGATGCAGCCCAGTCTACAATGTGGGGAGGGGACTGTCTCTCCCCAAGGCAAACCCCAGCTGAGGTCTGGGGCCAGGGAGGGGGTCTAAATACTCCTTCCCCTACTCAAGCCGCTGGGTGTAACTGTGGGCTACAAATCCCAGAGGCACCTGGAAGCAGGAAGAGGAAGTGATGAGCAACCCTGAAGAGTCCTGCTGGTATAATTCTGGACTGCAAATCCCAGAAAGCTCACAGGCAGCAAGAAGAGGAGGTGAACACACAGCCAGAGAGCCCTGCTCTAGCACCCTCTGGCTTCTGGCCTAAGCTGTTGCAGGCATGTGGCTGCATTTCCTGAACCAAAAGTAAATGTCTGTTCACTTCTGTTTCAGTTTAATCTATGCAGTCTAGGCTAATGAGCAGACTGAATCAATTCAGCCTTGGGCTTCTTACTGTTTGTACTTAGCCCCAGTCTTGGTTATTCAGGGACTACAACAACTACCAGGGTAACTGGGAGTACCCCTCAAATATGCTATAACCGTATTGGGACTTCTGTGTTAGCTGAGTTTGAGGTGGATCACGAGTGTCCATTCTTTCTACCCCTTGTTTGACATCCACATGCCCCTCCCCATCTAATACACCTGCTATTTTGGGGGGAGAAGGAGCAGGTGGTGTAAAGGTAGAGGGCCAGATTCCATTTTACTTAGGTTCATACATAGATTTAGGTGTCTAAGTGTGATTCTGTCCCACCTTGCACGAGTTTATGAAAACCTGTTAATACAAAAGGTGGGGTGGTGGGTTGCAGTCCTCCACCTCATTGCTTTTTTATGACTCAATCTTAAGGGTAAGATGATGGCATGTAACAAAATTAGATGCCATGCTGATTTTCAGGGATTTGAATAGGGTGGACTAGAATTACATTTAGGTGCTTAAGTCCACCTAGATGTCCAGTAAGTGGAATAAAATCTGGTACAGAATCCTCCTGAAAAGGGCAGCTTTCTGCATGGCTTTCCCCGGGGTGGGGGTTGAGGTGAATCAGGACAACCACCCTGGACTCACGCTTTGGGGGGCCCCACAGACAGTCCCATACAGGCCTTGCTGTGGCCACCATCAGCTGCCACTGCCAAGTGCTGCTAGCTCTGGCTCCTTGCCACATCCCTCTGCTTTGGCTGCTTGCCACCTCCCGCCACTGGCTCCAGCTGCTCGCCACACCCCCACCTCTGCCAGCTCTGCCCAGTTGTCACCTGCACTGACTCTGGCCACTTGCCACCAAGGTTCCCTCTAAGCTGCATGTGTTTGCAGCCACACACAATAAAAAATCTTGCTGCACAGTAACTTTTTAATTCCACGCACCTGCCTGGAGAGGAGCTGGGCTGTGGCTTCCTGTAAACTTTGGGTGTGGAGCACAGTAGAGGCACTGGGGCCAGCACAGGACACTTACTGGTGGTAAGTTACCACTCAGCTGCATGGGGGCCACTCTGCTCTGCTCCTCACTCCTCCCTCCACTTTTCACTCGTCGCTGCTCCAGCATCCCCATGGGGAGGGAGAGTGGCATGGGAAGGCAGCGGCTCCTCCCTGAGGCAAGGCAGGGGCAGGAATTGGGGCTGGAGCAGAATCGTTCCCCAGCGTCTTTGGGTGAGCCTCAAGCTGAGCCCCAACCCCATGTGCCTCCCCAGCCAGGGTGGTTGGAGAAATGGAGAACCTGCCTTGGTGTGTCATAGCCCCAGGCTTCAGGGCTTCTGCTGATCACCTGAAGGAGCAAGGAAGAGTTTGCCCCTCTCAGCTTTAAGCCCCGGACATTGGCCACAGCCAGAGGTGGGAGATGGGTGCCCCCACAGGTTTTGAGAGACCTTCCAGGTGCAAGGACTGTGGAGGTTTTCTCCCTGCCTCTAGCATGGGGAAGGGTCAGTTGTCTAGGTCTGTTTGAACACATCGTGCCCAAGAAACACCCTGCCACTGACATGGCAAAGGTCTCAGTGCTCCTGTTGTGTGTCCTGCTCCCATCCTGTGGCCTGCGGTGGGGTTTTGGGGCAAGGGCAGCCCTGGATCTACAGTGGGCGAAAGGGGCTGGAGTGGATGTTGTGAACCTCTTTGCACAGTTGTCTGCCAGCATGTGCAGGGGCCTCGTCTGGGATTTCCCAGCAGGTCACTTCTAGTCTTATGCTCCTGAATGCAGGCATTCCCCTGGCGTGTGCTGAAGCGGGGAGGCAGGACCAATTCGGGAACAGACCAAAGTGTTGTGCTCATGGACCAAAGCAGTTAGCTCGTGGATTGCTAACCCTTAGAGGAAACATTGCTTGCCACCTCCTGCTCCACTAGCTCTGACTGCTCGCCACCCCTTCCCCTCACTCTGCCGGCTCCAGCCACTCGCTGCCAGCCCCCTCTCTCCTGGGCCCTGCTCAGGATATGTCCTGGGCCCTGCACACCCCTAGGGTTGGCTCTGGCTTTCTGTCTGTATCGCTGAGGTAGTCCCAGGCACTGAGGACTGAACCCAAAGAGACTCTCTGTTGTCAGTATTCACCTATTGCTTGGAAATTCTGTTGAAACACTTTTAAATTCCTTCCTAGGAGTCTGTGATCCAAAGCCCATGAAGGGAATATATCTCTGAAGGCAGAGAAGAGCCTAATATTTTGACAAAGTGAATTCAATCACACAGCTAGACAAGTAGTGGTTTAATAAAAATCTGCTGAGGGTAAGCAGTATGTCAAGCTATTGAAACCAGTATTTGATTTAGCTTTTCTAGGTTTTGGGGTTTCAAAAGCAGTATAAATACATTTCAGCCAAACTGTTGTGGAAATTGAGTAACTGATGCGATATTCATTAATAAGTATTGTATTTCATTAAAAGCAGAGGCAGTGTGAACTATGCAGTTTGACAGGTTTTTGGAAGGTCAGTTCCCAGTGGTACAAAGTTACCTTAGGTTTAGAAAAAATGTATGAAAATCTTTTATGAACTGGAAAAAAACGTTTTATAGTGGAGTACAAAGCCAGGGTTTGCCACTCTGATTTGTGATGTGGATGACAAAAGTAGAGTTCAGAAAAGCTTAGCAGGAATGGAGACATCATAACCCCATTAGAGAGAGAGAGTCATTTGAAAACATTGATACATATGCCCTTTGGCTTTGGGAAAGTTTGGATTGGGTTCTGAACTCCTTAGCTCTCTCTTCCCTAAGGGACCTTTACCATAGTGCTTGTTCCCAGTGATTGAGAGGTCAATTCAATATCAGCTTCTTCCTTTTCCTCTGTATACTAGTGGTGGCGTTGGGAGGTCTAGTAGGGCATGTCCGTTTGAAATGCCCTTGGGAAGGCCTGGCTTCTCAACCAGTTGGTGGTAGGGTAATAAGATGGGGCACTTTGCTTTATAATTTCTTACTGTGGTAACTTAGGTTACTTTCCTCTTCCTAAACGCTTAGTTCAAGAAGAGACTTTGAGTGTAAATGGGCTTCCTTATTCATGGAAGTCACCCAGTGAAATCAACAGGAGTTTTGTGACACACAGGCTCAGTCCAGAATTCCTAGTTCCCTTTTGTATGCACACATCTTATAAATGAATTTAAAAATGAGCTTTGATTGCATCTGGCTTGATGTGGCTTAAAAAAGCATGGCAGGGGTGGGGAGGTAGTTATTATTTAGCGCTCCAGCTGATAGGAGAATGAACATGTTTAAGCAAACTTTCTCATGTAATCTAATTTCAGGGGCACTTCGAATGCTTGCAATTGCTGTTAGACACAGCAACTGTTAGGCCAAGACTAAAATAATCACATTTGTTTTTTCTGTATTCCTATTATGTTAAATAGCAGCCTTGAGAGATAGTTGAGGTTGACAGATTAGGCCAGAAGTGATATTTAGTATGGAAGTACTGAGACTAATGCTGTATTACAACAGTTACTGAACATTCTCTTTTTACACTGTTAGCAAGCATGTTTCAAAAAGAATAGCTTTAGGGATTAAATTATTCTGCTATATTTTGCACTAAAATATTAAAGCAGTTTGAATCTGAAAATGTTTAAATTGTCTACTACACTAAGAAATAATAAGGAAAAATGGCAATGAATGAGCTAACTGCATTCACTTGCCGCTGAACAACTTTGAGGTAAGCAGACTATTCTAACTTTTCTCTGAGCCTAACTTGCAGAAAATGAACTGTTCCAAACAGGATATTTTACCACACCTTTAACTCTCCTACCAAATATGAACTTTCATTTCTACTTAAGAGAACTTTTATAGTCTTTTCTCCTGTCCCTGAAGAAAGGTGCTTGTACCTGAAAGCTTGCAATTCAAGAACTTTTTTTTCAAAAATCTAGTTGGTTTAATAAAGTATACCACCTCTACCATGTGTTCTGATTCCTTCTGCATTCACTGAATAACTTCTCAGGGCTCATGTTGCTGTTGTAAAAGTGTTTACCTGGCATTTGTGAAGTCCATACTATGGATAGCACAAATACTGGTATGCAGGTTACTCTCACATCAGATGTGTTTCAAACTGTATTGGAAGAAAAAATCTTTGTCTCTATAGTCCTTTCTGTGTTGGGTCTTTTCAGTGAGATTGCCAAGAAGGGTCCCTCTTCTGTCTGGTGGAACAGATTTTTATTAAAGCACTATTTGTCTACCTATGTGATTGAATTCACTTTGTCAAAATATTAAATTTTTCTCCTGCCTTCAGAGATATACTTTCTTTGTGGGCTTTGCATCACAGATTCCTGGGAAAGCATTTAAAAGAGTTTCAGCTAGAGGTGCACCAATACATTAGTTGCATATTGGATTGGCACCGATAAAAGGAAAATTACCACTGGCTATTGGGTTTTTTTGGCTGGAGTAGCCAATAATGTTCACCAATAAATATAATATGCCTTCTGGCCAGGGCCCCTGGATGCCGTGTGCAGGTGCATACATGTACGTAGCCAGGAATGTAGCTGGGCAGTGTGGAGAGCAATGCCTTGCAGGTAAGTCTGGGGGGGGGGGAGGAGCATGGAAGTGGGGTGCAGACCAAGGCCCCCAGAGTGAGGGAGGGTGTGGGGCAGAGGCAGCACCCCACCACCGTGCACATCCTCTGGGGAAGGCATGGAGGGATATGTGCACTACCAGATTTGTGTGTGGGGCAGATGCAGGCTTCTTGCTGTGGGCTCTGGTCTCTCCATTGTGCTGTCTTTCCTTCAGGAGCCCCGCATTGGCCATGTGCCCCCTGCACATCCAGCAGCAGTGGGGTGGTGAGTTGTGCCTCCTACTGCGAGGTGTGCAGGGGTCACATGGCCAGTGCACAGCCCCCAGGGCAAAGGCAGCAGGGCAGAGAGCCCCAAACCCACTGTGGGCAGCCCACATCCACTCTCGCCCCACTCGGCATGACTCCACTTAAAAGCGTCCCTGCACTTAAAAATGGTGGTTTCATAGTTCATAGTTTCATAGTTGATACAGTTGGAAGAGACATGAGCAAATCATCAAGTCTGACCCCCTGCCATGGTAGGAAAGAATGCTGAGGTCAAATGACCCCAGAAAGGTGTTCATCTAGCCTTCTCTTAAAGACCCACAGGGTAGGAACGAGCACCACTTCTCTTGGAAGTTGGTTCCACATCCTAGCCACCCTAACTGTGAAGTAATGCCTCCTGATATCTAGCCTGAATCTACTGTCCGTCACCTTATGGCCATTATTCTTTGTTACCTCCAGTAGTGTTCGGGGGAACAGGGACTCTCCCAATGCCTGCTGGTCTCCCTTGTCCAGTTTATATATGGCCACCAGTTCCCTTTGTGGGGGCCGAGTATAGCCAGATGGGGTTTCTGGTACTTCGACCAATGGAGTAGAATTAGGCACAGATGCGTATTGGTTAACTTGAAAAATAACTTTACTTACAAACTGAAGTACAGGGACTCATGTCGATGTACGCAGTGTAGGTACCTTCCATAGAGTTGCAAACCGGGTAGAATTCTACTTTCTGAGCATGCAGGGTACGGGGTACGTCGGGACGATCGGCGATGGGGAGTCGTTGGTGGGTGATCAGGCCTCCAACTTTGCTCCGAGATGTATGCGGAACTCTCTTCCAAGGTTCACACAGAGTTCTCCGACTTGGGTGGAAACTGCCCTAGCTTTTATACGGCTAGCAAGCCAATTGCTAGTCGCCAGGTAGGAATAATTTACAACGAGCCAATAGGTAGTATGCGTGCAAATGCTGCAATTGCTAGGTTTGGTGGGGACTGATCACTGTACCAAGGTTTTTCCCGCTGTACCGAGGGACTTTTGCACCAAAGAATCGCGTTGTGCCCGAGAAATTCTGCTGTGCTGAGGCACTTTTAATCACTGAGCACAGATACCCCTCTCAGCCTCCTCTTGTGGAGGCTGAACAGGTTCAGGTCTCATGGCCTCTCCTTGTAGGGCCTGTCCTGCTGCCCCCAATCATGTGTGTAGCCCTCCTCTGAACCCTCTCGATGTTTTTTACATCCCTCCTGAAGTGGTGGCGGTGCTTGAACTAAAGCTCATTTGACATGCCTTAGTTTAAGTGCACCTGCCGCCATTTTAAAGTGGTGGGATGCTGATCCCCTGGATCTGCAGCTCTGTCCCACTCCCTGCCTCCGCCCTGGGTCCCATTCACCACCCTGGCTGGGCAACACCCTCAGCCCCTGCCCCACTCCCTCCCTCACTGTGGGCCTCAATCTACCCCCACCCAGACCTCTTCCCTCCTTCACACCCCTTCGCCTCCACAGACTTACTTGCTGGGAGCTGCTTTCCCCACTGCCCAGCTGCTTTCCTGTAAATCAGTTATCAGGTCCATATCAGCCAGTATGGCTGGTTAATAGAATCAGGTATTGGTATTGGCCAAGAAAATCCTTACCAATGCACCCCTAGTTTCAACAGAATTTCCAGGCAATAGGTGAATACTTCTGATAAGTGAAAGTCTCTTTGGGCTCAGTCCTCACTGCCTGGGTTTACCTCAGGTAATACAATGTTACAGTTGTGTACTCTTTCATAGATTTTTTTTTTTTTGTTGAGAGCTAGTCTGAGACTACAAATTCATTCTACCTTGGCTACAGAAAAGCCAGAACCAAAGGGGAATGATTTCTCTTCATCCCTGTTTGTGTGAATTGAAGTGGTGATCAAAGGTAAAAGATCATGTGTTCTGGCACTGTTTCCTTGAACTATATGCTGTTTCTAAGGATAAGTTTTCTGCTTGAGCATAATGGAAAATTCAGACAGATCTAAGATAATGCGGAACTAAATGCAAAGGAAGATTGGAAAATACTGAGATTATATATAATTTTCTAAAAAATGTGTCTGCAGTGTCAGAACAAAACAATCTTTTTGATAATATCCAGAAAGAAGTAAATTGTCATGTAACCCTTGACAATTCACGTAATTCTCTTTAGTAACTGTATCAGATGGCCTGTAACTTAATAATTTGGGATTAGACAAGTGTCCTAAATGAATTTCTGTATAGAGTGGTATCCCTATTTTGATGCTTGAACAAGAACACATACCCTTTTTCATGAAGATATTGAATTTCTGCTGCAAGCAGCAAAACTGAAATCAGAGCTACTCTTTGCATGTTCTGTCTCCAGGTTATAAAAGAGTATAAATGTAGAATTTTTATGTAAATTTTCTACGTTCAAAATGTTGAGCAAGATAATGTTTTAATGGGATGTGCAATGCCCTATTAACAGACATTCATTGCTGTGGGATAAGTGTATAGGTAGTAAAGCAACATGCACACCATCTTGAGCTGATGTCACTATTGACTCGAAACCGAGGACTCATGGTTCATAAAATTCAATATGGTTGCAGCCGGGTCTTTTGGAAGTTGTGCCCTATGGCCCCATCTGTTTTGACGGAAATTAACTAATTTCTGGCAAGTGTCGTCCTTTCATTGCTCATTTCTAATTTGCTCAAGTCTAGTAGCAAGATTTCCCATCCACCCATTTTTTATCTGTTTTGAACATGTATGGCTTTTTCAAAGTCTCCACCATGATTCATGAATTGTTCACTAAAATACCCTGCATTCTTGTTGCTATATGGTATTTAACTTGGCAAATTGAATGGGTTTAGTCAACAAGACAAGTAAATGCAGTAAAGAGCTATGTGTTGAGTATACACAACAAAGCAGGAGGTGCTGGCACCTTTCAAGATGGAATCTTGTTTCTAACACCCTAATTATCTATTCACATATTCCAACAAATTCAAGACAGCTGCTTCTGAGGCTTTATGTCACTCATCCAACCTGGGCCTAAGAATACTAGATGTATCTTCAATGTTAAACTTGGTATTTGTTGATAAGTTGTACTAATTATTAAATGACTGATTTAAAAAATGTAGGTAAACTTAAAGACCGTTAGACTCTAGTTAGAACTAGAATAAAATAAACTGTTTAGTAGGAGTAATATATTAATGATGGTCTCTAACATGATTTCATCTCTTATGGTTGAGAAGCTGTAAAAGAAACTTGAAATTAAGAAGCTTGTTATCTGGCAGGGCCAGTCCCTTAAGGGCTAATGTTTTCATCCCTCATTTGTAACACACTTCTTCTGCCAAACAAAGAGGGCATGCCCAGGCACTGCACTTCTGTGTGTCCAAATACATGTCTCAGGCTAATGTTCTACTGGTTTCACTGGAATGTTACTGTACGGTTGTAATTCTGTAGCACTTTAAAGCTGGTCTAACATCTCTCCCAACTATCCAGTTGGTCCAATAAAAGTTATTGCTAAAAAACACCTTGCTATTGGAATGTAATTAGTAGCCTAAAACTGGGGAGATGATGAACAGCAAAAGGGTTAATCGCAGAGGTAGACTAGCTGCACACCTCTGAGACAGGGTTGTCTCATAAGCTGCATTGGCCCAAGAGCAGCCCTAAGAGGTATTATGACTCAGTAGCCCTCCCCTCCCCACCTCAAAGCATAGATTGCTTGCCTCTTGTTCAGGGGTGAATAGCATGCTGTTACCAGACTGTCTTAGCTACACTGGCTAAGGCATTTGTGGGGAAAAAAAATTAAGGTGCCATCCATCTCCCACTTTCTGCCCACTCACTTGGTTCGGAGAGTGCTCTTTGACTGGTAGGCCTGTGTGAGTCGGCAGTGATCTGATCCGGCTTCATATCCAGGCACTTCAGATGGCAGTGATCCGATCTGGAGTTCTGGGCTGGGTTTCTGCCTTGATTCGGCCAAAGTGGCTCTGAAGCTTTGGAGCTGCCTCGGAGATCCGGCTGTAGGGTATAATGGGGGAATCAATGAAATATCTATAACTTTGTTGCTTTTTTTTTAATCCAATTTGGATGAAACTTGCAGGGATGGTAGCTTGTGCTGAGAGCATGGAACATGCCAAGTTTCAAGAAGACCGGTGCAGGAGTTTTGGGGGAACTGTACCCCAAATTCTTGAAAGCAAAACTCCTGTCATATCTGTGTTACATCACAGCGGGTCAAAACTGCAGGGGTGGTAGCTCTTACTGAGGCTACAAAGCCTGCCAAGTTTCAAGAAGATTGGTGCATGGGTTTGGGGGGAACTGCACCCCAAGCTGTGGACAAGCAAAACTCTTGACATGGGTGACGTGTGTTAAGGTGCAATGGGGTGAAAGCTGCAGGGATGGTGGCCCCTGTTGAGGCCACAATGCCTGCCAGCTGTTGAGATCGGTGCAGAGAGGGGGTCTGGAGCCCTGCACCCCTAGCTGCTGACAGGCAAAACTCGTGCCATGGGTGCTTGTGGGACTGTCTGTCTGTCTTGGGACAGTTGATTGTCTGTATTGATTCTTTCCTCTCCGTAGCCTAGTTTTGTAGTTGCTAATTGATGGCAATTAACTGGCTACATTAGCTAGGTCCTGTGTACTGAGGTGATCCCTGAGTGAATCATGATTGATTGGTAACTGGTAACACAGTAGCTTAGCAGCCAGGACTGCAGTAGTGTCTCCCCTGCTCCAAGACAGACACAGTCAGTCCCACAAGCACCCATGACATGAGTTTTACCTGTCAGCAGCTAGGGGTGCAGGCCCCCAGAACCCCCCTGCACCTATCTCCTCGACAGCTGGCAGGCATTGTGGCTGCAGTAGGAACCACCATTGTTGCAGCTGTCACCCCGCTGCGCCTTAACACACAGTGTCATCCATGTCATGAGTTTTGCTTGTCCGTAGCTTGAGGGGCAGTTCCCCACAAACCCCTGCACCAATCTTCTTGAGACTTGGCAGACTTTGTGGCCTCAGCAAGAGCTACTAGCCCTGAAATTTTGACCTCCCTGTGTTGTAACACATAGACATCACAGTTTTGCTTTCACGAATTTGGGGTGCAGTTCCCCCAAGCCCCTGCACCGATCTTTTTGAAACTTAGCAGGCTTCATGCTCTCTGCAGAGTCTACCACTCCTGAAAATTTCGTCCAAATCAGACAAAAAACAACAAAGTTATAGATATTTTATTGTTTCCCCATTATACCCTATGGCTGGATTTCCAAGGTGGCTCTGAGGCAGCTCCAAAACGCTTTGGAAGCTCCGAACCACTTTGGGAAACCTAATGAAGCCAGCACTTCGACCTGGACATGCTGCTTTGGATCCCAAAGTGTCCGAAGCTTCTCCAGATCTGAAGCTGTGTTCAAAGCCTTGCACCGCCCTAGTGACTAGTTGCTCCTGCATGCTCAGAGCCAAGATCCAGGGCAGGTTTTTCTGGGATGGAGGGGTTGCAGCCATTGTCCTGCACTGCTGGGAATCCAAGCCCCCATCTAGCCCCAGGTTACTAAAAGTAAACTCCTCAGTATGTTTTCTAGTCGAGCACTGATGACAGGTCACCTTAAATAGGCTCCTGGGTTTAAGCAAGTTGCTCAAGGCCATTTTTTCAGGCTTCAGTTTAAAGAGATGCATGTGCTAAAGGTGGCTGATGTAATAATCTTGTATCTTGTCCCTCTTCAGACTGAATAATGACATAACTACTAATAATATTAATCCTGGGTCATACCTGTCATTGCTCTATGTTTCAGCAGTTCCCCAGGCACTAGCAGATAGCTGTGACAGATGGCTGTGATTAATTACAGTGACCGAGCTGATATGATTTTTCCTCTGGACAATATCTTTAACATTTCTTCCTTGAAGACAAAATTCAGTGTAGCAGCTGTAGTTTTGTAGTGCTCAGTGGTACATATCTGGAACAATATTTGCATTGCTCATTTCTGCAAGTTCTGTAATTGGATGTACAGCATTTGCGATATTCAGTGAGGGGGAAAGTGTGGTTGTTAGTTAATCCTAATTTACTGTAACCCTGGCTGACTCACCTGTATAAAGGGGCCTTCCCAAGGAAGCAGCTGTTCCTTGGTAAAGCAGGTGGGGCAGTAGGGAAAGCCGTCCATTGGCTCATTAACATTCAGGCACAGCATAGGAGCCAGATCATGCTCTGTTGCAGTACATTTACAACAGGCATCTGTTTGATTTGCTGCTAAGAGTGAAAACTGATCATGGTAAGGGAAAACTGGATGCCAACATTGGCAAATCATGCAGCTGCCAGACAGACTGCTTTCTTCTTGAATGCATGGTGAAGATAAAAGCGTTCTTCTGTGGATGTTTAACTGTGCACCGAGCCTCTTTTCTCTTGAGACAGTGTCATTATCCGAGTGGACCTTAAGAAGTGTGTTTAGTAATCCTGTCTTTCACTTGGTGGACCTAATGCAGCTTGGCTTTTTAATAGATAATCAGTGATTTCTCTGATAATGGACAGGACAATCAGCTTCTTTCTCTTCAGACATTCAGGGGAGAACTTTAAAGTGGCTGCTCCTGCTGTACAGTTTTCAAGAAGTGGACCACATCTGTGCCTCTGGTAACTCTCAGTAACTTTCAGTTTGCTAGACCTCTGCCACCAAGCACACTGGAAATAAGTTTCTCAGATTCAGTGGAAGGGTTTTCTGTTATTGCTTTGCCCATTAACCATTAACATAAGGTTCCTCCCTTTAAACATACAAAAGGGACAGAGGTTTGACAGGCACGGCCAGAGCACGGTCCACTTGTTTCTTGAGGACGGGGGTATTCTAGACATCCAGAAGCAAAGAGCCAGCAGGATGTGCTAGTCCATGGGGTGGAATTTCTGCTCCTTTCCATTCCTTGTCACGACCAGATGATTGAATACAGCATCCAAGTAAGTCTGGATTTCTTATAGGTGAGGGGTCAGGCTGGGTGATACTTGGCATTTAAAGTGTTTGTTGATGGCATCAGAGGAGGAAGAAAAAGAAAATAGAAACAAAAGGAGCTTGAAACGGTGGAGGACTCATTTCCTTTAACATGTGGACTGTTTTCTGTGACCAGTTCCATAGTTCAATGTGTCTCAGTAATTTAGTCTACCAAGAAGGGGTTATGGAAATAACACCAGATCTGTCTTGGTGGTAATTTTAAATGCTGGTATTTTGCTTATCATGTACAATATGAGGGAAATCTTTGGGTTATAATGTGCTGGCAAGATCATATGACTCTTGGATGGATCCTAACTCCTGCATTTGGGAAACTGCGTGTTGTACTATCTTCCTTACTGTGAAGTAGCATAGATTTTCTTTTTCTCTATGTGCAGCTAACTTCCAGTTCTAAATAGCATGTGCTCCTTTTCCCAGAATACAGGTTCTCTACCCCCTGAATCTCTGGAAGTACCATCAGATTTAAAAACGGATGATGTCCCCTGTACAGTTGGGATATGTATATTAAATATGCTGAATTCACTGCAGCTCTTGATAACTAGAGAGGTTCTGCACTTGCTTATACCCAGGCTGTATTTGGCTTACAGTGACTATGTTTTTGTTAATTTTGGCTGAGCAGGTTGGAAAGGAAGCCAGTGTTAAATGCAGCTCTGCTGGCAAGCTCCTTTATGCTGCTTTGGCTCCAATGCCTATTTTGTTAAAAATGTGTTCTAAAAAAATTACGTTCTTGGGGTGAAAGACAACTTGAGTCTCCTATTGAATAAATAGCAAAAGTTTTGCAGGTCTCTGCTTTTAATATTAATTAGTACTGTGGGTCAAATCCTAGGGAGATGACAGGGATATAGCTTGAGGTCAGAATTTGGCCTTGGTTGCTTTTTTTTTGTTCCAGATTTTTACTAGATGATATCCCACTTTTAGTCTGGTAAAAGTAAACTCACTGCCATTTGTTTTGTTTTTAGAGAGCAAACACATTTCCATTTGGAATATGTGGTGGTCATACAAATGATGCAAGCTTGCTATCCTTTGCTGTTTATCCTTGCACGCACATCCTGGCATGACCTAGATTGTTCCAAATAATCTTCATTCTTTTTTTCCAACTCTGATGTTATCAATGTACCTTCCTGTATGAGCATGAAATTTCCTGGGTGTGTAGCAGAGACACATTCTTTTTTCTGGCTGCTTTAACATATAGTATATTTAAGACTATATTTAAATATACCATACCACTGTATATTAAAATGTCACATATGTTTTATTAGTTTGCCATACTTCACTTTCATGACAATGGGAAGCACAGCATCTTGTCCAGATTTAGTTATAATGTGATAAAAGACGGAGGTGAGCTGGTCCACTTCTTGCAAAACACAGTAGGCCAAAAGAAAAATGTAAAATTAAATCCACAACTTTATAGGAGGCCAAAATATCATAGGAATGAAGTATTCAGAAAGGATGCCGTCAATATCATCCAGCTTCTGAGCTAAGCTTCGCATTCCATTATTCTTGGTTGTATAGAGCTGAGAATTGGTCTGTAAGACCTGTTTTATATGGGTGAGTAATATGTGCATCTGTTCTGAAGTTTGGTCATGTTAATGTGTATTGAGATTTCCACAAGTGGCCAAACACTGTTCCCATTAACATCTACGTATTAACTTTATAGGAGCAGAGGTATGCCAACTATGAATTCTTTTGAAAATTCATCCTAACAATTCAGAGTGCTGGACTACATGAAGCTGATTATTGATTCTTAACTAAAATACAAATTACTGTTTCTGATTTAGGGCCAGATTCAGGGAAGTAGGTGGAAAAATTTCCATTCATTTCAGTAGGCATTGGATCTGGGTCTAATGTAGTGTTATATAAATGACTACAATAGTGACAGGCTAATAAATAATTCAGCACAAATATTTATTTTACTATCTGTTCTCTTCTATTCTTGCTTCATTTAAAAACAGATTGAAAAATTCTTTTATTTTTTTTTCCAAGTATTTTCAAGATTTTATTAACAAAAGGTCTGCTTGGCCTGCCAATTTATTTGAGATTTGAGGAACTTCACAATTCATGCTGTCAGTTACTTATATCCTATTATGTCAAAGGCTTTTTCATTATCTGACTTGAGTAACAAAGCAGTACAGAAGGAAGAGCAAAGCCTACAAACAAGGCACCAACCCTTCCTCTCAGTTTCTGATCCAGCCATCATCAGCTATACTTCATAACCTCAAGGCTAGACTGCAGTGCACTCTACATAGGGCTGCCCTTGAAGTTGCAGCTGGTCAGAGCGTGGCTGCCCTCCTCCTGATGGGGGACAGTCACCAGGAGCACATAACTCCAGTCCTCCAGTAGCTTTCTGGGCACAACTCAAGATGTTCGTTTTGATTTATAAGTTCTTAAATGGCTTGGGTTCTACATGTCTATGGGACTGCCTTCTTTACACCCCATTGCTATTCCTTAGGTCAGCTGAAAGCAACCTCCTACAGTATACCAAGTCCACTTCATGAAAGTACATGGGAGGTCATTCTTGGTAGTTTGTTCCTTAGCTCTGGAACTTCCTGCCTCTTTTGAGGCCCATGAGAACCTGAGCCTAGGCATCTTTTGGAAGTGCTGCTGCAAAAGACCTTTCTGTTTGGGCAGGTATTTAGTTACCAAAGCTAGGGGGAGATGCTGTTTAGTGGGCCTCAGCTTTATTTATTTATTTATTTATTTTTATGCTAAATATCTTTTAAGTTGTTCTGTTTCTCTCATTGCCTTTATTGGGAAAGATGGCAGATAAATTGCACTCATATATCTTCTTATTCTAAGTTTTGGTGAAGATGCAAGTATTTGGGCTAATAAATATTTTACTTTTCAGAAGTATCCAACTAGTGAAGAACAGGGGCCTCTTGTTTCTTCATTTAACAGCTTTAAATCAATGTGCCTTCAATTCTAGGGGTTTTTTCTTGGTTTACTTTCATAGATTTCATAGACATTAGGGCTGGAAGGGACCTCATATGATCATTGGGTCCAACCCCCAGCCCAAGGCACATGAAGTCAGCTAGGGTCAAAGGATTCCAGCAAGATAAGCATGCAAATGTTTCTTAAAAGTGTCCAGAGTAGGTGCTTGCACTACTTCTGGAGGAAGTCTATTCTAGTCCTTGGGGGCTCAGACAGTAAAGAAATTTTTCCTTATGTCCAGCCTAAAAATGCCTTGCAGGAGTTTGTTACCACCGTATCCTTGTCATCCCTTGGGGTGCTCTGGTGAACAGGTGTTCCCCCAGATCCTGATGTACACACCTTATATACTTATAGGCTGCCACCAAGTCATGCTTGAGCCTGTGCTTCTCCAGACTGAAGAGTCCCATAGCTCACAGCCTCTCTTCATAAGGCCTGTTCTCTTGCCCTCTGATCGTGTGTGTGGCTCTCCTCTGGATTCTTTCAAGCTTCTCCATATCCTTCCTAAATTATGGAGCCCAGAATTGGATGCAGTACTCCAGCTGTGGCCTCACCAAGGCCGAGTACAGTGAGAGGATGACATCCTGGGTCTTGCTCGAGATGTGTGGGTAGATACTTTGATATGATAAAGATTAAAATCAAGCTGCAAATTCTCAAATAGTGGTAAAATGTTCCCTAAAAAGGTCTGCAATATTGAGTTTGAAACAAAACTCACTCTTTATTGTTTGCAGATATTTGTTGGATTTTTTTCCCCTCTACTGTGCAGCTCTGTCCAGAATGTAAACTGCAACAAAGCGTTGTATTTGCCTGTTTTAACTGAAATTTATTCTGCATTCAGTAAGATAATTAATTCATAAACAAAAAAGTAGTAGTTAGGAGAGGTGCATTCCCCAAGGCTCTGTATTTATTTTCTTGTAAGGACAGGGCACATTCTCCAAAGAGAACAACATACTAGATATCAAAACAAGACCACAGAGAAAATATCAAGCCTGTTTTGTTTTCTTTACTTCTGGTCATCTCTCTTGCTCTCATGACCTATAGTATTTTCAGCACTGTAGCCTGCGTCAGTATGCCATCCATACTCTGTGTGCCTCTGGTTTGTATATAACTGTATGGGTTTAAAGCCCACTGCCCAAGTTCCCTACATGGGATTGCTTTCTGTAATTCATATCAGTGACAGTACATGCATGCATTTGTGATTTGTATCCTAGAGGTTTATGAATGTCACTCAGCCCAATAACCTAGACTGGGCCATGGCTGCTTGCATCCAGTTTCTATATATGTCTGTAAAATGCCTTTACGGAAAGAAAGGAGGCACTGGTCAGTGCTTTCAAGGGCTGGACTCGGGCATGTGCAAACTGGGTGGCTGCCCTGGGCCTAGACGGAAAGGGAACCTGAAAATGGTAATGGTAATAATAGACAGACAAGGTTCCTTGAGTGAATTTGATATCTTTTATTAGACCAACTCAGATGATTGGAGAATAGTTATTGAGCAAGGTTTCAGTTTCAAAAACCCTTCATCAGGCTAAGGAAGCTTCAGTTACTGAAGTGCTGAAGATTCCTTAGCCTGACAAAGGGTTTTTGAACCCGAAAGCTTGCTCAATAACTATTCTCCAACCATTTGAGTTGGTCTAATAAAAGATATCAAATTCACCTAAGGAACCTTGTCTGCCTATGTCCTTGGACCAACATGGCTACAACCGAAACCCCTGCAATGGTAATAATAATAAGTTATCATTATTAATTATTATTAGTATTATTATTGTCTCTGGCAAAGGAGTGCCTGATAGTTTGCCTGGGGCCACCAGGAGTCTAGGTATAGTGCTGGTGCTTCCTTTTACAGCTGGTTTATGAAGTGGGTCAGACCACTTTGTAGGCCATATTTCACATATGTAAAGAGTTATGAGTGCTCATGTTATGTTCCCTTCCTCCCTTTAATACAGGCAAAGTCCAAGCAGATTTCTTTATCAAATGCTGTCTCTCTTCTGGTCTGTCAGGTGCTGAGAAAGTTCCTGGTCCTGCTTTTATTCATTGGATAAAAAGTATAAAAGCTCTGTTTTCAAAGAAGGCAACTGCTCTTATTTCTCTTTTTTCAAACACTGTTATCAATGTCAGCAGTGGCCTTTTGTAATAAAAAGGATGTCACTTGCATTAAGTAACCATCTTTTCATCATCCTTTAACTCCATGCTCTTCTGGGAGTAATAGAGATGGGAGTTACTTGTTAGCTTAATGATAAGTAGTGAAACCCACTCTTCTGGTATATTGGGGCAAGGGAGTGGAAGTCAAGTCTTTGAAACCAAACCAGAGAGGAAAGGTAACTGGGTCTCTCTACATGTATTATTGCATTTGGTAAGGGAATGTAAAAAGAAGCAAAGACTCTTTTGTTTTGATTTTTCTTATAGAAATGGATTAATAAATAGGTCTTGCTGTACAACGCATATGGTTTATTACAGTCACGTGGTATAGACTGTTTTTATTGTATGTCCTCACTTCAGATTTTGTTTATACAAGAGAGGTCTGCACAAAGTTGAGCTGTGCCAGCCAGGCCACACCCCAAACATATAGCCATATGATAAAGTGTGGGAATGTGGCTCCTATGGGTGCAGACGCACATAACACTTGAACTGTTCCAAGAACATCGCTGATTGGGAGCCAATTCAGAGTTGTCCCTGGGCAGAGGTGTCCACCCACATACTGCTAAAGGTTCTAAGTAGACTCGTCACCATTTAGGGTTGCACTGTTGAAATGCCATCAGGATGTAGCAGAGTATCCAGACTCTCATGCCATCCAAATGGGAGTGGAGGGCTAGTCAGATGCTGGCAAGACTGTACAGCATCCTGCTTGTAATTGGCAGAGGACTGCATACCCTGGGGGCTTTCCAAGATCTCCCTGCCTTGAAAGCCACACTGTTAACTTCACCTCTTTACTAGAGATGCCGTACTCCAGAGTGCCAGGCCATTTTGGGGCAAGGGGAGGCAAGCCATACAACCCCCTTACTCCTTAGCAACCCCTCTACTCTTCCCTCATGGCTTTCAAGGCAGGGATTGAAAAGCCATGGAAACCTTGCGGGGTGAGGAGGGGTCCTCTCAGAGTGTGCAGTACCCCCTAGGAGCCACTGGTGCTTGCCACAGCAGCCTTCCTTACCTATACCCCTGTTAGCCTCCCAAGGTGGCAGCAGCAGTGGTGATCCGGCTTCTTGGAGCCTGGCTGGCCAGGCTCCAGTTTCAGACCTCTTGGTGGCAAAAACCCCCACCCTGCCGCACTGAAAATTACCAGCACGGTGAATGGGTGCACGTGCGCCACGTGCAGTTTTAGGCTTTTAATTTGTTTGACATGCCACGAACCGCATGTGTGTGCTCGTGGGGATGTGCCCTTGGGGTTTAAAGTGTATTTGAATAGTTTAAGTTTTACATCAGCCACACCCTATGAACTCGCACAATAACTGGGTCAAAGTTTAAAAATGGGACTGCTTTCTTTATTCTCTCCTGAAACACCCCATTCTGTCAGACAAGACCAATGTCAGTGCATTGCGGTCAGACAGGGTCAATTCAATACGTTTCATTTAGATTGGGATGGTGATTGAGTTTCAAGTACATTGGAATCTATTTGGGCTGCCGCATCATGCACTTAGATTTTTTTTTGGCCTCATCCAGTGTAGTAACCCCAGAAATAGCACACACATTTGCAGCTCTTTTAAATCCTCTTGCGCTAGCTTGTTTGTGACCTCTTTCATTTTATCACTGCATCCAGACCTCTCTTTCATACCTGCTAATAAAGTCTGACAGCTGACCTAGATGTAAAACAGCTGCATTTCATTGCATGTTGCCCCAACAAGTGGCAGATAGATAGTGCCTGTTAGCTTTAGAAAATTGGTAAAATAAGTAGATACAATAGTGGAAGGACACCTTGAGTTATCAGCAATCTCTCGAGCATGGACATCTGCTGTTTGGGGTAAAGAATCAACTATAATCCAATTTGAAGAACTTGCTTTGTAGTCTGCCAGTAAGTTACAGAGCTACCTGACTGCAGGATCTGATCAGGATCTCCAAGTCCAGTTCCAGGCTCTAGAAGGAAAACATGGTCTAATAGTGAAAAGACATGATTACAGATAGATAGCTAAGCACCGGATTTGACACTTCTTCTCCTGAATGGCAGAGCGTCAGGGTGGATGAGGCTGCTATAGTAAAGATCTGAGGTGAAATCTTGGCACCACCACCAAAGCCACTGAAAAAATCCCATTGATTTCAGTGAAGCCAAGATTTCATCCTTGGATTATATTTCAAATTACTTGTAACATCAGGGGAAATATATTTGGTTATCTTCAAGGGCACAGAATGAGCCTTTGCTTGAAAATAAAATCTGAAAAGCTGGGAAATGTATTCTTAGTCATGGCCTTCCGTCTTCCAGTTCAATTAATTTTTCCTTGAGCTGCAGGGTATTTGAATAGGATATGATCTGGCTGTAGAACACTGCTTGATTTGAAGCAGCCACAGGAAAGATCTTGATTCAGCCACGGGATTATCAATTTGGAATTTCAGATTAGTTTTCAAACTCTAGGGTCCTTTGGGTATGCAGAAACTAAACATCATTTTGTATAAAATGCATTCCCTTTTCAGATTTGATCCATATAAATGCAGATGAGTAGCTTTATCTCATTGATTTCTGTGGCGTTGCAAAGACTTAGCAAAATGGGCCCTAAAATGTTATGTCCTTGAGACTCTAGAGCAGATAGATAAACATGCAGAAAGGTCACTAGTGCTGTGAGAAGAGGAACTAATCATGTTTTAGACATGTCTTCTCCTCAAACAAGTTCCAAAAAACCATAATTTCTAAAACAAACACTGATAACTTGTGCATTCTGACTTAAAGCAAAGATTAATTAATATGTGTTGTTCTCTTTCATCCAAGATAAAATTGAAATTATTAGGAAGGAAAGAATCCAAAGAAATAAGAAGATGTTTGAGATTAGGATACTTTAAGAAAAGCAGTTTCCAGAATTGCTTCATCCAAAATAGAGAAGCAGGAAGACAGCACTAAACTTCTACCATATGAATTACTGGTTCTCAAAATAAACCTTAAAAAGTGGGGGTCAGGGGTGTGGGAGAAAGAGAAACAATGAAGTAATGTTTCATTTGACAATATGGAATAATACATTTGTATAAGGAAAGAAATGACCAGTGAGTTCATTAGGGAAGATGGAAGAATGACTTTCTGCTATTTGAAAAGTCATCATCTTAATAGATGTGATAGTGGAGTGAGTGCACTGATGTCCCCTAAGTTGCTCTGACTGACTCCCTGTTCCTTTTATTTTGCATAGTCATTTATATCAGTGCCAAGTCACTGGTAAACCACAGTGGTGGAGCCATTAGAACTCATCTGGCACTGATGCGAAAATCTCATAAAAGGGGAGGGCAAGAGACAATCAGACTTTGTAATTCTAGATAATTTCACAATTGTCTACCCCCTGCTTCCACACCTTAGAAATTACTTGGCAAAATATAATCTGTGCGTGTTGAACCAATGGTCCTCTGAGTTTTCATATTTATTATTTTCCTTATATGAAAAAATATTATTTATTTTCCTTCCTTCTTATACGTTTGTTATTACTTTTCTTGTACAGAAAGTACGTCTAGTTGGCATTTTGTAAATATATGTGGATTTTTCCGTGAAATCTCTAAAGTTTTGGAAAATCTTTAGAATTGGATTGCATTTTTTCTATAGCCATCTCCTGTTGTCAGACCTCATTCCTTTACTTTGGGGATCTAACCAAATTGGAGTATATTGGAGCTGGTGAGTTAGATCCCATCTTTCCTTTTTTATAGTCACAAAGACTGATATCCCTTTGGGTGGTTTTTTTTTCTTTCAGTGCATTAATGTCTGGATTGCACTTTAAGACTCAAGCTCTCTCTTAAAAGCTAGAAAGGCCCAGAATGCTTGTAGTCAGTTGAGTTCTGTTGGATTTTCCTTTACTAAAATGATAATAAAAAATCAACAAAGGACTCTGAAAGGCTTGTCTGAACAAGAATTAATTGTTGAGTTTTTATTGGGGTTTCAACCTCCAGTCCCTAACTGCATACATCTCTAATTATAGGCCAAGGAGTATGTTTGAATGCCTTGTAGAAGTCTGAAGAATCTATTTAGCTCAGGAACTGTTTCAAATCCTGAACAGCTTGTTATTTTGTTGGGCCTGCCTGCCTGCCTTCCTCTTTCTCTTCTAACTTTTCTTTTTTTTTTTCATTAGAACCACGTGGGTTATCTTTTTCTCTGAGTTCTTTTGAATGTTTCTATTCTAAGGAATCATATTATGCAAATTTACTTTTTACTTTGGAAATTCGTTTTTTGTTTTTCTTTTGGCACAAAGTCAAAGTCAATAGCAGAAGAGGAAGTTATTGAAAAGGAACATTGCTGGGTAGTCTGATATATGTGCCTGTTTAGCTCTTAAAAGCAACAAGTGGCCTTTGGAGAGGGAGGTTATTGTTTTGCACTTGCATCACTTCTATTTTAGAGAGAGGCAAGATATGACAAGTTTTACCTCTGGCTTCTTTAACAAGTCAGATCAGCTTATTGCCCCACACACAGTGCTGGGTATGAAAAGTTCACTTCCTATGCTTAGACTAATCCATGTTATTTAGATTTAAGACAATTGACTCTAATATATGTTAATATTTTAGATATTTGTAGTGTGTCAAGAACCTATAGCATCCACCTAAATGTAGTGTAAATTATACTATAAAAGCAAAGTTGTCAAACAAAAGAGCTGCCATACTTACTTGCTGGGAACTGGGCTCAATGTCTGTTTCTTGGAATTCTCAGTTACCTTGAGGCTTCTTAACAATGATCCCATGCTAAAGTCTCTTTCCATTGCCAGTGTAACTAGTGCAGTTGAGGATTCAGTACATCTTCTTTGATAGGGTAGGCAGGGATTAGTGAATATGATAATTCAGATTTAGAGAGTCAGTAATTTCCAGAAAGAAAGTGTCCAGACTCAACATATATACATGCGTATGGCATCCTAGTGAGCCCCTGGCCCCTCTCCCCGCCACATACTCAGAAAGGGCATTACCTGGCACACACATTATTGCAGGGCACATGTGGCACTCAGGTGAGATTCCTTCATACAACTGGGAGGGAGTTGGCTGCAGGACTGGACACAGGCATGGACAAACTGGGCAGCTGCTGGGGCCTGGACAGAAAGGGGGCCCAAAAATGGTAATTTTTTGCAGTTGTCCATTGATGATTATCTCTGGTAAATGGGGCCCAATACTAAAAGTCTGCCTGGAGCTGCCAGGTGTCTTGGTAGGCTGGTTGGCTGAATTTCATTTTCTTTGTATTCAGCATTATTTCAATAGAGTAAAGGATGAAACTTGTCCATCGAGATATGAGAAGAAGAACAAAGGAACAAGGAGAACAAAATAATTGTGAGACAAGTAAATAATGTTGAAAGTCTGCTATGAATCTGCTCTGTCTAATGGGCTTATCTTATAACTCATCTCAAGGGCAAACAACTAGTATGTAGTGTGCTTGATAACTGAAAGTGTCCTGCTTTTAGGTTTTTTGGAGAGAAGAGCAGGGAAGCCATGTTATAACTTTTGAACAGAAAAAGAAGAATTCCCTAACAAAAATCTCTCCCTGCACTTCAGGTAATAGCTGTTGAGTATTTCTCTTTTTCTATTATACAAAAATATAGAACTCTTGGTTCTAAAATGATACCTTTTATTAGACCAACTGGAAAATGGCAAGAAAATTGTCCTTTTCTGCAAGATTTCAGGATCAAAGTCCCTTTGTCAGGCTCTGGAAAAAGTGTATATGGTACAAGATGGTAAAAAGTCCTCATAGGTAGGAAATAAACTTCATTTTTGCACAGAAGGAGCTGAAGATGAAAGGCTGTCCCTCTGGGTCCATGAGAGTCTCTTTTTCTGTAATACTTATTGCTCACTTATTGTGAGCATTGATGCTATGCTGTAGTTAAGGGGTTGGCATCCCCCAGCACGCATGCCAGAGCATGGCATGTGAGGCCATTTTACATGACATGCCACAGCTGGCCCAGGCTCTGGCAGCAGGCTGCCAAGAGGCTGAAAGCCCTGCTGCAAGCACCCAGGCTCCAAGGCTACCAGCAGCTGCCCAGAGCCCAGGCCCACTGCAGCTGGGAGGCTGCAAACAGCTGCAGAGGGCTCCAGAGCCCCAGTCCCATGTGGCAGTAGGGGTATGCACACCTCCAGGCAGATGGCAGAGGAGGGGCAGAGGTTGCACCGCCCTGGGCTGTTCCCTGCCTTGCACCCCAAAGCACGCATGTACCCACCACTACCACGGAACATGGCCAGAGCTCTGGAGCCCAGTGCAGTTGTTTGCAGCCTCCTGGCTGCCTGCCATGGGCAACCTGGACTCTGAGCAGGTGCAGCAGTTGGTGGGAAGGCTGCAAACAGCTGCACTGGGCACCACAGCCCTGGCATCAGTGATGACTGCATGTGTGCTTCTCCGCAGAGCAGAGAAGGGGCTGGGGCAGCGCAATCCCAGCCCCTCCTCAACAGCCTGCCCAGAGGCGTGTGTGCAGCCACTGCCAGCAACAAGGATCAGGCCCTTCACAGCTTCCACACAGTTTGCCCCTGGTCATGCCAAGTCGAGGTGTAGGTCAGGGTTGGGGTGTTTTGGCTTTAGCCAAAAATGTTGCCGATCCCTGCTGTAGGTGTTCCTTTACAAGATAGTTTCCTAGCAACAGAACCTGAAGCGCAGAGAAGAGATATCTGCCATACAAGGGGCCTTAAAAGGCATGTTTTCAACTGGACGCAAGTTTGTTTTGGCCAGGGTTCAAATACTGGCATGTTGCATTGTTATCTGCAAATAAATTATGAGTGCAGATCTATTTTTTACATCATCTGAACCCACAATATGGTTTGGTTGAATTTTGGTTCCAAAAATGCAAGAGTAACATTTTTTAGTCAGAGCTCTTGCTTCCATGAGAGAATTTATCTCTAAGAATCTGATAAAATATATCTTTGCACGGTTTCTTTTCTCTCTCTCTCCTTTCAGCTGATTTGGTAGCATACACTCTACAGGTAGAAGGCTTGGATCAGAGATAAACTTGTCTAACCACACACAATAGAAATGCAGGGATTTAAGTTTTTTTTTAATGCATTTCTGCTTGTAAAAATAACTTCATCATGTACCTACATCGTCCTGTAAATCTATATGCATCAGTCTTGTTTACTCTGCTTCCAAACAGATGGAAAAATGTAGTGCTGACAAAGATCTGGACTTTCCCCACTAATTCTAGTGGAATCTTAGCACTGAGTGCATGTACTTGACTTTTTAAGAAATGTTTTAAGCTCTTGATTTAAGGTACTGAAGTTAAATTATCATGGTATTATGAGCTTGCATTATTATATGGAATTGATTTAGATCTGTTAATTGAACATCGCTGATGCTTTATCTGATAAATTACTGCACAAACATTTTGGGTTAGATCCTCAGTTGATACAAGGCAGAGTAACTTCATTGACCTCAGTGGAGCTGTGGTGATTGTCACCTGCTGAGGATCTGTCTCAAACATAGTGAACAGTGTGATATACGGGTACCCATACAGTCCTTCAGATGTTTCTCAGCTTGCATTCCTTGAATGCGGTAGATGCAGGAAAGGAATGAAAATTTCTGGGAAATTTTAAATTTAGTGCTCCACAGAATTTTGCAGTCGCAGAAGAAAGCTTCCTCCAGCATTTTCTATAGACCTATGTAAATCCTGCTTAGAACAATGGTACTTCTGGCAAGTATCTAGCCATTGCCACATGTGAATACACTAAATATCCTGTTTTTAAGGTCACAGCTGGTTCTGATTTCATTCTGGTTGCTCTGATTTAGGTTAGGGTGCCTTGGTAAAAATGGCAACATGCTCAGAGGAAGAAGCCAGAATTAGCATAGAACCCAAATAAAATATTAAGCATCAACCAAGCAAAAAAGGACAACTCTTAGGGGGGATCATCAATACTACAGAACCAATGTGAGCTTTCCAACATAAATATTAGAATGAAACAAAGGGATATTATCAGCAGCAACCTGGAAAGGCCCTGTGCACTTTCCTCAAAGCATTGCTCAATCCCTTTGTCAGTAAATGGCCCGCCCAAGTGTTGAAATGGAAAATTCCCTGTGCTACTGAGATCTAAAAGCTCCTTGGTATTCTAGAAGGATTGGCTAAAGAGAGGATGAGGATCACAAGACTAAGCAACCTTTCCTGACAAATTGGGTCTGAGCCTTTCAGTAAAATTTTAATCTCTGGAGCAGTTCTGAAGCTTCTGTGAGCTGGAATGATGCAATGAAGATCTACTGATTAGTCTAGCGCTCAGAGAAGGACTCTCGGAATTAGGAAGCATGCATTTTACTGTATGTTTTGTTCCTCCCTTCCATTATGTCCAAATCAAGTCATTTGACCTCCCTGGAACCGAGTTTAATCATGAGTAAAAAATGTATACTAGTATTTTACTTGTTAACAGTAATGTCTAATGTTTATAAAGAACTTTATTCTTGGATGAAAATGATAACAAAGACCTCAGAGCTTTTGCCAGTTGCCAGGAAGGAACTCCTCTCTCTCCCCCACTTCTAATGCCACTGGATTCTGGGGAGGTTTTTCCTGGGAGACAGTAGGATGTAAGGTTAGGGAGGGGGAAGGAGGAAGGTTTGACTTAGGTGTTTATGTGCTTGCCACTACTAGCCAGAAAAATTTCTGACCAGAGGTCTTGTTCTTGCAGTCAAGTGCTAAGTATAGACATTCAAAAAGCGTGAGCCTGAATTGATTCAATCTTTGCAAATTAGTCTAACCAACAAGCAAGTGAACAGACATTCAATTTTAATTCTGGAAATACAGGCACATTCCTGCAGTGGCTCAGGTTAGAAGCTGGAAGGCACTAGAGTGAGCCCTCCCTTCCCTTTAGGCTGAAGGGAAGCTGAGCTGAGGTGCGGGGAGTGGCTAGGCCCCAGCAGGCTATGACTGGGGAGGGGTTTAAACCCCCACCCTGGTCTGCAGGGACCCCAGCTGGGGTCTGCCCAGCTTTTTCCCCCTGTGGCTCAACATGGCCTAGGATCCCCAAGATCCCCATCTCAGCCAGGGGGTGGTCCCACTGCATCTTCCCAGCTGCTGGGGCCAGGGTTTTAGTTTGGGCAGCCCAGGAGCAAAGGTCAGATTGGGGGGAGGGAGAGGAATGAAATGACCCCAAGCCCAGGTAGGATTAACGCACAGGGGGATTGCGGCAGCAGCAGTTCCATCCTAGGTACAAGCCATGCTGAGCAGAGGGACCCAGGCTAGGTGGGGTGGGTGGGGAAGGGGCTTGTGTGTGTCCATGCTAACTCAGGGCAGAGCTCAGCTGGGGGAGCAGCTTCTGCCTGGTGATCCCTTCTACCCACTGGAGAGTGGTGCCCAGGCCAGCTCCAGCCCCTGCAATGGCACATATGCTGCAGACTCACCCGCTCAGCCCTAAGCACTATTCCCTGCATCCCTCAGGTCACCGGACGCCGAGCTAAACATGCACTGCTCACTTCCTCTGCCCAGTGATGACACCAGTGCAGCACAGTCCCACATATCAGGCATGGGAAGCTACCCCTACAGCTGTCCTGCTGCCGCCATCGCCATCTGCCAACCTAATGGCTGACAGCAGTTTGACGATGCAGGTGGTGCCTACCAGTATGGCCAAGGCAGGCCCCCCTGACAGTGCCAGTGAAACTGTAGGGGTAGCGCCCCACACATGGCACCTGGTACATGAGGCTGGGCTGCACTGCTGCCGCCACCAGGTATGGGAAGTGAGCAGTGTTTGCCCAGCTCAGTGCCCAGCAGTCTGGGAGATGGAAGTAATAAGACTTGGGGCTGAGGGGCCAAACCCAAGCTGTGTGCGCCAGCCAGCTGGCCCAGCTGCTGCTCTCTAGTGAGTAGAAGGGGCTGCTCTCCCAGCTGCATGCTGGGCCCAGATGTGCCCTGGGCTAATGCAGACACCCTCGAGTCCCTACCCCACCCCCCCGCCAGCCTGGGTCCCTCTGCTCAGCAGGGCTCTCATCCAGGATGGAGCCACCGCCACCACAATACTTCTGTGCATGTCCCCAACTGGGCTGAGGCCATTTTGTTTCCCTCCCTCCTCCCAATCTAGTCTTTGCTCCTGGGCTGCTCTAAGCAAAACCCCAGCCCCGGCGGCTGGGAAGGTGCAATGGGATCACCCCCTGGCTGGGAGGGAGCTCTAGGGGTCCCAGGCCACGCTGAGCCATAAGCAGGGAGGAAAAGCTGGGCAGACCCTGGGTGGGGTCCCTGCCAGTAGCAGAGGGGAGGCAGGGGGGTTAAACCTCCCTTTGCCTGAGCCTGCTGTCCCATACCCCCAGCCCCTCCACTCCAGTGGGGAAAAGTCTGGCAGGGGCTGCTTGGCCCCTGTCAGGCAGATCAGACTGTGTCCCCAGCACATCCACTCCCTTGTCATCCAGCAATCACTGCTCCAGTTAGAGAGCAGAGGGATTGGGGTGGGGGGGAGGCACCCTGCTCTTCTCCAGAAGACAGCTCAGCTCAGCCCAGCCCAGCTGATGCCTGCAAAGCATGCTGGGATGTGGGGGGACTGATTTAACTTGAACCAGGAAGGGGTGTGGGAGAGAAGCTTCATAAACTGGTTGGATCTAAATCAGTTAAATCTGATTCATCCACGTTTATCTTAAACCAGTTTCAGCCATTTTGAAACTTGGTTATGTGCACTGAACTTCTGTTCTGTTACAGGTTTAAATTAGTTTCTGATCACCTAAACCAATTTATATGTAACTTCTGTTCCTAGCCTAGGTCATACTGATTGCCAAATTCAGAAGGAATATTTTACCCTAGAACAGACTGGCAGAGTCCATGGGGGCGGGGGTTAATTTCCTCTGTAGCATGAGGGTCCGATCTGTTTCCTAGGATCTTCTGAGCCATTGAAACTCTTAACCATCTTTTTCCCTGTCATTGCATTAGCAAGGCATTGGTAATGCCGTAGCTGTCCCTGCCTTTACTGGTGGCACGTTACAGGCCTCTTGATGTTTTGGGGTTTATCCAATTGAGCTTTAAGTGAAGCTCCAAAGTGGCACTTTGGGGATTCTGTCAGTTATTGAGTGCTAGTGAATGCAAACACTCACTGGGCTTCATATCCCCGGAGGTCCTTTCCAGTCTCTCTTCCTGTTACATAACTTCTCGTCCTAATAAAAGCCATTCTCTGAGCAGCATACTGGCTGTTTTGCACTGTAGAAACTGAGCTATTAATTGTGCCTGAGAAAACAGCTAAGAATTATAAAGTGAGTGTGTCTAGGTTTTGTCTCACCCTGATCTGACAGCATTGGAGGAGATATCCTGAGATGGCTTGGAAGCAGGAGGGAGTTGTGCAACAGGCACAGCTCATCTGGACCCAAAGATCAGGTCTGTAGTTGTATTGTCCCTATTCAAAGTGTAATGAGGACTCTGCATGGCTCTGGTGATGTAGGAAAGTGGTGTCATCTTCATTTTGCAGATGGGAAAATAAAAGCAGTAAAGGGCTTCTAATTAAGCATGTGTCTTAGGGTTGTGCTCTGGCCCTGTCTTGTGAAAGGAACTGAGTGTCTACTCCTGCAGCACTGCTTGAAGAGTCTCCCAGATTTTCTAACTGGGTTAATTGCCAATTCCTGGGGCACCTGAGTGAGTAGAACTTATTAGTCATCAATGGACCTGATGTTGGGAAAGTTGCACAAATATAGCTTGTAGCAGGAGTGTTGAAGATCCAGCCCCTGGGCTGGATCACGACTTTCAGGCAGGGTGAATTGTGGCATACATAGCCCCATTGTGGGCACATCAGTGGCAGATGGGTGGGCAGCAGGTGTGTTAGTCTCTGTGGCTGCCAGAGGTGGGTTCATATCTCGCCCCTGAGGCTCCTCACAGTCTAGATCTGGTCCACAAAGAACTCCATGGTCCAGATCCAGCCCGAAGGTAGTTTGACACCACTGACCTATAGCATAGAAAGGTGAACGGAGCTTTGAAAGGTCCAACCTAGAATATTACCACTGTTGTTAACATTTTTGCTCAGACAGATATCTCTACAGTTGAGGGGAGGGAGGGACAGTGGAAGAAGTGAGTGCAAACAGACCTGCATAGTGCTTTGGCAAGCTGTCTTCAGCTGTGCTCATTCACTAACATCCCTGTCCTACACACACTTATAAAAATGCTTACCTTTCTTACTATTGAATGCCCATGAGCATAAAATTAAGCACATTATGAAGTGTTTGCAAGGTCATGGACCTGAGCAGGCAGTCAGACTCTGACTGCTCCCTTGACTGTGTAGCAGGAAGTACTGCCCAATAAATTTGGGTTATCTAGTTTCATTGTCTTTGCAATAAATATTTTTATGTATACAAGATGTTCTGTGGACTTTATTTCATACCCTGGTGAAAAATTGCTTTGACATCCTCAGCTTGTCAGCTGTTTCACTGCTTCTTGCTTAAGACAAAGGATTGGATGAGCGTCCTTATCAGATGGGAGAGAACAGCAACTCATAGCAATTTGAGAACAATGTTATTAATTGGCAAATAAATATTGTAAGTCTGTATTCAAGTGAACCTTTAATATACTCAAATTTGCTTTATTGTTCTTGTGTTATGGTGTTTGTGCTTATTATGTTGAAGGAATGTGTAATATGTCTCGTAAGATATTTTCCATATCATTCTGTACGTAAAACTCCAATAAAACTTCTTCTGTCTTGAAACAAAGAATACAAATGTTATGACTGTCTCTCTTTCCAGAAATGGTTGTTTCTAAATGATGGGAAATTATTTTGCCTCTGGCAGGACTTTCTTTGGCAATGGATTTATTGGGGGGAGAACATTTATTTTCCATAGCTTAGTTTTTGGATAATTTGACTATTTCTTGATTCTGATGGTTATCTTAAATCTAAAACTACTGTCCCTAACTTGTATGGGTAAGGCTTGCTTTTTACTAGATGACTAGAAGCATATTCAGTTTAAATGAGGCAGAATACTTTACTTTATTTGTTGCATATGGGCCCTTTGTTGTTTGAGATGCATATTTTAGGAGAGGCCTTTGAGGAACAAGTGACTAGCTTAGAGATATGTTTTGCATTAGGCTTTTAGATTCTATGCCATGGGTGGGCAAAGTATGGCCCACGGGCCGAATCTCGCCCATCAGGCACTTTCATCCATCCCACGGCACCCACCAGTGAATTGTACCTCGCTCAGCCCTTCCACCCAGGAGGGTAGGAGCAAGGTGCTCATGTATACACACACCCCAATATACCCTATTGTGCCTTGCTTCCACCCTTGGGGGCTAAAAGGCCCAGCCCAGCCAGCAGCAGCTTCTGGGTGGGGTTGCTGTTGCTGCAGCCACCAGGGACCAGCTTGGCTTCCCCAGCATCCCGCTGTCTCTGGGCAACAGATAGGGAAGCAGTGATGCTGGCAGTAGCGCAGAGCCCATGATCAGGGATAGTGACAGTGTGGAGCTTGGGTGGGCAGCTCATAGGTGTGAGGGAGGGTAGGGGTTTGTGGTGATTCCCTCACACTGCCTTCATGGTATGTAATCCTGCAGGTGGTGGCAGTGGCAAAAGCAGCAGCAGATGGGTGCTCAGGGTGCTGGTGCCCAGTGGTGCTCAGCTCTGGCCAGCGCTGCACATTACAGCAAGGAGCACAGCCCCCACCAGGCCTTCTGTCACCAGCACTCCCTGTTGCACACACTCAGGCCCCACATTCTCACATGGCACAGGAGGGAAGGCCCACACGCTGGAGCTGGCTGCCTTTCCAGGACGGGGCAGGGAAAGCAGCTGTCTCCAGCACATGGGACTTCCCTCCTGTGCCATGTGAGTGCGGGGGCTGCATGTGAACAGTGGGGGGTACTAGCAAAACAGACGGCCACAATGTGCAATGCTGGCCAGAGCCAAGTGCCCTGAGCACCCCTGCTTGGTGCTGCACAGTGCGGGGAATGTTGCAGGGGGCTTCCCTTCATCCCCCCTCACCCTACAAATGCCACACCCCCACATCCCACCCCCACAACCCCAACATACCCTATGCCCCCCACACAGCCACACCCCACCATAAACACAGGCCCCTAATGACATCCCCCCCACAATATACAAGACTAAGAATTTATTTTTGAGTTATTATGCAATCACCTTTATATACACCATGCAAGCACAAATAATAAAAATGCTTTTTGTAATAAAATTAAAATAGGTTATAGTAGGTGTTTGACTTGTAGTGTATGATTTGTTCTTTTTCTGGTTCTAAGATGGCAGCCCCCCTCCCAAAAGGAGTATTTCTGGGGGACAAGGGGAGAAACTTATGGTGGCAAAGGTCAGGGGTGGGACTTCTGGTCCCAAGATGATGGCCAAGGGGTGGGGCTACCCATGAGGCCCTCGAAAGCTCACCAAACCTTGTTGAGCAGCCCTCCATCTGAAATAATTGCCATAGTTCTATATCATAATATATACCACAATTGCCCAGTTCTATACCGTAGTAAAAAGAAATAAGGCATTTTAAATGGTGAAGTTAGTGCTCCATATTCTTTCTCAGATGATGTGACTTCATATAATTTCACTGATGTCACCAGATGAGATTCTGCCCCTACTTTTTTTTAAAAAAAACCTGAAGCTTCAGCTCTGTGCTGGAGTGTAAACAAGCCCCCTGAATTATTTGGGTTATGTATATTATAGCTTGTATTCATGGAGCCTTATTCTAAAATATCTTTTGTAAGTGTGATGATGTACTACCATGGATTTCCATAGTTATGCTTTGTTTGATGAGTGATACTGAAATCAAGGGCTTTGCCTTGTGTAAAGCATCATACTGTCTATCTGGTTCTCCTGCCTGTACCTTTGTGCTTTCCTGTCAGTCATTGTTTAATTTATCTCTACTTCTTAGCTTTGTAAAAGTCCTGAGAGAGCGCTTTCTTGCCAGAGATCTTTAGAAGATAACTGCCAGCCTGTTGTTATATTACAACTGCTTAGATGTATGCGTAAAAATGCCTTTTCTTCTGCAGGCCTGACCCTGCAACCTGGCAGCCAGTGGGAGCTTTGCCATGGACTTCAATGGGAGAAACATCAAACCCTAACAGCAGATAATTTACTGAAAACTTTGTTATTTTAAAAAAAATAACTAATACTTGTTTCAGCATGTGCATATATTTTCTGGAGAAACTTGTGCAGCATATGCAAAGTATGCAAATAATGCTTTGTTTGGTTAATTCAATAAACCTTGCCCTGAGAATGAATTGAAGAGATGTTCTTCTGTGTAAACTAAGGGAATATTCCTAGCAGTAACATACACCTATTGTGAATGAAAACAGGAGAAGTGTTCATTCAGAACAAAATGCTAGAAAATTGTACAATAGTGTCAAGCTGACAAGTGCACTAGGAGGAAAGAACTCCTCCAATACCTAGATATTTTATGTGACTAGTTATCCAAACCTGACATTTATTTCTTGTATTTTAATTAAGAAGATGCAATATAAAAACAAAGTATAACTAGAACAGAAGCTGAAAACTCCTGAAAAGCACTAATTAATATTTACAAATATGATTAGTATGCACTTTATGAAACAGTCAGTGCCAGCCAGGCAGAGAGGTTTATTTTAGTGGTTGGAGTATAGGATTAGGAACCAGAAACTCAGGGTGTTTCTCTCTGATAATGGGAACTCTGCCTGATTTTTCCCAGCTGTAAAATTAAGCTAATGTAAGTAATTCCCACTTCTCAGGAACATTCTCATTTTATAGTGGTAGTAATGTTAAGTCCTTTTGTTTTTGTATGGAACATAACCAGTCAAATGACTGAAATAGAAGGTTAACAAACTACATAATACATGATAACTCTGTGTACTGGTAGTAATAACTTCTTCCAGCCAGCTTATCAGAAATTCCACATATTGTTAGAACTAATGTTTAGGTCTGTCAGATTCATATGCTATTTGTGTCAGGGTTGTCATTTATTATAGTTTACACAGAGCTTTGCCTAATGGGATACTGGTGTGGTTGGCCAAGTGGTACCACAATATAAGCATTAAATAATCGTCATAGGGGAAATGAGCTGCATGTTGTGCAGTCAAAGGGAAGAGAAGATTTCATGAGTGTCCTTTTAACCACCAGAAAGCAACATGGTGAAGGCAACAATTCAAATATTTCCCTTAAAAACGAAGAACAAAGGCAGACGAGAATTGCTGGAGTGATCTCTCTGCTTTCTGTATCTAACTGCTAACTTAACCTCAATAGCTCTTCAGCTGATGCCTGCTACTGTGGATGTAGTTTGTCTTGACATTTGATGCTTTCATCCAATTGAAATGGACCCCTTTAATTTGGAAGACAGTTTTCCCATGCTCAAGAAGAAAGATAATTCAAAGGAAAAAATCTGAATTTTTTCTCTGTGTGTGACTTCTAAAGGAATACTTTGCAGGGCATAGCCATCATTTGCACTGAATCCTGGTAAGGTACAAAGCTAACACATGCCTTAAATCTGCAGTGACTGAAACTGTGGCATGTATATGTGAATGACTTAATTTGTTCCCAGGAGTTCTTGCTGCATTCAGACATGCGTTTGAGCAGCAGTGCTGCGGGATGAAATGGTCTTTCTGAAGAACTGGAGGATTTTCAAGCTCCAACAAGAAGAATCAGTACTAAGGATCACATGAATAATATAACTTTACAGTATTAAACTGAGGAGAACCAGAAGTGGGAAAACTAAGATTCAGAAACGTGCATTACCTTGAGGTCTGAGAAGGGAGAGCTACAGTGGCTGAAAGGGTTGGTGGACAACAAGTACTATGTGGACCATTTCATTGTACATTCAGCTTTCACAATATACCTGCTATTACTGTGTTGCCCTTGACCATCTGGGATTTCTTATCTACAAAGATCTGTCTGAAACTGTATAGATTAAGCAGGGCAATGACCTTTTTAGGATTCAAAATGTATATGTTTATATCCTGATGCTTCCCTTTCCATCATAAAATGAAGATAAAGTCTCACTGAACATAAACAGCCACTAACCAATGATTTGCAATTACCTTTTGGCTCAAGGCCTATATTTCCCTTTGGAGAACACATTTATTTTTCAAAATGCAGAAGAAGCAAATAAAAATTCATCTAGTCAGAGTATGCTGCACCACCTATGCAAAAGAGATTTGATCCCCCAAAGGACTCTGAAAGAGATAAGTTGCCTTTTGTGATAATTTGATAGTTGTTGTTATCTGACCTGAGCTTTTATTGTACTGTGGACTTTTGTTTACAAAGTATCATAAATTCAGGGGAACCAGGATGAGATGTAACTATTTGTTTTTGTTCTGATTCACTGGAATGGTTTGAAGTAGTAAGAATCTCATGTTTCAAATTAATCTCTGCAGTAATTGCTTCAGTACTCTAGATTTCATGCTTAGTGTGTCAGACTTAGAATCCAGCCTTGAAATTACTGGCTGCACGTTAATGGTATAGAGAACACAGGAAAACCAAGTCCTTAGAAATCATTCTTCCACATGGATGTTACATATAGGGGGCTTGTCCTTATTCTGCATGCAACACAAAGTCTGCTTCAGAACCAAGGAGGTATGTTTGGTCTTTCCTCCTCTTCGGTTACTATTTAGGATAGTAAGGGTTGCTAGGGCAGAATGTTAAAGTAGCTGTGATTAATGTGTTGCTGCGTTTTATGTATGTGTTTTGTGCCAGGAGTCTTACAAACCTGTTTTTGACATGGTTTTGGCTTAATTTTCATATTGCTGGTGTCACTGATTAGTGTGTCACTTAGTGTTCTTTGTTTCAAAAACTTTTTGTTGCAATTTGCAAATGCACCATAAAGTATAACAGGGTAGTAACAACGGTTCATTCTTCAAACCATGGCAAAAATAGTCTTTTAGGATCTTGAAAATTTATTAAGGGAATTGTTGAGAGCTTTTTGGATAGTTCATACCTTTCAGGATGTAAGTGTGGGAAAAATAGCTTATTTTTTTTAGTGTGTGGTATGCTTTCAAAAATAAATTTATTTTCATTCTTCTTGATAAAGGTTATAAAATTCCATCTGTTGGCCATGGTATAAAGTCGAAAGATAAAATGGGTCTTTCCTTGCCATTTTAATTTGATTTTGTATATACATATGTGCAAACTTAAAAATACATTGTGACGAGTCACAGTTACCCACAGTGATAATTACTGGAAATTTCTGAGTTAAATCTTACATATCTTTAAATTAGTTTGCTCACTGTATCCAAGGACTAAATTTTTCCTTGTGTGAGCTTTCCCGATTCTTTAGTGGGAATCATCTTCTTTATTGTTCTGTCTTCAGTCTTTCAGATGCCAGTGGAGCTGTGCTGAGGTTCTCCCTCTGTGTCTTTAGTAGATGCTTTTAAGGCAGTACTTGATCAGTCGTTTAGCTACTCTCAGACTGAGGAAAAATTGGTGAATTCTGGGCAAAAAGGGAAGGTCTGGACTTCTAGAATGCTGTGCCAGCTCCTTGCAAAATGCTGTTCTTCATAACTCTGTAATTTGGATAGAATTTAGTTGCCCTTTAATGATGTTACTTGGTGGTTGCAGGATGTGCATACATAGACCTGTTTGGCTGTAGAGAGGAGAGTTAGCTAATACCTGTAGTTGTTTCCAGGGAGCTCATTTTTATTTTCTTTCTGCTTCCAGGTGTCAGTCAGTCTCTCCACCACCTCTTTTGTCCCCACCAAGAAGCCCAGCCTACCCCCTCAGTGATAGTGAGGACTCCTGCCGATCCAACAGACCCGCCACGGTCTCCAGTTCCAGGCCGCACCTCAAGGACTGGAGCAGCCGGGGAGCTACACTGAAAGGCACCTCCACAACCCCTTTGGATGCCAGCCCTCCAAGTCACCCTCTCAAGGCTGTCACCATTGGTTCATTGGATAAAAGGCTGTCTGTGTTCAAGGCTGAGGACCAGAAAGAGACCCCCAAGGAGGCTCAGGATGGGGATGTAATAGGGAGCCGTCAGCTCACCCGAAGCACTCTCTCCTTGGGCACTGCTACCAACTTGCGAAATCTCTCTCTCAGCAGGACTAGTGTCCGCTCACAGGCCTTGGACATCAGGCAGAAGATCACAGAATGGGAATGTCGCAAAGAGCCTTCTCCCAGAATGAGCACGTGTGTGGACAAGAGGGATGTCGGAGAAAGGTCTGGTAGTGAGAGCTGCCCTAGTATGTTGCCTTCTCCTTGTAGCGAGAAGACTTTTGATTTTAAAGGGTTCCGAAGAATGAGCAGAACATTTTCTGAGTGTTCCTACCCTGAAACCGAGGAGGAAGATCTCCCAGAAAGAGATTCCTTTCATAGGTTTGAAAAGTGGCCAAGCAGGAGTGAGCCTTCTTCCAATGCTTTCCTCAAAGGACCTGCCAGGAAAGAGACTTCTGCTGTGCTAAACAGAATACAGAAGATTGAACAGGCATTGAAAGAACAGCCTGGCAGGGGTCTTCCTCAGTTGCCAAGTAGCTGCTATACTGTTGAGAAGGGGAGGAAAAAGTCTGTGGCTCTGGGAATGGATGAGGTTTTCAGCGAGAATCTGAATGATAGCAAAGGAGGGAATGTAAGTTTTGGGAGTGATCCAGAAACACCTACTGAAACTGAAAAATGTAGCAAACTGAAACAAGGGGTTATTGCAAATTCAGTTAGCCCTAAGCTGTTGCTTGAGAGCCCAGCTAACACAGCAGTGAACCCTGTCCCCAAACCCAAACGCACCTTTGAATATGAAGCTGACAAGAACCACAAGAATAAACCGAGCAATGGTCTACCTCCTTCTCCAATGCCCGCTGCTCCTCCCCCACTTCCCACCACCCCTGCGCCCCCCATGATTAGACGACAGAAGAAAGATTCCCGCTTTCACAGAAGATCCCAAAATAGGTAAAATCAAGGGGAATGCACTGAATGTGATCTTTGAATGAATGAAGGGAGACTCATTTGTGCATCGCAGCATTTTTTCCTTCTAAGGCAATATCTTTGATCTGAAAAATGCACAAAAATCTTATGAAGTTTGTGGCTTCGCACTAGAGTGCTCTGATTGGATGCCAGCCTATTACTTTGTTTTGTCACAGATTTGGATGCAGTTAGAATTCTCCTGTTAGGAAACTGGATTTCCTGAGAAGTCTGTAGGGTGATGCAGCTCTGTGCCTATGGAAGGTCATCTGTGTTATTTGGTGCAAGTGCCTCACTTGAAATCTTTAATGAAGTATAATGTTATTATCCCCCCAAATCTTGTTAGCAATCATTACCATTGTATTAATGTCAGTTTTTGAATGAATGTGTTAATCTCAAAATATGTCAGTAGGGGGTGTAATTTGCTTCTAAGGGTCACAAACACACAGTGTGTACAAACATTCACTCTCCTAGGAGAGAGCAGTGATCCTTCTAGGAAGAATTGAATGTCTGTACAAGGCTACAGTGAACATGCCAGCTAAGTGGGATGTTGTCAGTATTTTATATTTACCTGGAATTGTTGTCCAAAGTAGTGGTAACTGGTAATAATGTTTAATTCTTAGAAAAACCTGATTTGTTGCAGAATGTGTTCCATATGTGTCTATGAAACCAGTGATGAATATGGTCTTTTTAAAGTTTTTATCCACAATTTTGCCTAGTTGGAACCTTTATAGCTGTGTGACTTGCATTGACTTCAATGGGAATTGTAAGACTAAAACTGTACTTGGAAAATGTAGGGGTAATTGTTCATAAGCGTTTGATGTACTATTTTTGGACATACTTGGATGTCTGTGGCTATGGAACACATGCACACACTCTTCGTGAGTTTTACAAGTGACTGCTATGCAGTTTTTTTTTTTTAATGAACTCCATAAATCCAGTATCTGGGAAAAATATAATGGGGCAGGAGGAAGGGAGGACTGGGCTGATCTGAGAGGTCCTATAGCTGTAGTTCCAAGAACAACCTGTTTCTGAGCTGGATCAAGTGATGGTTACATAGTGAATATGTTTCTCAAAGAAAGAGTGAGAAGAAGTGTACAAACCCAAACTGTGCTTGGCTGTATGTATCTTTGAACCCTGACTGTAATCTTGGGCAACAATATGTTCATAACTAAGGGTTGTCCCTCTAACTGCATTGAAAGAAAGTTATACCCAGTTTGCACAGTTCAGCACTGGGAATGCACATAGTCCAAGGAATAAATCACTTTGTTCAGATGTAAATAACAGCTTGCATTTAAAAACTGAAAATAATCATTAATAATTAGGGTGTCCATGTATAACTTAGAGAATGGTCACAACTACTAGATGACTCCCACACATCAGGTTAGCTCTCTTAAGCCTGATTCTCGTCTTACTTGCACCGGTGTAACTACGCTAATTTTGGGGAGTTGCTCTTCTTGGTTTACACTGGCATAAGGAAGCAATGAATCAGATCTCTAGTCTCTGTTCAAGTGATCAGAGTCAAATACTGAAGACGGGGTAAAATCCATTATACTAGCTGGGCCTTGACAGCTCTGTTATTCTATTTTTATCTTTTAATGGAATTAAGAATACCTGTATTTGTAAATCCTTTAAACATAAAGTCATCCCTGAGTTGTCCTTGTGACTGAAAACAAATATAATTTTTATTCTAGCAGGATGTGTCAGGGCAAGCATCTGTGTTGCTTTACATTTACTTGAATGTCATGGGAACTTTAGTGCTGTATTTATTCTTTTAACATTTTGTTTAAAAGTTATTTCTCATTCTGGTTTTTAATGACTCTTATAAATCCTTTCTCGAGACCAGTTTACAGTCTTCCATGCCTGTCTGCCAGAGGATGGATTCACACAGTATCCTTAGGATGTAGGTCCTCTAGCAGAGAGCAACACCTCCCAGCATCTGAATTAATGGAACAGGCATGGGAACATGATCAGATTAGAAACTCTTTCATAGGAAGAATAGAAAAGTAGCTCCTGAACCACAGCAGGAGAGGTGTGATGCTATTTGGATGGTCCCTGTGGGAAGAATGTGGGGTCATAGCTTACCTGGGCCACAGTGTTGCAAGATAATGACACCAAGTTGCAAGATGGAGTTGAAATCAATAGGAGTTAAGTGTGCAAGCCAGTGGTTTTCAATCTTTTTTTCATTTACGAATCCCTAAAAAATTTTAAATGGAGGTATGGACCTTTTTGAATTGTAACCAGGTATTTACATAGGTTTGTTTGATCATAATAATTTTTCTTGGACCCCTTAGATATAGTCTGTGGGCCTCCAGAGGTTCACAGACCACAGGTTGAAAACCACTGTTCTAAGCTGATCAATTGCTTTTGGAAATCTCACTGCATCTTTAAATTCTCAGACAGTTGTAAAAACTAATGCTAAGCCTCTAGACCGCAGCATTGACGACTGAGTTAAAGAGTTCAGATCTGAAACTCATGGTGGATTCCTGTGAACATGGTACTGCCCTGGTGTCATGGATTTGAATGTTCTTAGACTTTGGGAAGGATAGATACAGATTTCAGTCCTTGAGCACTTGCAATATTCTAGCAGTTCCCAAGGATAAGCCCCGATGGATGAACTGTATGTAACTTTGTGCCAGGGTGGGAAGTTTTCTACAGTGAGCGTGCGTCTATATTGGAATGACAGCCACTCATAGAGACATACCTCAGCTAGCTGTTATCATGATTCTGTTAGTAATGTAGCTATGGCAGCATGTTACTCAGTGTAGGCTGCACAGCCCTACAAGAAGACAGGTAAAAACATGAATTATTAGCTCATGATGACCTCCTTGCTGTTCTGGCTGTCCCTGAGATAATTAGTGTTGTTAGTTTAGGTGCCTTGAGCTGCAGTCACTACCATGTAGACAAATCCTCAGGGATTTGACCTGTGCATCTAGACTGCCTTCCTGAACAAGTCAGAGAGGAGAAGGAAGTGGACTCAGCCTAGATGCTGCCCCACCAGCACTCTGGCCAGTAGTGCTAACCTGGGGTGAATGGGAGAGTTTCTAGAAAGGCTGCCAGAAGTCAACGTCTCTCTAGAGCAGCAGGGGAGCAGAATGGCTCTGCTGTGACTGTTGAGAACAGTTCCTTGGATACATAGTGACTGGGGTGCAGCTTTGTTATACTTTCCTACTGTACATGGGTGACTGGCGCCTCTTAATGCTGGGGGGGGCACCAGTGGCTGATTGGCAACGGGGAGGGGGCGGTGGGAAGCGGTTGATTGCTGACCAGAAGTGCTGCCGACGCTTCTCTCAGGTGGGGCACAGCCCATCCTGGGAGGTGCACGTGCACCCACATGCTCTTCCTACGTGTTGCCAATGTTCTTTTGCAGTGTTGTCCCACCCAGCCACTGTGCTTCCCAGTGGCTAAGTCTCCTGCCTCAGCTGACAAATAACATCACTCAGCTCCCCTTCAGCTTCCTTCCTGAGAGCCCCCAAATTCCTTCACCCACAAGCACCGCCAAACTCTCTCTCAACCATTCGTTCACCCCAGTGCTCTTCAGTGCCCATTTTATCTAAGATTTAGGTACACCAGTGTATCTTGCCCTTTTCTCTGATTTGGACAGGAGGTATGAAAGGAATAAATAACCTTTCTATCCATGAGAAGCATCATACATAAAGCTGTCCAAACCTTCTTCTGCAGGGTTGTCTCTAAGGACTCAAGCCAGCCCAGACTTTTAAATTAGAATGCAGTGGCCATGTAAAACCAATATAATGTTTCAGCTACAGTGGATGGTTGAATTACCAATGCCTGAGCTTTTTCTAAAATAGGAACCTAAAGTTATTTAATTGGTAGTCCCAATCTACCCATGTGAGGTTTCAGAGGTGTGCAGCAGCTATACTCCATTGCCCCTTGGCATTTCTGCTGAAATTAATAGGCTGCATCAGTGTGTCCCTCAGTTTGCTAGTGCATCTGGTGAAGAAAAATCTTCCAGGAAAACACTTTTTTTTGCCTTGAGAATAAATGGTAAGATTTTCCAGAGGGTGAAGTACAAGCCAGGCTATGACCATAGCTCTGCAACTGCCTTATTCTCTGGCCTCAAGCAAGTCACACAACTTCTCAGTGTCAGTTTCCCCACCTGTAAAATTAGGATGATGATAATTCTGTAGCTGTATAGGAGGATTGGAAGGGCTAATTTATTCACACTGAAGACATCTCTGAGCATGTAAAGCAGACTTCAGTCTTCCTGTTGTTGTACAGACCTGGGACAAGCCATCACAAGCTGCCTCTTCCAACTGTTATTCCCTTAACTGTAGGTGTTACCGTTTTAATCTTAAATCCAAATCTCACCATTGTCACCTGGACAACGGTGACAGAATTTTTTTTTATAATGATCCATGTCTTTGCTGAATAACTTGATTTTCTTTTTCAAAATGGTTCAAACTCATCACAGTCTTCTTAAAGATATTGCAAATGGCACTTCAGTCATCCTCTTTTGTCCTGGGTAAAGCTGGAGGGTGACTCAGCAGTTAAGGTGCTAGTTTGGGACTCAGAAGATGTAGATCTCAATCTTTGCTTGATAGAGATGATAGCACTACCCTATTTCAGTGGGGGTTGTGAGGCTAAAGGCAGCATATGGAGCTCAGATAGATAGTCTGGTATATAATTAAGTGGAGCTCTTCTTTTTGTTATGAAACAGCACAATTCACTTAGGTCTGCAGGATGTCCTGAACTAGTTGGTCATGTAAGGACATAATGGGAAGTAAGAAACTCACCCTTGAATTGAGTTGCAGAGGATGAAAAGTGGAAAGAGCTTTCGTTTTACCAGCCAGCATGGCAGAGCTGTACTGTGATTGCTATCTCCTGTTGGAAGAGACCAGTAGTAACTTATTACCTGCTGGCCATGCAGAAGCAGAGGAGAAATTTTACAGTTTTTACCTGATGCTGTTCCTTGGACTGGGAAGCTATGCCATACCCCTTCCCCCAGCCCTACCCCAACCTTGGTTCATGCCTACTGCATAGTCTTATCCTTAAAGCATAGCTCATGAATTTTCAGTCGTGTCAGTACTTAGTGAGCAGCCAGCTCCATAAGCTGTTGTAGTCTCGTCACTAATTACTTTACTGCATTGTTTTAAACTCTAGAAAATCCTTTGAGTTTGAGGATGCTTCCAGTCTGCAGTCCTTGTACCCTCCCTCCCCAACTGAGAATGGTACTGAGACCCAGCATAAATTTGGATCCAAGAGCACTTTAGAAGAGAATGCCTATGAAGACATCGTAGGTAAGGACCTGTTGCAGCACATGAAATATCTACTTGATATTGAGCAATTGTGGTTAAACAGTGCGTTGTTGAACACATGCCCTGAGCAAAAACTTTTAGCTGCAGCCAGTAAGGAGAAATGGAATGGGGGGTAAAGGGGCTGATGTGTCAGAGCAAACACATTATCCAGTCTGCACACAGGAGGTCTCAATTCCTTCAGACCTCATTGAGTGGTCTTATTGGAAACAGATTGTTTGGTCGGCCATCATCATGCTTTTCATGGATTAAATTATTCTTTTCCAAGGCCTGGGCTTGCAGCCATGGGCTTAAAATATAAAGGGAAAAAACGATGCAGAGTTTTCAGGACTCTCAAATGGCTGGACTGCTCTTCCAGAAGCAGACTGGTCAGACTGTGCTCTGAAAGATTTGTGGGTCAGTTGCCACAAAGCAATTGTCCTGAGCAGTGCTTTCAGCTGAGGATTGATTTGCTAAAGAGAATTTCATCTTCCTGTGCCTACAGAGCCATCAGGAATTCAAAGCATTGTCTTGATTAAGCCACATAACAAAAGCAGACTTTCTCAGCCCTTGAAGAAAATGCACAGCCTTTCCATACATACTTTTAACATATGCCTATCAAAAGGATTGTTGCAATAATTGGAACTTGGACAATTCTCTGCACATATTTTTCCATATGGGTCAGCAGCATTTGTGTTTGGGTTTTTTTTGGTTTATTTTTACATTTTTGTTAAAGAAAGTGCATCCCTCTCATGTATCCAATGAACATATGACTAGGGCAAGGACAGCCCCCCTGCCTGAAACCCTAGCACTGTCCTGGACCTCTTACTGTAGCATCTTGATGATGGGCAGAGGTGTGAGACTCCATCCAGCAAGGGGGCTGAACACTATCAACTGAAGCCTGTGGAAATTCAAGGTGTGCAGTGTCTAGTACAGTGGTCACCAACCAGTGGATCTCGATCCACCAGTAGATTTCAGAGCCTTTTGTGGTAGATCTCAGGGGAAGGGGCAGGGGCTAGTTTTAGACTTCTGTGGTGAAGGAACGTGCCATAGAGGCAGGAGCAGGGGTAAGTTGAGTGGGGCCCTGGCTGGGTGAGACTTACCTGCTGGGGAGGCACACCCCCAAATATTTTTTTTCCCTCTGCTTCTGTCTGCCACCCCTTGCTTCCCCACAGACTCATCTGCTGGGGGGGCGAGTAGGGGTGTCGATGGTGCATGGTAGATCTTGGGTTGCTTTTAAATTCCAAAGATGATCTTATGCTTAAAAGGGTTGGAGACCACAGGTCTAGCAGGACCCATCCAGAGAGACCCATTTGCATTCATCCTTCTTCCCTAGCTTTGCCACCTGCTTTTCTCTTTTTTAGATTGCATCATGATTCTCTAATCAGCTATTTAGGGAATATTTTGGCAAGAGATAAATCTTTAAGTGCTGATCAGTGTAAGACTTCCCCTAGTTACTTTCGAGTGCCCTGTTGTTTTGGGCCTGCTGTTGAGAAACCGCTCCCTTTGACTCCCTGGAGTTTCAAGTATGTCTGTTAGCTGAAGTGCGCTGAGTAACTCCTGCTCAAGTGGCACATGTTGGCAGGAGATGCTGGCCTTGGAAAACCATGAACCCATCCAGATCCTTGCAGAGAAAACCAATGTGTTTCAACACCCACCCCTCCAGACAGACCACCACTAGAAGTGTGAATGAGGTTTAGTTTTTTGGACTTTTCATTCTTTTGCCTTTCTACTGCAGGTGCCAGTATTATTGCCAATTAGTAATGTGTGGCTTTTTTTGGTAATGGTCCTGATTTGATTGCCTTTCTTGGAAGAAATAGTTAGTTTTTTTCCGCCACTATTTAGTTTAATTATATCAAGGTACAATAAAGAACTCGATTGATATGGAGACACTTAGACAACCTTATGGCTATAATAGTGTCTCTTTGTTCATGCTTTTGCTCAAATTTTACCTTGGATGGTCAGTTCCCAGTGTCTGCAATGAATGTCTCACGTATCTACATGTACACATGCCTGAAAGCAGAATTTGCCCCTTTTCTTCTTAGAGCTGCTTGGCTTTGCTTTCCAGTTCTCCCAGGCAAGGAACACAGACCTATATTAAGTTGACAGATCCCTGTGCAGTCAACATCGGGAAACCATATTAGGCATTGCATTACACACCACTGCCCAAGGATTGTCAACATGCTGCCAGATGTTAGATTGTAACCTTCATTTTCCCATTTTGCTTGTGTTTTTACATTCTAAAATCAAAACAAAATGCTCAGCATTGCAAGGATGTGCCTTTTAACTAAGGTCCAGTAAAATAAAATAATAGACTCATCTACATCCTGAGAACTATTAACTTGTTCCCTGCAGGTAAGCCTGTTCTATGCAGATAGGCATTTGGGTATTTTGGCAAAGCATTGGGCAGAGTCTGCAGCATTTCTGATTTGTGGAGAAAAAGAGAACTTCATTGTTTTCTACTTCTTTCTGACAGTCTCTGTTCCACAGGGTTTCATTCAAGATGAGCTGTGTGGGATGAATATTTAATTAATATAATTAGATATATATTAGCCAACAGATATAATAGAAAAAAGCCAAAGCAAATCAGTTTAATCAGAGGATTTAAAGAAAATCTGTTAGTTTAGTTTACTTGATGATACATAACTGGTAGCTTTTTGCCTAGATATTTAAAGAGTACTTTTGTGTTTGCCATCATAAGTTGTAGTCATGAAGCCAGGTGTATGCAAGTGTGCATTTCTGTAGCTATGAGCGTCAAATCAAAGAAACAGATTACTTTCTCAACTGATGTGGACTTTTAGGTGAATATGTGACACAGAAATGAAAGTATCATAGGTAACTGCCCGAATTACCCAAACCCTCACTGATCACTTGACTGACAATGCTGCAGCAATAAATAAAGATCTTTTTTCCCCTTAAAATGATTATTAATAATGCTGATAAATGTGTAAAATGCCCAATCAGGGTAATCTCAGGCATTGCCATAAAATTTCCTGTTTTGAGAAAAAGGTTGCAAAATTTTGGGCAAACCTAAAAAAAAATCCACACTGTATATCCACCCCAAATCTATTTGTTCCCTCATTCTAGCTGAACCCTCTCTCCAGACACACTCATTCAAATTTGTGTATGCTCTGCTGTCTACTATAAGCATTTGTATTATGAGACTTTGGCAGGAAGAGTCTGTCCCTTCAGTGGAAAATGGCTGATCACTGTAGAGGTTTGTTGCCTTTGGTAGATAATTAATTATCAGACAAAAGGCTCTCCTAGAAATTTCCCATACATTATAAACATGTTTATGAGCACTGTGTGTGATATTGAACTCTTTAGTAATAGCCAGGCTAGGGGTTCAAAATTTTATCTCTATTAGAGGACCATTTGTATTCATTGTCATCAGTAGTGATTCCTCACTAAGTAACCTTCCTTCTTTTAACACTCTTTTACTTCCTTCTGGTCTTTCTTTCCCACCTAGAGTTTCTCCTTATATTTGAGGCAGGGGACCTGGGAGTAGTGATTTATTGTTGGCTATTCTCAGAGTGTTAAAAAAGCGTCGTTAAAGTATATTTTCTTAATATAGTTGGCAATTTGGAGTTCAGCTAAAGTAACAAAGTTGCGAGGCAGAAGCTTTTGTTCAATTCCATAATTTGTCACAGATTAAATGTGTGGGTATTACTGTCAGGTCTCTTTCTGGGCTGAGAAATAAAATATTCTACAAAAGGGCATGTATTACTGCTATTAATTAAAACTGTATTTAATGCGAGTGGAACCACACATGCTTCATTTATTTTCTCCATCAGAACTTGGTGGGATGTGACAGTCAAAGTACATTTTTGCATCATTTTGCTTCTTGTAGTTTAGAAAGAGTCTTTAATTAGATCAAAATTGCTATAGCTTTATGAATCCAGTTGGAGAAAGCTTTCATGCTTGGCTTGGTATTAATTGGGAAAATTATTGCAGCAACAAGAGTTGTCTGAAAATGTTGCTTCTGCTACTTTTGTAGACAGCTATGTTTTTGTCATATGTTTTCATTTTTCTTCACTTCCTCTCCCAAAGTTCAATGAAGTAGTTTTGTCATGATCTTATCTACAGCATCTCTAAATCACCTTCCACCTTACTATCTGGCCTTTGGAAGATGACGTTATTGCCATGGAGTGGCTTGGATAAGAGTGAGAAAATTAGATTGTCCCATATTCTGATTTTATATAAAGCCTAAGAATTTGTTAATGCTTTGAAACCTTTCTTACCTTCTTAACTGTTGGTGTGCTGGACACAAGGATGTAACTGGAGATTTTCTCTAACATGAGACTAAATCAAGTGTAGAAAAGTCAGTGTTAAATTGGGCTGTGTACTCTCTACATCTTAGTGTGGAAATTTTCAGATGTTAATGGGGACACCAGCAGCTGCCTTGTCTAGGTATCATAGTATCATAGTACCTAGGGTCAGAAGGGGCCTAGAGCAGGCCATCTAGTCTGATCCCCCGCCAATTGACAGGAAACGAGTGCCAGGGTCACAGGACCCCAGCCAAGTACCTATCTAATCTACTCTTGAAGACACCCAAGGTAGGAGCAAGAAC
>JAGPOW010000304.1:101356725-101383609 GCA_030014935.1 Caiman crocodilus
GCAATAAAAACTTTTTTTCTTTCAAACTTCCAACTGGCATTCATATATTAGCTCATGCATGCCGGGCAACGAATTCAGACTTGGGCTGAAGCATAACAGAGGGACAGTCAGTAGAATTGGGAACTGTATATTTAAGAGGCTCTCACATGAGCCATTTGGATCCAGCTGTCATGTTGTGCAGAAACTGATGTTACTTAATGTTTGTCAATTAGGACTTGAACTCCTTAGCTCTGAATGGTTACTTAATAATCCAAGTGGGTTTTTTCAGTGGGTGCCCCGATGTTGCTGCTGTTATTGCACTGTCATTTAGTACTTCCAAAAGTACTGTGCCATGCCATTTACGCATTGTTATTTTTAGACTTTACATTGGCATAGCAATGCGCTATAATGAGAGAGTGCATTTCTGTGGTGATGTAGCTACAGTGTCATGGTTTTTGCCCGCTGAACTTGTTGCTACAGTGATGTAGCATCACGTGTAGACGCATCCAGTGTGTGTTAAAATCACCCTACTCAGTAGTGTCACCTGCTTAAGACAACATAGAAACAAAGTGGGCTGCGGCTGTGAAGTTCAGGTCTAGATCTGGATACTACTTCCTTAGAGAGTGGAGGGATTTGGATATGGGATTTTGGCCTTGTACTTTACTAAGCTGAAAACTAGCTTGGAAGCTTGGCTCTAAAATCAGATCTGACCTCTTGATTTCTACCACCTTTCACATCCAGAGTTCTCCTTTGGCATATGAGGGAGACTGGAGAGATCACAAATTCCTGATCTGTATCCAAACTTCTCCAAAAAGCACTGATGTCCAGGGCCAGGATTTCAGTTCAGGCTCATCCACTGTATCATTTATATGGCATGTGTTCAGAAATAATTTATGAGGTCAATCAAAGTACTTTCCTGGAGTCTGTGAAGTTCCCAATCAGCTGAATTATATGCAAATGGGCTTTTTTTTAGACTGGCTTTATATAAAAAGTTCGTTTTGTAGGAAATCTTGCCTTTTAAGAAAGGGGGAAAGCTGGAGAAGAAGACAAAGATAAGAACTGTGCACCTCTGAGTAAAAGTTGCTGACAACCACTTTGTTTAGTGTGATGGCTGCAGAATTGCTGCCATCTCCAAAGGAAAAGGACACTCCTAGAGTTAAAGTGGAAAAGAGTTTGCAGCACAATGGAATTGCTGGGACTAAGCTGGTGGCTGTGTTTTGCGAAGAGAGTGAAGCGGGAGGAAGGTTGTGTATGTGCCCTCCTGCTTTCCACAAAAGTTCAAGGACCACTTATAATCAGGTCCTTTAGGTTTCAAAACTCTTTGGACAAGTGGATGTTCTTGACTGTGATGTTTGTAGATGTACATGATATCTTAAGGATAGTAAGCAGTCTGTCAGAAGTATCTGACTAGAACTGAAAGAGATAAGGGAAACCAAAATCTTCTCATTTTTTAAAATCTTTTTGTTACTCTATGCTGTTTGCTGTGTTTTGGGTAGAGTTAATTTTACAGTTTCTTTTGTCTTGTAGTCAGTCAGTTTCCCCTTCTAATATATGTGTGGGTCTTTCAGTAGCAAAGGAGAGTAAAAAAATATATATATTATAAAACCACAAAATGGGCAGAAGGATACCAGAACAAGTGGAGTTAACTGTTTTGTTTTGTTGTTTTTTTTCTTTTCTGGGCAAGAGGGACAGGGATGGGATTTTTTAAACTATTTTTCAGGATGGTGATGTCCCTGTAAATCTCATGCTCACAGCTTCAGTTGTCCCTCACACTTGCCAGGCAGAAAATGCCAAGCTGGTCCCTGCAAAACCAGCCAAGAGCAGGCTGTTCTTTTCTGAGTACAGCACTTTTCAGAGTGAGTAGGACCATCTGTTCAGGGCCATGGCAGCCAAATCTTTCAGTTACTCTCTGGAGTGAATGTCACAAAGTGAGCAGTTGGTAATGGGTTTATATGGGGGTGCGGTGTCAAATGTTCCCATATCCTTAATGTGCAATGACAGCTTCCCACAATGCAACATCTTCGAAAGGCAGCACAGAGGACACAGGGGTGCCTACCCTTAGTTTAATACACTTAATGCTGTTTGGACACAGGGTGCATGTACACAAGATGCCTTAATGCACATTAGTCTAATTTAATGCATGTTATGGGCGCACGTCTACATGTGCGCGCCCCTAATGGGCATTAAAATGGCAAAATGAGATTAATTGTGCCTAAATTTGATACCTACAAATGCAGGTATCAGATTTAGGCAGAATTAGTTAAAGCGCATTAATGCATGAGTAGATACCTGGCACTAACTTTAGTGCTGGGTCTTGCCAGCCACTAGGGACACATGGCAGGGCTGCAGGGACTTTGCACAAATTTTAGTCCCAAGTCTCTGCACATGTAGACACACCTGCCAAAAATTGCTTAATGGGTATTAGCTTAATGCAGATTACATTTAGTCAAGTTTAAATGCGCTTGTAGACGTACCCACAGTGCATCAGTAGAAGCAATGAGTGGAAATGTACTCAGTCACAGAACGTTTACCAGTTACAGCTTTCTAGTTTAGATAGATGAGCCCTCACCTGTGTGTGTGCATGAATGTATGTGTGTGTGTGCATGCACGCGCATATGTTTGTGTGTGCGCATGTGTGTGAATTAGGTTTCTAACTTATGGTTGTAAATAAGCCAGCAGAACATGAAGTAAATGGAAACAGTGCTTGATATTTCCAATAAAATCCCATTATTACGTATTGTTGTTATCCATCATGTTGTCAGCTCATGCTAGGCCACATTGTCAAACCTGGGAGAATCTAGGATTCTCTGCAAATTATACCTATGAGGAATGTGCTAGTATCTTCAATCGAGTGACACCTGTGGTTTTGGAGTACATGCCTGCCAGTCAATGTCAAGATGGCATGTCAGTTCAAGAAACAACAACACTTGGTACAGAATGAAAATAAAGATGGGGTCAGGTCTGCAAGGGGAATGCAGAATTCCTCCCTCTCCCGTGCACACACAGCTTCCGCTAGTGTTCTAGAAAGCATGGGAGCTCTTGGAAAACGGAATTGTTGCAATTTTAATAATAGACAGTTCATGATAATAGTGGCCAAAGCACATTATATAAAACAGACTCCATATGTGCCTGTCAAAGCAGGGCCAAAAGGCTATTGTGGCTGTCTGATTCTAATCAGACTGTTGAGTTTTTGCTACATTGAGATAACTTGTGATTTTTTAAAACTGTCCTGCACCCAGTTGTCTTTGTGGAGCCTGTCATTACAGCTATAGCTTCCACACTACAGTTTATTTTAAAGGGTATTATCAGCCATGCTCTAGATTTATAACAGTCAGTTCTGCAGATGAGGAAAATGCACAATAAAGGAGCCTAATTCCAATCTGACCTGTCCTAAGCTCTAGTGATGGCACTGGAGTTAAACTGAGAGCAGAACCTGGCATATAAATATTATCTGGTTTATAACATTTGGTACCCAGTTTTGTTTATTCAAATTATTTTGCCTTTGTATTAGGTGGATGACTATTTTCTTTGCCAGTTCATTTATTGTTTTATCAGCTATAGTTGTTCTTCTGTTTCTAATACATGGTTGTTTTCCTTTTACTAATACAGGCAAGATAGAGACACACAGTATAGACTAACTGTATCAGAGATGTATGAGCTTTCATGAGCAAGAGCTCACTTCATCAGATGCTATGAAAGGACATGCAGAGTGCAGGCTAGTGTTGCAATTCTGTGTTCTTACATCTCCACAGAGAAAGTAGGGAGAACAAATTCCCACCAGTTTCACTCTTCTACTTCATTGTGACTAGATATTTATGAACCACCAGATTTTTTTACTCTGGCCTGCATTGGGCGTGCACAAACCACCCTGCACGGTACAGTAAATGTAATTCTGTCTAAAAAACTTGAGGAAAAGAAAAAAACGGAACTTGGAAAATAAGCTGATCTACAAGTTGGCACTATGGTTTTAAAGAGGCTTTTCCAGATTTATAAGATTCAGTGTGACTGTATACAGACAAAGCATCCGATTCCATCCTGCTGACATAACTATCATCTTCCCATCATCGTCAGGGGTACTTGGATTAGCTCCAGAGAAACAGGGGAAGGTCCCATAGAGTAGAGGATTTCTGTCTTTGGTGTGGGGTAGAGGCTACAGTAAAAGGCAACTTTTCACTCTACCATAAGGAATGGCAAAGGGAAAAAGCAAAAAAACAGCAGCAGCTCAGAATGCATGTATATGCTAGGGGTGTGTAAAATGGGCCCTATTTGATTCCGATTTGGATTCAGCCCATATCAGGGACAGTGATTCAATTCATTGATTCAGATCACTGTCCCTGATTCAATTTGCCCCAATCCAAATCTGAAGATACGATGATGATTCGATTCCCCCCACCGCTCTGGCTTGGTGATTGGCCATAGGGGGACCCCGAGTGTCCCTCCTCCCCCCCACCATCCAGGAGGCACCAGTCACTGAGCTGGGTGGGTATGGGGGGCCACCCACAGCATGCTCCCTGGCAAATCCAGGAGTAGACTGGAAGTGCTTGTGATCCACTTTTGGGTCTGCTGCTGAAGAGTGCTGGAGAAACCCCCCCAGTCTTCTGTGGGATGCTCCATATGCCTCAGCATCACAGCACTCATGAGGCCCTGCTAACCTAGAGGTATGAAGAAAAAACATTCAAAGCTGTCTCTGTCTGAATCTCTGAACCTTTCTGAATCTCTGAATTCATTCGGAGGGTTCTGATTCAATTCGGAGAGATTAAAGGATCCTCTGATTCAATTCGGATTTGGAGATTCAGCCACCAAATCGGGCCAAATCTGTGCCGAATCGAATCAAGGGCCTAAGCTTCACACAGCCCTAGTGTATACCCCTTTTACACAAAATCCTATACAACTCTAGAGTTGAGCTGTAGCTGCAGCTTGGAACACTCTGTTTAGTCCAGAGGACCAGCGGGAACGTGGCGTGGGATAGGGCCCAGGCTGAAAGATCATGTTTATAGAGCCTTGGAGCAAGCCCAGCTGCAGGAAGGGATCCCTTTTTCTTCTCTCCACAGCAGCACTGCTGTCCTGCAGTTGGAGCTATAGAACAGGACCCTATTTCTGTTGGCTGCCAGCTCTGAATTCTGTGCCCCAGTGGAGGGGAGTTCCACGGAGTGGAGTGGCAACTGATACTGGCTCAGACAACATTCATTGTCTACAGGCTTCACTCTCTCCTTCTCCTGTGATTTGGAAAGGGGGGAGGGCCAGTTTCTTTCCAGGCCTTCCCTTTCCTCATCCCATTCAAATAAGTGCTTTGTAACATATATGGAGCCATTAGTAGTTTAATTGCAAATTTGCTTCCTTCCACGCTATCCACAAGCAAGAGCTTATGGACTAAAAAGTTATAGTTCTCTAAGGGTTAAAAATGGGATTGATAGAATCTTTCTTTCTATTTATCTATCTATCTATCTCCTTTGAACCCTTAGAGAGCTGTGACTTTTTAGTTCATAAGCTCTTGTTTGTGGATAGCGTGGAAGGAAGCAAATTTGCAATTCAACTACTAATGGCTCCATACATGTTATAAAGCAGTTATTTGCTTTATAACGTCCCTCTCTCTGTCTCTGTCTCTCTCCACGTACACAGAGGTAGGCTGTGCTGATATTTTTTGTTTGTTTTGGTTTGCTGCCTGAACTGAAAAATTGAAGGAAACATTTATTTCAGGTAGAGCCCAAACGCTTTCCCCCATTTTCTCTGTGAAAAATAAATGTTCCAAATCAACTGAAATGTTTCATTTTTAGACTTTTTATTTTAGGTTTTAAAAATGTCAGATTATGTTTTAGGCAGCTTATATTTCAAAACATCATTTCAAGCCAAAATATTGAAATAGACTTTTGTTTTTTCATTTAATTTTCTTCTCTGAGCCAGGAGCATGTTGCATGAAACGTCATTTTTCTGGGTGAATAATGAGTTCATCTGAAAAGGTTTGCCCCGGATCTATTGAGAAATCCAGTTCCTCTCTAGAGGAGTGATTTCTCTGTTAACACCAAAGAAGAATTTGGCTTGAACACCTTTTCAGTAGAAAGCTTATACCAGAATATTTGGCCCTAGGCTTTGTCATTTGGGCAGTACCATGCCACCTTTTTCTTCCACTCATCTTGGACTTCTTGTTTCTATCCTTAATATTGCAGGTAAATGTAGCAGTGTCCTCTTTGGATTTAATTAGGTGTGGATCATTCCACATTATTATGGATTGTGGGAAAAAGATAGAGTTTTTGTTCTGATCAGGGTTTTGGACCTCATACAAACTAACATAATGGTATTCATTTTTACAGGAAACTGTATGTTTAACCACTGTCTAATTTATTTATTTCTAAAGTCTGTTAATCCATTCTGAAATGCCTCATTCACCCACACTTGAATCCTGGGTTCAAAAGGAATTTTATTGCAGCCCATTTAACCGTGAGTAAGTAAAAGATCATTTTGCAAAGCTGATTCATTACAATAATCTTTGGAACAAGAACAAGTGGAAATGTTTTTAAATCCCAGATTTACAAATAATGGTATTTATGTGCGATAGATATTGTTTTTATTAGTGCAAAAGCCATCCAGTTCGTTAGCCTTTTGATTCTGAAGTTCTCCCTTACCATTTTTAACTTTAGATTAGTGATTCTCAGGTGCTGTGGGTCCATGCGGTGGCTTGGAATCCTTTCAGTGGTGCCACAGGGTGCAGGGCAGAAACTGTCATTCAGTGTAGGTGGGAAAGTGGCCCCTTTCCCTCCTGCTGCCAAGCAGTTTTTGTTGCAGCCACCCAGAGTGCCTACTGCACCAGGCTGCCATGCAGCTCCATCACCACCGCCTCTGGGCTGCCCTCCATAGCAGCGGTGAGCAGCCACAAGGCAGACGCCGCAGTGAGGGGAATGTGGAGTCAGGAATGCATGCACTGGTCCTGGATCGCCCCAGCCCTGCTGGAAGGAGCTACCCCAGCCCCACTGCATGCCCAGGTTTGGTTTTTAGTATATAATTTGGGTTTTTTTCTGGTTCCAAGATGGCAAACTTCCTTCCCAAAAGGAGTACTTCCAAGGGCAAGGGGAGGGACTGCCAGCGGCAAAGGTCAGAGGATAGGAGCAGGATTTCCAGTTCCAAGATGGCAACCAGGTGGCGGGGCGCTTGTCAAGGGCCGGGTCCATCTTTGCAGCCAGCAGCAGCTCACCAAAACTCATTAAGCAGCCCTCCTGACAAAATAATTGCCTGCCCCTGTGTCATGGTCTTTCTGAGTTCTTTGTAACAGAAGAATTGCTTTACTATTTTTTTCCATAGTCAAAAAAATAAATGAAAATTAAGAGCTAGCATGTTGCTAGGGGTGCCTTGAGTCTATTGAGTTATGACTTGAGAGTAAAAAAATTGAGAACCACTCTATTAGATTCATCCTGTTCAGTGTATGTCACCAGAACATTTTTGCTCCCTTAACTGAGTTCATAGATTTGCTATGATGATACAGTATGTACAGTTAGTCCACATGTATGAGGTAATCTGTGGCTGCCAATTGAAACATTCTCTAACAGCAGCAGCTTTTCAAATTTTAGACTAAAACAGCACTAAAACATTCACTCTTGTGCTTATATAGATGCCTAAATGTAAAAACTTCAGTATCTTACATTACTTAATTTTTAGTACGTGTCTTTTATATATAACACTATATATACACACTATATAAAATGTATGTTCTCTGTGCAGAAAACAATGTAATGCAATGGGAAATAAAGCACTTCATATTTAACAACATAGAAATAAGGCTGAAGACCCAATATAGTCTTTGCTTTCTTATGCTAAAGGAGAGAGTATAGTTTAATGCAATGGTGGGCAATTTTTTGGGCTAGAGGACCCCTGAATGTTGGTGAGCTTTTGAGGGCTGGGGGAGGAGGGCAGGGAGATGCCATTTGATCCTATCTGGCTGGCCAGCTACTGCCGAGAGCCTGAGAAAGACTGGCTGTGCCCTGCGCTGCTCCTCTCTGCTGCACTTATGGCCAAGCCAGGTTGCACAGTGCACAGACTCCTCTGCTCCCCTGCATCAATTCCCCCCCACGCCTGGCTTCCTGTTGGCACTGTGCAGTCCTGGTACTATGGTTGCCAACAGCTAGGACTGCACGGGATGGGGTGCAGTACAGCATGCTGAGTGGTTGTTCTGCCCAGGCACCCACCACAATCAGCCACTGCTGCTATGCTATACTGGGAAAGTCAGGGGTGGCTTCCCCAGGCTGAGTCCCCCTTCCTCCCCCTCTCCCCATTGACCAGCATGGACTTTTTGCAGTGGGTGGGTGAGATGGCTACTCATTATGCTGTTTCACGCCCCATCCCATGGGGGCCCAGAGGCTGGCAGTTGTGGTGCCAGAACTGAGCAGTTGCAGTGCCAAGAGAGGGATGGGTTGAAGGGGAAATAATGTGTGGTGGGTGGGGGGAGAGGCTGGAGAAGCCCATGCCCTCCACTACACAGAAACACCTCCACTGCTCTTCACCCTCATGGCCCAGCCTGGCCCCATCTGAAGCAAAGTGGAACAGTGTGGGGAGCAGCCTTCCCTCCTCAGGCTTCTGGTGGTGGCTGGTGGGCTGAATAGGATCAGTTGACAGGTCAGATACAGCCTGCGGACCATATTTTGTCCCTGGTCTAAATGGCTAGAACCTGGAAGTGGGAGTCAAGTGAGTAGATTCTAAATAAGGCTTTCTCGTAGACTTGCTGCTTTTCCATGCATCAGTTTCTTTATCAGTAAAACAGAGACAATGTTCCTTATCTCTTGTAAAATGCTTTGAGAGATTTTTATTAATAGTAATGAAACATGCTACATATTGATATAGTTAATAGGGTTACCATATTTCCAGTTTCAAAAAAACAGACACCTATTGGAGAGGGGGGAGAATGTGATTGTTGTGGGGCAGTGATATTCCTGTGCCCTGCCCTTGCCACTCACTCTCGAGCCACACACCCCCTAGTCCAGCTGCTGCCCCTCACTCTTGACTGACATTACCCACCCCCGACCATGTTGGTGCCCAACATTCCCTACCCACAATTAGGAAGCTTTGATCGCCGATTCAATTTGGAAAATATTTGGCCTGATTCGGAGGCTGAATCACTGAATCTGAATCGAATCAGGAGATCAAAAAACCCTCCAAATCGATTCAGAAAAGATTTGGAAAAAGATTCGGATATTCAGAAGGCAGTCTTTCAGGGGAACAGAAACTGAGAAGGGGGAGGGGGGAAGGAGAACTAACATCTGTATCTGGCCAGTGACTGTGATCTTTCCTTGAGTCCCCTTCCGCTCACAGTGCTCTGTGGGAGGGACATATAAACAACACACAAGCCTCTGTTTGCAGCCTTTCTGTCCCTTTTGTGAGCTGTTTCTGCCTGAGCACCAGGGAGGCCCCGTGTTACAGACTACCATCTCTGGTGGTTTTATCCCACTGTGCCTTAAAACTCACACAAAGTCACATCATGAGTTTTGCTTGTCAGCACCTTGCGGTGGAGTTTCCCAGAAACCCCTGCACCTATCTCCTTGAAACTTGGCAGGTTTCATGGCCTCAGCAGGGGCTACCATCATTGAAATCTGCCAAAAAATGCCGAAGTTATAGATAGTTCAGTAATTTCCCATTATAGTCTATGTCAGAATCTCTCCGAATTGGCATAGAATATTCTGAAGCCAATTTGGCTGAATTGATTTGGGCAACATTCAGAATCTCCAAATTGAATCGGTGTCATCCAAATTGGCCGAATCCGAATCAAATACTTCCCTATTCGTGCAGGCCTACCCACAATCCCCTGCCTTCCCTGGTATCCCTCACTCTCAAACCACAGCCCCCTGTTCCCCCCAGTCCTGCAGCATCTCCTGACTACCCCATCCCTACAAGCGAGGGCACTAACCCCAGTCTGCCAGCCAGGCCACACAGCTCCTTGCTTAACCCCACCCCTTTCCCATCCTGGGCAGGTACGTCCCCCACCCTGCTGAAGCCCCAGCACCTGGACAGCTTCCCCCAGTACACTTTCCTCTGGCGTATGCACATGCGTGTGCAAACCCCCCCCCCCCCGAGAGTCCCCAAGCTTTGGCCCTCCAACCCCCGCCTCCCCCATAGATTTACCTGGTATCTATTTGCCAGGGCTGTCCCACCTCCCTGCCTGGCTGTATCCCCGCCATGTGTGTGTGTGCATGCAGATGCATGTGATGTCCCTGCCATCAATTGCCCCCTCCTCTGTTTCCCCCAGCTTTAAACAGCTCCTTGCTAGGGCAAGCTGAAAAGTGCTGGGGAAAACTTAAATGCTGACCAGAGCAAAATCCCAGGCATTTGTTGATATTTTTAAAAACTGCCCAGATGGAGATGCGAGGACCCAAAAAGAGGACATGTCCAGAAAAACACGGATGTATGGTAACCCTATAATTAGAAGTTGAAATTTGTGCAGTACATAATGCAAATTGAATTTCTCATGCAACTTTACACGTAAGTTTAAGAGCAGCCTACACATGAAAACAAATTTGAAGAAAATCAGTTTAAAAGCAATATCTATTCATAGATTCATAGATTGTTAGGGACTGGAAGGGACCTTGTAGATCATTGGGTCCAGTCCTCCTGCACTAGGCAGGAAAGACAACTGGAGTCAAGTGACCCCAGCAAGGTGACTGTCCAGACTCCTTTTGAAGATTTCCAGTGTAGGTGACTGCACCACCACTGGAGGGAGTTTATTCCATAGTCTGGACACAGTCTAAAACACAAAAAATGTATTTTTAAAATTGAATTTCCTGGAGCTTGGGACCCTCATTAATTTTAGAAGATCTTGATTTAGGTATGGTCCCGTCTTTAAGATGGTTGTGAGTGGAGAATAGGCCTGAGTTGAGATTGCGCAAAGTTCTAAACCACATTGTTGACCGATTTGATTTTGGATTAAAATATTTCCATTTGCTGACTTTCAGAACTTCTCAGATAGATGAAATTTTATCCAAATTTTTTCCAAATATGTTTGTTTTCTGTGACATAGCATAGGACTCGCAGAGATGCATAGTCATTTTGAGTTCCCTGAGTAGAGGATGCTGCATTCCACAGGTGCTAAAAAAATAATGGCTACTAATGGAATATTGGAAAACAGCATTTATCCCTAGAGCACAACATTTGGTCCTGAAGTTCAAGCACTATAAAATTCATAGTTTATGGTCTAGGTTTAGAGGTTGGGGATAATGCAATGCTTTGATTTTAATTTATATTTAATGAATTAAAGATCTGACTCTTTTCATGCTTTACTAACTCTAATGCTTTGTGGAGAATATCAATTTTAGACAAATTAAAACAGAAATAAATGTGTAATTAGTGAGGAAAATGAACTTTTACAGATGACCTGGAAGAGGCAATATGAATAATGAGAGAAACTAAAATAAGCTCTTCCCTTTGCCTCTTTTTTTACATTTTCTATTCTTTTATATAGGCCTGAGATGTTATTCATTCTTTGCTCCTCTGATCAGGGACAAAAGAGAAAAGGTAGCATGTAATAAAGTTGAAGTATCTGTCATTTAAAGGTGATGTGCTGTGAACAGTTGCTCAATGTTATTTGTTTCACTCTGTGAGAGATTGCTATGGATTTATAAAACCTACTGATATTCGTTAATGTGCCTTGCTTTATACATCAATAAATTTTCCACAGCTGTGGATACTCAGAAGCAAGTCTTGTGAAATCTTTGCATTTTATAAGAGAAAAATCTGTAGACATCATAGCCAAGATCTACTCCAAATGCTTCCAGCTGCAGTCAGAGAGATGACTCATGCTGAAAGCTGAGGAGCTTTTCTATGAGTGTTTTACTTAGTTCACATGATTTTTTTTTTTATTTTACATTCCTGTCTGTTTTTCTTTTCCTTAAAAAAATGTGAAGGAGATTCACCCAAGGAAAACCCGTATGAGGATGTGGAACTAAAAGGCCGTCACGCAAGTCGAAAATCCCAGCAGCTATCTGAGAATTCCCTAGATTCTTTGCACAGGATGTGGACTCCCCAAGACAGGAAGTACACAACACCTGCCCAGGTAATTCGGTACTTTTTAACTCATAAGTCTTTGTTTCTTACTGTGATTTAAGTCTTTTCAAAACTTTTGCAAGAGAACCATCTACAGCATAAGAGGAACAGTGGCTGTACCTAGCGGAGAAAGGAAAACAAGTGAATTAAACACATTAAATAGTTGCTACAAATACTTTAACAGCCTCACTCTAGATTCTCTTCAGTACAAATGTATTGTAAAAGCTGATTGCTATTTGGAACTGTTTTCATGTAGTTCCATTCAGAACGTACCCTGGTTTTGGAAAGGAAATGCAGACTTGTTTTGTCCTCTATCTTGTCTTTATGTTTATAACTTGAGGCCTGCTTCATAGAAAGGTAACTTGTTATCTTAAACTGTTTCTACTTCCAACTGTAAAAATCTAAATGTAATGTTTAATTGCACAGTGCCAAGAGAAAGGGCAAAACACAGTTTTTAAAAAGAAAGAAAATGAAAGGAAAGTGGGAATGCGTAAGTCTCATACTGCTTCAGCTAGGTTGTGTGTACTATCCACAGCAAAATGAAGAGACCTGGAAGTCTGAGGGTTTGCATTTTCCTGTGAATTTAGCACTTTGTGTGAAAGTTGTGAAATGAAATGAAATACCTTTTTGTTTAGCAGAGAATCATTGGGCATGTCTACATGTGAAGCGGACTGCACAGTTGTTACTGAGCAGTCGTTTAGTACTGACTTTAGTACTTGCTTAAGCACATACTAAATGACTGCACAGTAACCAGCATTACTGCGTAGTCCCATCACTGCATCGTTATTTTTATCTGCTGCTGCAGAGTAGCAATGAGTTACTGCACCGTAGCTTGTTGCCGCCACCCTAGCAATGAGCTATGGTGCAGTATCTTGTTGCTATGGCAATATAGCATCTCATGTAGATGTACCCATTGTGTCCTAAAGCAAATACACAGTTTCATTTGGAGAAAGACATTTTTTTAATTGAATCAAACAAAGTGGTCTCTGGCTAAAGAAAGTGCAGAGGCTGGACAGAGACAGAGGCTAAGGCATGAGCCCCTCCATCTTCCTATTTGCACATTGGATGATTTAAGCTAATTTGACAGTCAGGGCCCATTCTGTCCTGGGTCCCTTGTCAGTTGCCCTAGTTGCTTGTGCCTAAATCTAGCTTTTCCCTCCGCTGATACTCATTTTTCCGCATGGGACAGGGAATTAACATCAGATTCTGTCACTATTTTATTGTCTTTTTACTGAGATATAAAACAAACATGCAGTGACAGTAGGTCAGCTGTGAGCCTGTGTAATTCTCCAGTGAGCAGAAGTAGCAAAGTCACCATTTCCTGGAGAACAGCAACTCTGTCTACCATTTATCACTCAGCTTTTCCAGCCTCAGTACTATTGATGGTATTCCCTTAAAATTGTGCTTTATGATAAACAAGATGGAAGGGATCAGGAGGTCAGCAAGCTTTGGAAAGTCATCTCCCAGCTGAATTTCTTTTGCTAAAATATAGGACACTGAGGATTTTCCTGGCACTAGGGCTTGTGGTAAGCAGCAACCTCAGAAACACTGGCCTGTGGTCCTCTGGAAACCCACTGTTTTTGTGGTCTTCTCTCTTCTCATTTGTTATTATAATAATTGAAGTATTCAAATAAGAAAATCTTTTTATTAATGACAATGTTTTTTCTTATAGTGAATAAAATCTGTAGTAATATTTATAAATTTCACTTAACAGACCTTCCATTCAATTTAATATGAGTTAGATCAGGCTCTAGATCAGTTCCCCCTTGTTGCCATGTCTTTAATTTCTGTGATAGAAAAAAAAACATGTCAAATGATTTTTGTTTGTGCAGCTGTCTTTGAAGCCCAGCAGCCAATCATTGCGCATTGGAAACTGGTCAGAGAAAAAGAGCCATCGCTTACCACGCTTACCCAAAAGACACAGCCATGATGACATGCTGCTTCTGGCTCAGCTTGGTATACCTTCGTCACCCTCCAGTCTGAATGAAGACAGTCTGAGTACCACGAGTGAGCTGCTGTCCACACGTAGGGCCAGAAGGATCCCTAAGGTAATGGCACCTATACTCTAGTTGCAGCTAAGCATCAGTCAGAAAGGACCATATGCAGATTTTAGCAAAAGTTCTGGAATTGACTCAGTGGGACCAGATCCTCACAGCCACTCTAGCAGTACAAAGAAGCCCTAAACCTGGCTTAACTTTCCCCTAATTCATGCTCTCAGCATTGAGGAATGCTTTAGTGATGTGGTAATGCAATAGTAGTCACTGCTTCACTCTTTCTGCCGTCTGCCTTCTGGCTGAAGAAAAAGAGATGGCCAGGTTAATCCCAGCTCCTAGAATGGCCCCTTGGGACTAGCGTAAATTAGAACAGCCTCCGGGGTTCTCTAACTAGGAGTTGGTATCTGGGAGGTACAGATTCACCCTAATCCAAAGGCAACACAGGTGGCAAAGTTCTTGCTTTACTTGGAAACAAGTCTTCTGCAGGGCACAGCAGAAAGATACACAAACATCTCCACATTGGAGATTTTACCATCTGCACAGGATTTAGCCATCCATTTAAGTCAGTTTTTCCCCAGAACAGGAAATTTGGGGTCCAGACTAAAGCATCTACGAACCCCAGGGAGTGGAGGGCTTTCTCTTTTATGCACCATCTGGCTGCATGCTACAGCACAGAAACAGAGTTTCCCACCCTTGGAGTGGGATGACTCTATGCTGCTCTCATAGAGGCAAATAGGACCCAAAGGCTTGAGCAGCTCTTTGCCAGGCTGACCTAGCTTGGTCATGTAAAGAGAATCTCTACTATTAAAAAAACCCATGTTTTTCTACTCTGAGCAAGAGAATGGTAGTATGTTCATCTCAGTGGTTTGATCCATTGCTATATATTATGTGCAGTATGCATCTGAAACTGTTTTTTCCTCTCTTATTTATGGTAACTGTTCCCAAGGAAATCACCGTTGGCCATTGTTTACTCATACCCTGTCTGGTCCTGATAAACTCATTGTCTCTTTATATTTGACCTGAAAAATGAGTTAAATTTGAACTGTTTCAGCAAAAAATTAATATTGAATTTAAAGTAGGATGTGAAATAACTGTCTATCACAATAGAGGCAAAAGGAGAGAGTTGCCAACACATTTATTTTTATTCTGTGGACAAAGCTAGCTTTTACTGTACATTCAGCTTATTCCTGTTCAATTAAAGAGTGTTTTTAAAATTTCAGCTATAAATACTGTATAGAAAGAAAAGAAAGGTTTTTTTCTTATATTCTTGTCCTTTAGTCTGAAATTCTGCCTAAGCAGAAAGAACTGAAATTAAGGCAATTAATCCTATATCCTTAAATAATTATGTTAGGCCCAGATTTTGATACCTTTACTTTCACCTAGTGTAATACTTTACTATTTAAGTACTTCCAATAACTGGATTTAGCTATTAGTCAGTTTGAATAGAACTTGAAGAATTTGGCTTTTAAGTTTGTATGTCATTTCTGAATTTGTTCCTCTGATTTAAAAATCTCAAGGAGCCTTTACATGTGCTCTGGAGGGAGGGACGACGGGAGCCACTCTAATTAAAGCACTTGTAGTGTCTTGTGTATTCAGTGTCCCGCACTTCAAAATGGCAAGCTTTAGAGCATCCCTGCTGCCATTTTGAATTGTGGGTACATTGACTACATGAGACACTGAGGTTGCTTGAGCGTACTAATAAGCTGTAATTACAACACGTTGAAGCAGCCGTCCCACAAATCTACAGGCACCCTCCTTTTTAGTGATGTGTATTTTATTAAAATTGCCATTATATTAGGTATACTTTATCAAAAAGTTCTACCTGCTAGAATAATATGATTACTGGTGAATCTGGGCTTTCATTAAAAGACTAGTTTATTATTAGCCTTCACAGTTGCAAAGAATAGCTCAAAAATTTGACCTTCTATACCAGTGATTCTCAACTAGGGAGCTGTGGCATGCTGGGGTACCATGAGATCCTTTTAAGGGTGCCATGCAATAAAACCAGAGATTTCAGATAGGAATCCATAATGTCAACACATTCTGATCTGTTGTGTTCTTTCTGAATTTCCTGCAACAGAGGAATTGCTTTAGTATTTTTCCATAGTCAAAACATGAGTTAAGGCTAAAAGCTGGCATTTTCTGAGTCTCAGATGGGGTGCCTTGAGACTAAAAAGGCTGAGAACCACTAAAGTCTTCAAAACTAGGAGGCAAATCTAAAGAACTTGATTTTTTTACATTGTTAAACACACCATTTTTAAGTGAGTCCTATGATTTCAGGGAGACCTGGTTGGTGTTTTTTGAATAATTGTGGTTGGTGATCCAGGGGGACCCATGTGAAATAAAATCAGGAGACTGCTACACATGCTTATGAGACAGAATTTGGGCTTCTCTCTTCTTTTCTTTGTTCCCCTCTCTTTCCTCCTTTTGTTTCTCTGGTTTAAAGGGTCTCTATCAACTTGACAACCATATCTCCATCTGCATGTTGTGGGTTTCTAGGAAGCTAGAACTGAAATAGGTGTGAGGGAAAAGATTTATATGTCTCTTTTTAGTATCTTTGCTTTGCAATTGACAGCCCTTTGGGGTGAGCGAGTTTTGCTGTTCTGTCCCTGTTTTCACTCAGAGCAGCTTGAAGGGACCTTGGTTTAACTGTGTCCCGCTGAAACTAGACAGATAGCAGGCAGTCAAGTGCACTCTGAAGAAGGGAGGAGGTAGAGGTAAAAAGGGGGCAAAAGAGGTGTTCTTATTGCCCATTCAGTAGTTTCTTTAAATATCAGCACAGGTGGTGGGGGAGCAGTCTTACCATTATTATTTACCATCTTTTCTTTATTAGAAAAAAAGTTTATAACATTTTTTTCACTCAAAATTCAGGACACATAGTCTTTATTTAAAAGATGTTCAATCCCAAATGTGTATTTAGAAATTAGACAATTTAAAGAATACCACATTGACAGAGTCCTTTGAACCCACACCCCACCTCCTGGTGTTAATAAAGAGGGTATGTGCTAGCAGGGCTTGTTGGTAGTTGTCCTTGCTTTAGACCAGAATTTGTGAATTCAAATCCTGCTCAGGACATCTGCTTATATTTGGTACTGGTGTGCCTGGGTAGCATTGCATTATCAGAGACACTGGACCTCAGATGGGAAGTTAAATGGAGTAGTATTTGCTGTAAGTAGTATTTGCTTTGGCTTACTGAGTGAAAGCTAATGAACACTTGAATCTATTTGACTAGTCTAAGGGGAAACGGCAGTAAAACCACTCTTGATAAACCACCTCAAATGCCCCAGGCTGAGTTAGCAGTAGCTCCATGCAAAACGGCTGCTGGCTTTGCACACCACACACAGGATTTGGGGCTGTAGAGTTATTTGGGAACCTTTGTATCAGTTTCCATAGGTTCTGGATCAGGTCTCGAGACCGAGATTTTTAACAGGACTTAATGAGATGTTAGGTCTCAGTCTTTTAAATCACGCAGTACTGCGTGCACCAAAGCTGACATAACCATAACTCTGAGCCAGACCAGTGTATGACTCATATGGTAAGGCACCTTGAGCTGCCTTTAGTCAGGAAGATCCATGAAAGAAAATGAGTACTTGCAACACACCCCCTCACTGTTGACCTTGGCATGCCTGATTCACTGCCTCCGCACGTCGCTTGCCCCATATCTGGGTGAGATTTCCTGAAATTGCTGTACAGTAGCAGCCAAGGTCTCTAACACCATTTGTGGGCGTATAGCTTCCAGGCCAACATAGCCAGAAGCAAGACAACAAGCAGAGCAGGTTTCAGTTCATCTGAATGGTAGGGTGAGCAGCTATAAAAGGGAAGCACTAAATACCTGTGTAATTTAGACAACCAGTATCTTGACTATAGGTTAAGGCTGTGTCCCAAGCTCATGATCACACCAGCATAAATGAATACAGCTACTGTGAGCTTACACTTGTGTAACCAAAAGCCGAAATCAAAAGACGACAACGTTTACCACCTAAACTAGGTAGTTATTTCATGATATGTCATTCATGACAAAGCAGGAATAGTGTGATCTGTCTAGCTAACTGTGTGTAGGGGCCTGGTGACTGCTGTGTTGCAGATTATTCTGTGTTACTGGCCTCCTGTGTGGCTTTGAGCAAATTACTTAATCGCACCCTTGCCTATTTCCTTACCTATACCATGACGTAATACTAACTTGTACAAATCACATTGAAATTCTACATTGAAAACTGCTATGGAAATTCAACATATTGTTATTGACTCTTGGGCTATTGTGATGATGAATTGCTTAATATTAATAACCAAGTTGAAGTTTTGTAAAGTGCTGTGTAAGTGCTGATTATGAATTCCACTTTCTATGTCAAAGTTTCTGAACACCAGTTTTATGAATAGTATCAGCTTGGTTGCATGTTTTGCAGTTAGCACATGTCTCAGTTGTGCTGGGAACAAGGCTGACTTTCTGTTAAATAGTTATTTTCAAGATTAGCCCTTTTGAGGAAGAAGCAGTAAGTGTGGCTGACCATGGGTTAAAATTCCACTTTGATTGAATGTGGCAAACTGGAAGCTGGCTTCAAAAAGCTTCAGTAAGTGAGGATAAGATTGGAGAAAACAAATGTAGCTCAAGTGAAAACGACGACGACGACTACTACTACTACTATGAATAATAATAATAATCCCCAAACCAAAAAACACCACTATAGTCCAAATTCAGTAGTGGATTCAAGAACAGTGCAAGGAGAGTATGGCCCTCCTCCCCACAACACATGCACATACACTTTGGCTGTGCTGCACGTGTGCAGTGAGGTTTAAGCTGACTCTATGGTCAGTGCAGTCTCCTGCCAGAGCTCTGTGTGAGCAGTGAGCTTTGAGCTCACCTGCTGATCATGCTGAGGTCTGACTGGAGCACCTGCTTTGCATGGCTCCAGAGCCGATGGGGTAAATCCTGCTGCTTTTTGCCCTTTCCCTCCTGCCTCTTCCCTGCTGAATTCAGTAGAGGATAGGAGGAAAAGAGTGGCAGTGCTCACCCACTGGGTTCCTGAGCTATATGAGTGCTCTGGCCAGACCCTGTGCTGAGTGTTCACATGTGACACAACTAAAGAGCAGTGTGACCATGCGCTGCACTTCTTTGGATTCTTCCCTATCCAGATCCTCTGCTGAAGTATATGAGTGGAGCTACACTGATTTATGCCACCTCTGTTTCTGATTCTGTATCTCAAAATTAGGGCCCAATTCTGCAGTGCTTAAGTGAACAGACTAAGACTCCAATTCTGATAGGTAAGTACCTAGGTGTCAGGAGGACAATTTGTGTGCTTCAAATTAGCCATGTTTTAAGGACCTCCCTGTGTTGAGGCATAAGACAGTGGGAGTTTGCCCAGGTAAGGACTATAGAATCTGCATAATGTGGACAGAGAGAGAAACAATGAGGCTGGTGGGGTACAAGGGAGCAAAAGAGAGGGAGGGAGAAAGAAGTAGGGGAGAGAGGTGTGTAAGGTAACATTTTCTAAAGCCACTCAGGAGCCTTTATCTCATTGGGCTTAGATTCCTGATCACTTTTTTAAATCAGGAAATGGGTTCCTAGGTCAATTTAGGCATTTTTTTGAAAAAAATGACACACACATTAAGGGAAACAGGGATATTTTCAGCTGAAACTCAAATGCAGGTGGTGTGTCACTGTGGTAGAGAGAATGGAGAGGCATTTCCAGCTGGTTGAGACTGCAGCGGACAAAGCTCTCACACCAGCATGTGGAACAACAGAGAGAACTAATTGTATAAGCATAAACAATATCTTGAGAGAGAAATGTTTATTTTCATTATCTCTTAATCTTGTTTTGCAGCTTGTACAACGGATCAATTCCATATATAGTGCGAAAAGAGGGAAAAAGAGATTGAAGAAGCTTTCAATGTCCAATATTGAGACAGCATCACTGCGAGGTATAACACCGACCTCTTGGCCTAAATAAGCCTATACAGTTTGTTGCGTTAGGGATTGTTATCTCACCTCCTGCAGAGATTCCCTTTGATCCGCAGGACACATACATGTCCAGGGATCTCCTGCGCTCATTTTATACCCTGGTTTTCATTAATGTCTGTGTCCAAAGGAAAATGCACTGTGTTAAAATTCAATTAGGTTGTATGGCAATGTCTATCCTACCTATCCATAAGGCTGGCAAAATGCATCAGTCCAGCCCATCTCTTATAACAGGGGTGGCCAACCTGTGGTATGTGCCAGAAGTGCCATAGGCAGCCTCTGCATGTGGTACCTGGCAGATAGAGGAAAGGACAGATAGCACAGTGACAGGTAGGGCCGGGAACAGAAAGTGGAGCAGTGGATTGGGCAGGGAGGACATAATAGGGAGTGCAGTTCAGAGTAGCAGAAAGTACCAGGGAAAGGGATAAGACTGGCACTCAGGGAGGGTACAGGGCTGCTTAGTGGCCTGCCTGCCAGAGAGTTTGGCCCTCACGGTCTTAACTTCTGAATTTTGTATCTGCAGCTGCACAGAATACATAGACTTGACCCTGAAATGAATTAATGTTTTTTCCTAATTCAGAACTGTGACTTTATTTTTGTAGTCTGCAAACTGCACCACCAAGAAAAGCTGGCCTTTTCAGGAAAAAACAAACAAAACAGTTTTTAGATATTTATATTTGCAGAGAGAAGCAATTCAGAAAACTTCCATTTTCTCTTCATTTTGTGGTATATTCAGGGGTGGATACTTGCAGACTTGTGTGACCACATGTATATAGCTGAAGCATTATAAAGTTAATACAAATACTCTTCACAAATATAGCTTGTCACTTTTCATACTGTTCATATTTCATGCTGCTGATTTGTCAAATCAAGACTACACAAAGTCCCCCAGGCCTCTCCTGGAACTCCCTTATGCTGTGCAGCTGTCTTGCAACAATGTAAAGGCTAAAAACAAGAGGGACTGGAATCAGTTTTCAAAATGATGCATCCAGCCCCAGTTTAACACACCTGAGGGGTCATTGCTAATAAACTTTGCTGTGGTACAAGACTTTGCACTTAAAGCTAAGCTGTGCTCTAAACCTCAAGCATCAGAATAAATCCATTGTAAGGACCCCATCTTTTACAGATGACCACTTATTCCATGAGGTTTTAAACTCCAGGGGAGAGCATGCCAAATGCAGGGCTGATGGTGAGACATGATTATTTTCCCAATCGCACCAAAGTGAATAAAGTAGTCATTTGATTTTGTTTTGCTTTAACAGACCCCTCTTTTATTTCTTTTGCAGATGAGAACAGTGAGAGTGAGAGTGACTCAGATGACAGGTTTAAAGGTGAGGGCTTATGTCTGCGTTAGCTTCCAGCCACAGTCATGCCTGCCTTGCCCATTAAAATAAACACTCCTGTCACTGCAAGTCATTCCTGTCGGAATTTTACTTCTTCTCTAAATCGGTGTTTCTCAACCTGTGGGTCGCGACCCAAAAGTGGGTTGCAAGAATATATGAGAGGGCTGCGAAAAAACTTTAAAGGAGAATCCATTTTTAAGGGAGAAAAATTAAGGAAATGATGGCTTTTCCCTTGAAGGCTGGCAGAGTTCCCCGCCATACCCTGCATACCTCCCATATGCACACCTTGTGCCCCACATGCTGGGGGGCTGGGACATGAGGGCAGGGGGCAGCAGGTTGGGAGTGAGGGGCATGGTGGTCGGACTGGCCATTTATGTTTACAAATGGGTCCCGGTACAAAAAAGTTTGAGAACCACATTGCTCTAAATTATATTGAATTTGCTGCCCCATGGCTTCTCTTGGCTATTTTCAAAATGCTGGGTCATGAATATGGCATAAATATTGGAAACTGAGGGTAGGATGAACTGTGAGGATCTAACTGGGATTTGAGACTGGAGAATCTCCTGAACATAAAGAGTAGTAGGTGTGAGAATGGGCTTTGTTAGCTCTGCATATGCTGGCATTTTCCTGATTGACACCAGAGGCTTGCTTAGAAGTTTGTATGTGGATATAAGTCTACAAACTTCAAATAATAAAAACTTTTTTTTAGTTGTGCAGCAAGGAAGTTAGCATAGCCCCAGCACACACACTGCTTGGTTCCAGTCAGAGGAGTGCTGAAATTCAGACAAAACTATAAAAAGGAAGAAAAACAGAGTTTGAGGGCTTTTATTGTCTGTAGCAGCAACTGTTTCTCTTCAAAAAAGCCCACATTAATGGTGATAAAGTAGAACAGGTGTGCAGAATTGTGGTTCTGAGGTGGGGGTGGACTTGCGGAGGGCTGTGTTTTTATCTATAATAAGGCTGGAGCCACACTGGGTGCCATCCCTTTTCTGCTCTTTTGGGAGAAATGAGCAGGATTCTGACTGGACAAATTCAGTTGAAAAAAACTCTTTCTGTTCCAGATGATGGTGATGGGTCTTTGCTTTACATGGTCAAAAACAAATGCTTCCCTTTGTCCATATTCACTTTTTGTCCCAAAGTGTGGACTCAATATAATCTACCCGTGGTCCCAAGCAACTTCCACATGGAAGAGGGAGAGAGAGCATTTTCAGCACAGATCAGCCACAAACAGTAAAAAAACTTTCACAGAGCGCGGAATATATTCTACTAATGTATTCACTGGCATGATTCAGCTGGACCGTTCACCTTTTGTCCTGATGGTCCAGATGAGGAGTCTGGGGCTTGTCTATGGGATGGATTCAATCCTGCCTACCAGTATCAGGTCCTGGGGCCTCATGCTGCATCAAGCTACCAGAATTGAGCTCCAGAAGTTATGCATTGCCTCTGCCAGCTGAAATCAGGTTCTGGGACTCTGCATCAATTTGGCCGGCCAGAATTGGGCTCTGGGGGTTGCACACTACTTCCACCTGGTCCCATGTGCCAGGATCAGACCAGTGGCAGGTTTCAGGGTTCAGAGGGGGCTCCTGCTTATGATTTGCATTTTTTGCTAAGGCTATGTAACCATAAGGCACTGCAGGTTTTGCAATGTGAAAGTAGCTGAATCATGCCAGTGCCCCTTGTATTATATCAAAATTACCATTATTGTATTCAGTGATGGCCCAATGCCAGCTGATGACCAAGGAGCTTCCTTCAATATCTGTACAATCAATTTGGTGCTGCCATGATCCATCAATTGTGACATCACAGTTCATTGCTGTGGAAGAAGTTCTGTCTGCAAACACCAAGTTATTAAAATAGAAATAGCCATGTCTGTTTGCACATCTAGAGCCAAGTTATGGCTGTCCCAAGGATAGGGATCCCATAGAGAGAAGGTGGGGAGAACTGTTTCTGCTTGGTACCTGTACACTAGATGCAGCAGTTGTATGACATCTCTCACTGCCTGATCAGTCTGGGAAAGGGCACCTCACCTGCACAGGCAAGTGGGGACATGTCTGGATCAGAATGAGGCATGGCTGTGACTCCAGCCCTACCCCATGCACTAGCTAGTATCAGAAAGGCAACCCTGTGGGGGACTTGAGCCACAGCTTCTCTAAAAGCAACAGTGTGTCAGAGCTGGTGGTACTTGGCACTAGTGGAACAGGTGCTGCACCTTATGTCTTAGAGCAGGGGTGCTCAGCTTCTGGCCTATGGGCCAAATGCAGCCTGTAGAGCCATGGCATCCAGCCCACTGGACTTCCCAAGGGTCAGGAAATGTGATGGTGGGGGAGAAGTGGCAAGTAATACTGTCACCCCTCCTTGCTCCCAATTCCTGCAGGGCCAGATCAGGGGTCAGGCTATGTACACCCCCACTTCCTCTTGCAGCCGTATCGGGGCCAGGCCATGCCCCCTTCAACCAACACAGCCAGATTGGGGTCAGTCTATTCCCTTCCCTCCCCCTGCATGGCCAGAGCAGGGCCAGGCCACAAGACCCCTCCCCCTCACCAGTGCAGCCAGATCTGGGCTAGGCCACACTCCCTTCCCCCATGGGGCCTGACAAGGGCTGGGCTAGTCCCCAGCACCCCCACACAGCTGGATCAGACCCTGCCTCACCACCCCATGCACTGGATTGGGCCCACCTGCTGGATCCAGTCTGCAGATGGATTGAGCAGCAGCCCAAGGAAAAAAAGAATGGGGCACCACTGTCTTAGACATGCTCAAGTGCTGCAGACCCCACAGGGGAACACAACCAGCCTTTGGTTTACATGAAATATCTTGGTAATAATTGGTGCCCGTGGGTCAGGAACTGCAGGAAACCTTGCTAATAGTTTTATTGGGGCTGCAGCACAAACTTGTATTAAAGTTTAACTGGTTGTAGAGTTGGCCCTTAATAATACGTTGCATGTCTAATTCTGATCTGATTAGCTGCCCTAATAAGCATGCCAACCCCATTGTTTCAAGTGAAATTGTGAACATACAGACAGGAGCAGCTGAACCTGGTAAGTGAAGAAAAAAACAGATCTTTGGCAAGGGTAAAGTTATGAGCTGCTAATGTTTCTACTAGCTTAGTGTTGCATTGCTTCAGTACTTGGAGAAGGTTTTGATTTATGGATGGAATTAATAAGAGAGATCAGTGCACAGATGCCTACACTTAAAGGGGAACATGTTTGGAACAGTTTTTGGCAGGTTGAAAGTCCTTTGTGAATGACCATAGCTTACTTGTCTATTCCCAGGTAATGATCTTTCCTTCTCTCTTCTTAATTGTCAGCTCACACCCAGCGTCTAGTTCACATCCAGTCAATGCTGAAGAGGGCTCCTAGTTATCGGACGCTGGAACTGGAGTTGATTGAATGGCAGGAGCGGGAGCTGTTTGAGTATTTTGTGGTGGTTTCCCTGAAAAAGAAACCCTCAAAGAATACTTATCTCCCAGAAGTGTCTTATCAGTTTCCCAAGGTAACATAGCAGTGTATCTTGTTTGCAGAGGGTAATTTTAAACCCATCTTGAGATGGCTTTGGCTAAGATCAATGAAGTGGGCAAATGGGACAGTTAGGTGATGTTCTGAAGGTCTGGGTCAAAAACATCGGCTAGCTGTCCCCATCATGAAGCAGGGCCTGGTCTGTTAGACAGTGTACAAATAAAGTCTAAACAGATGGCTCTTGCCCCAAAGGACTTGTTAGAAAACCTGTTGCTTGAGAGTGTTTGTAATTGGCTGGCTTTATCTGGATACATGTGAATCATTTCCTTTCTACTACAGCTAGAAAGACCCACTAAGCAAGTGCGTGAAGCAGAGGAGCGTCTCAAAGCCATCCCCCAGTTCTGCTTTCCTGATGCCAAGGATTGGGCCCCAGTATCAGAATACAACAGGTAAAGCCTCCTGTGTGCATTTTCCACCAAGTGCTCTGGATGCCTGGGCTGAGCGACAGAATTGCCCTGGCCCAAGTAAGGAAGCAGCAGTTTGATTCTCAGCCATTTAAAACTTGTGCAGATGTATTTGCTTTTTTTGTTTGTTTGTTTACATTCCATAATATTGTTCTCCTTTGCTCTGCTTGATTCTTAGTCCTGTGTGGTTTGGGAAGGGAGCTGGAGAGTTGACCACAGCTCCAAGTTCCAATACAGAAATGAAGGGTTAGGCCTGATTCTTTACTGCCCAGCACCTTGTGTTTTCCCCAGGAAAAAGTGAATGCAATGTTTGTAAAGCACTGCAGGCTAGAACTGCAGCTGCTTTGAGTCTGCATGGGTTTCAGTTGGGCTCTGCTTCTCTATGCCAGCTGAGGAAGTGGTAGAATCCAAGGGAGGACCAGGCCCTCAGTCCCCTCTTCTTCCAGAGGGAAACTTCAGCATGCCTCCGTCCCTTTCTCCTGCTCCACAGTTAGCAAACGGGTGGATGGATAAGAGCAAATAATTCAAAATGTTAATTTGAAACAGATATTCAACATGCTGACAGGAAGTATGTGTCAATGAAATGAGACATGCTGTGGAGTGTGCCTTTGAGTTGTCTGACTGTGGTGCAACACCAAGCTGGTATTGTGGCAGCACAATCCTTAAGTTAATTACTGAAGCCAAAACGAATGGATTGGGTATTTCATGGGCTTGCATGGCACAAAACACATATGAAGTAGAGCTGTGCAAAATTTTGGTGGCAGGGATCCAAACAAAAAGCAGGGCTCCAAAACGAAATGGGCTATTTGAAACATTTCAGAAATTTTCCAAAATGATTTGGATGTTTCTGAAACATTTTGGATGTTTCAGAGGCAGGCTTGCAGGGAAGGTGAGAGGGGAAGGACTGCTTTGTTATTAACATCTGTACCTGGCCAGTGACAACAGTCTGTCCCTGAGGTCCCTTCCAACCCCACTGCTGGGGAATTGAACAGGGAGCTGGGAAATCGAACTGGGGGTTGGGGAATTGAACCAGGGGCTGGGGAAGGTCCCTGAACATTACCCCAGTTCCTGGTTGGATTCCCCAGTTCTCTGATTGTTTCCCCTAGCTCTTCCTGGGGAGCATGGGCTCCCAGCTGATGTGGCTGCCGATGCCAGCTGGTGATGGTGCTGGCTCTGGGCTATTTCTCCAGCTGGCAGCGGCAGTCTGCTGAAACCCTGCACCCACATCTGGAGCCCATGCCCCCTGGGAAGAGCTGGGGGAATGATCAGAGAGCTGCCGATTGAACCGGGAGCTCTGGCTGACTGCTGGAGCTGTCCCAGCTCCCAGGCAGTGCGTGGTGCCCTGCAGAGCCATGCTGACCTGCACGACACTGCAGCTGCCACATGGGTGCCAGGCAGCGGGGGCAATTCCCACTGCCCTGTGCTGCATGGGGGGGCGGCTCTGCCACAAACCCTCAGAGGCTCCAATCGCTGCTGCCAAAGCTGGTGAGTACAGGGCCTTTTCAAACTCTGTGCTCACCAGCTGCGGAGCATGTAGATGACAGCATGCTCAAAGAGGAGTACTCTTCTTGTGCTCAGGCGTGTCGGAGGGCTGTTAGGAAAGCCAAGGCGGGAGTGGAGCTTCGCCTGGCAACTAGGATCAAGGACAACAGGAAGTCCTTTTTCAAGTATGTGGGGAGCAAGA
>JAGPOW010000304.1:101391287-101430294 GCA_030014935.1 Caiman crocodilus
TTTTTTTTTTTTGGTTTGATTTTGTACATCTTACCTTGACTGAATGCCTGAAATATACAGTTAATAAAAACATGTGAATTTAGACCCCAGATACTCTCCACTTCTATATCCATTTATGCGTGTGCAAAGAGGGTGAAAGATAGGTACAGAATGCTCTCAGTAATCTGAGCAAGATGACCTTTCACACCTACTTTGCGCTAGTGCGAGGCAGTGAAGACCCAGCTTTGAAAGTCTGGTGTCTACTGGCAGCACTCAGGCTCCGGGGCCCCCAGTGATGGAAAATATTCAAAACTTTCCTTGTGGAGAAGCCAAGAGCTGACTTGTGCATCCCAGAAAGTGGGTGAAGCCAGCCAAGGAGAAGACAGCTTCATCCTTTGGGAGGTGTGCTGAGTCATTGCATCTCTCAGGCTACTTTTGCTTATTTTATAGAACACTGCCTGGAATTGAAAGCTGCTTCCTCGCTGTGCAGCTCGAAGGACTGCTGCAGCCTCTGAGCTGCTGTGACACTTGATCCTCATGGGTCTCACTGGGTGTGCTGCTGTGGAAGTTGCTCCTGATGTTGCAGACTGGTTGTTCTTTGCTGGCAGGGCTGTACTGAGGTTTAAGGAAACCCAAGACCCATCCCCTTTTGAGAAACAGGGTCCCAATCAGTCGCTGCAGGAGGCAGTTGATTCAAGGGAATTGATTCAAGGGAACACACTTTGGATATGGGTTCCTATCACTTGTAGCTGACCTCCAAGAACACAAAGATTTTAAAATAAACCATAAGGCTTGGAAATATTGGGATCTTCCTTCTCAGCAGCTTTGTGCTTATGAAACAGAGCAAATAGTTCTATGGGCCAAAAATTTAAATCGGGAAAGGGGGAATATTTACATTAAAATAGGGAAAGTGAACCGGCCTCATCTATGGGGGAGTTTACTTGTGGCCTATTTTTATGGGCTTCAGGGAATGTTATATGGATTCGCAGAGAGCTTGTTAGAGTAACTTTCCTCTTTGGTCCCCAAAGTTCTCCTAATAGATCTGATCTCCTGTGTATACATTTTAAGAAATATGCATTAATCTTCTACAGCAAGGAGTCTTCCTCACTAAATAGAGAACTTGGAATCATTTGTACCCAGGCCAGAACTCTTCATTCTCCTCCTGCACACCTTCATCACACACAGTTTCGTGGGGTGTTTGTGTCTGGATTCAGCCTTCAGGCTGAATCCTCAAAGCGCAGTCCTCAGGCTGGGTTGTTCCTGACTGCACTTGAGAACTGTTTCTAGTTCTGAACAGGTCAGCCTGCTGGAAGGGCCACATGAAGATGATGGGCTAGGCTGGCTCAAGAGTAATGATAAAGGTCCTATCTGACACAGTCACCTGTTTGCTGTGGACCTGCTTTTCCAACTTCTTATTTCTAATGCATGCATGCCCTGTAAACCAAACCAGCCACAAAGCAGGTTGGGCTTGCAAAGAAGGAGCCCACCTGTTAAAAATAAACTGTCAGACTTCATCTACTCACTGCAGAGAAATGTTGGTGGGCAGCTCCTTTGTCTCTTTGGCATCATCCACCTTGATGTATGCCTTCTGTTTAGCTCACTCACATGATCAAATTGTGTTCTGCTCTGTGCAACATAACACAGCAGGAGAACCTCACAGGGAGGTTCTCTGGAATAGGCCCCTTAAAATTGTAATATAAACTATTGTTGGTGAGACAGGACCACCCTGCGGCCCTTCCCTCCTCCTGGTGTCCTCTGTTTGCATTTTGGCTTAGGTTTGCTCCGCGGATTGCTCCAGTTTCAAAACAAGCCCTAATGCCAGGTAGGATTAAAGCAAAGTGCAATTTCCAGTCTGCCACAAGACTAATGCCTAATCCAAATAGATATTACAGTTCCTGCTGCCCTTGCTGGAAGCAAGTAGCACTTTTTTTTGAAATATCACAATAAGAGATTGCTTGTAGGTAAGAGTCAGGCATCAGCTTAGTAAGAACTGATTGTTGGTGAAGCTCTAACAGCTCTGACTGGTCTTGCTCCATATCCATGTTTATCCAGAACTCATCCTTACGTTTGGCAAAAGTAAGCCTTACACAGCTGGACCCTGCTTCATTTCCATGATGGCCCCGTCTCAACTGTACCCTTCTAAAGGTTAATCCTTTATCCCTCATGTTTTCTCAGTCCCTAGCTATCTTTAGGGGATTCTGAGATCCACAATCCCATGTTTCCCTCTTTCTGTTATCAGGAGGTATAGTACATTTCCCTTCTGAACTCTACAGGTTTCTGCTAGGAATCCCCTAGCTCTGCTTCTGTGACTTCCAAAGTGAGGATCAAGAGGCTGGGTTTCTCTTCCTACTGGCTTGCTAGGGTCATTTCCCCTTCTCACCCTTCCCACACTGCCATTTGTGCCATCTTCTAGCACAAGCCACTACAATTAGAGGGGTGTAGGGAGGACATAGAAACTCCCCATTGCCTTATGGTTAATGTGCTGATGCACTGTAGTGAGCATGCTTTGGGCTAGTATTCCCCAGTTAGTCGTGAAAGGCTGAAATCCTTTGGAAAGAGGAAGGAGGGAGCCTCCTGTCTGCTTTTGGTATCTTTAAAACAATCCAGACAGCTGAGTTATTTGAACAACTGGCTGCTGTGCACCATGCAGCAACTTTTTGTCTTGCTTTTAAAGCAGGCGCATGTGACAGCCCAGTCAGTGCAACAGTGTATTACGAAAAGGGCTCCCAGTGCTCTTGCTGAATTTCAAAAACCTGGGAGGGAAGGCCTGTTTTAGAACAGAAAATGTCAGGATCCTTTTTAGGTCCAGTGGAGTCCCACAGTGGAGGAGAAAGCAAATGTTGCCTTAGCAAACTCCAAACTAGACGCTGAATAACACAGTTCTTTACTGACCGAGAAAACTAGCACAAACCGCAGAGAAGTGATTGCAACCCTCTGTCTCGCAACTTAGTTCCTGGCTGTTTAGATCCATTCATCCCCCTGGGAACCAGCCTCCTGTTGTTAGTGAGGCTCATTAGAAGGCTTGCAAGTAGAATAAAACTATTGCACTGGGACCTGTAAAAACAAAACACCCAATCCTTCATTCCCTTTCCTTTGGGATGCAGGCAGTGGAGACCACACGCAGGCTGAGTCAGAGTCAGATGACTCTCAACTGCTCCTTGCCCAGTAGGCACACTCAGAAAGGGTCTGTCCATATCAGGGGCAAGCAAGCAGCAGGCTGCATGGCTTACAGTTTTATAGCTATCTTGTAGTCCCCATCTGTGAATTACAGCTGCTGTCCCTTGGGGTGACCTCTGCAATTGGGCCATGATGAATACACCACCTGGCTTTTAGAGGAATGGACCCCGCTCTAGGGGTCAGGGATCACACGGATGCAGGGATGTGACTCAAGCCAGGGGGCTGAGGGGTTGCATGGCCAGGAAGGTTTAGATGTACCTCATCTTCAGTAAGGGCAACAAACATGCTTATAGTGTTTTCCTGGGGTTTGCTGTGATAAGCAGATGCTGCATGTGTTATGTGAAGCTGCAGTGAAAGTTTCCCTCAACCAAAGGATACCTGTGAGTACAATGGATTAGGCAGGGTCAGGTTCAGTAAGCCAGGGGTGGGCAATTATTTGGGCAAGAGGAGGGAGTTTTGGTGAGCTGTTGAGGGCCTGGTCAGGCCCCACCACTCACCAAAGCTCACCAAAACTCTCTAAGTGGCTCTGTCCCGGGGCCCAGCCCTGTGCTGTCGCCACCCAGTTATCCCAGCTACAGGGTCTCTGTGGAGACCCGTCTGGGACCCCTGCAGGCAGGGCATGCATTAGTTGAGCACATGGGACAAGGCCATGGGCCACAGGGAGCAGCATCTGAGAGCAGGAGTGGGTGCAGGAGCCAGGATCTTGGGCCAGTGACAGTATGGAGCTGGGGCCCAGGACAGAGCCACAATCTGCTCCTGGCATGCTGCTGCCTGTGGAACCGGCACCTGTTGTAGGGACAGCAACCTGCTGGTGGAGGGCAGCAGATCATGGCTCTGCCTTGGCTCCCAGGCCTTGGCCTTGCTTTGTCCCCACCCCAAGATCCCAGCCCTCCCACTCCGTCCAGCTCCCCGATCCCACTCCTGGACACCACTCTCTGCTTGCCTGCAGCCCCATCCCATCTACCTGACCCAGTGTTCCTTGCCTACACAGGTCCCTGGTAGATCTCTATGGAGACCCTGCCTACCCACTCCATCCGGCACCCCCAGCAGGGGTGCAAGGTGGACAGGCTGGGGTACCTAAGCAATCAGGCCAAGTCTGGCATCCCCAGTGGAGACTGGCAGTGGCAACTGGAAGGAGCTACCTCTGCAGGGGCTGCCAGGAAGCAAAGTTCAGCCACCGCACTGCTCCAGCCCTTTTGTGTGTCTGGGGGCAGCAGGACCAGCTGCCTGTGCTGCAGCTCAGGCTGCCTCTCACACCAGGGCTGAGGGGCCCACTGTGGACCAGATAAAATCCCTTGGCAGGTTGAATCCAGCTTCTGTGGCCATCTTTTGCCCACCCTTGATGTAAGCTCATGTCTGGGATTTGCACAGCAGCTCCTGATGTTAGAACTGTTAAAGAAGGGCAGTAATTTCACTTGAGAAATCCAGCCCTTTGGAGCATCTCCAGCCTTGAGACATTTGCTCTTTGGCTCTTCATGATGATTTGTGTGCACCAGGGAGGCTCTACTATTTGCAATGAGAAATCTCTAAAGTAAAAGGGCATCATATGTGATGGATGTGAGCAGTAAAGATGCCCAGCACTCATAAAATCAGAGACATGTAACCTTTCAGATGTTTGAAGGGAATAATATTTCATAAGGCAGGACCTTTGACTAAACTCAGAGCAGTTATTGTTTCTGGTCTTAGAGATGACCCAGGAATGTGATGTTTTTATTGGCGCTCGGTAAGACAGTTCATGGTTGGTTGCTGTCCAAGACTCCTGGCATGGCTTTGACATTCTTGCAGATTTGACACAATGATTTTAACCAAAATCCCACATGTTTGATATAATCGTTCAATGCCTTTAGAAAAGGTTTTATACCTAATATGGACAAAAAAGTGTTCTGCTTTTTCAGAGATGTGATGTGTAGTGAGCAGGTTTTGATCCAGAAATAGATTCATCTGTATTCATTTAGTAGCAGCATTTCTGCCTGGCTGTTACAACAGCACAGGCACCTGCTGATTAGCCCAGTGGCAGTTGCAATTCTCAGATTTTAAAAGCCTTTGGTTTCCTTTGATTGAGTTCTGTGTATGACAAACATGCTTTGGGGAAGCCATTACATCACCATCAAAGTCTGATGATGAGGCACTGGCAAAAAAATACCACCAACTTTTAATGTTATTGGGAGAAAGATCATCAGCTGCTTTAATTAAATATAAAAGTGAGCAGAAAGCAGATGGAAATGATGTTAGGCAACCATTTGTCTGGAATTGTTTAGATAAGGATGATTCTGCCTTGAGCCAGCAGTTCAGACTACGTGACCTTTTGAGGGTCCCTTCCAGCTTTATTGTTTTATGTTTGCATGACTGCAGGCTGCTTTATGGTACTGTTAATACTAGACCTGATTTTCTTGCTGTCATGCATCTTGTGTAAACATTTGCAGATGTATGAAGTAAGTACAAAATGATACCACCCAGTTTTTAATTAATTTTCCACAAGCACAAGTCACCCTATATGGTGAAAGGCAACCAAGAACCTGGTCTAGGACCCTGTGCCAGGCTCTTTAATGCTGGGGATTTGGGAGCATGCTTTTAGCAATTTGCTGCCTTAGTACTTTATCATTTCTAGATGACTGAGTCAGGAATTTCTGCAAGAATGACAGCTTTGAGAAACATCCTATATTATAACTTAAAATCGCCTTATGCCAACTAGCCTCTTGAAAGAGCAACCTGGCTTGAGTTCAGAGAATGGAGCCACGAGACTGTGCACCTTTTAGAGGTTCTGTACATTGAAGAGTGCTGCAAAGCCAGTTGAAGTCAGTCACTGCATCTTGTGTCTTTTGGACTTTGGATAAAATCCCTAGTTCCCAAAGGCCTCTAATTTACGACAACCTGTAGGCCCAATCTTAAAGTTAATTGTATGTTTAAAGCCTTGCATGAAACAGGGCTATAAGTAATCCGCGGGACTGACCAATATCTACTGTCAGTGAAAATGGTCCTCATTGTTTTTTCCAGGTTAAATATTTTAAAATGTTTATTACTATTTTGTTCAGCAGTCAGAATTTTGACTTTAGAGATGGGTATGCAAGCATGAAAAGGGAAACTTACTTTCTTTAAGAAATCTTAGTCCCTGACATCAGCGAAACCTCTCCCTGGATTGATAGCCCCATAGGAAGTCTGTGCCATTTTGATTGCTGAATGGCAGCATACAGAGTGAGAAGCTGCACCTGTGTAAGTGCTTCAGTCAGTGCTGAACTAGGTAAATGATGAGACTTTTTGGAAATGCCACCTCCTCAGGTTTTTGGAAAACAGGTTCCTTCTCCCCTTTATAGTCAGGCAGGTCCTGGAGGCATTGTAGTCCTTTTGTATACAAGTGTTCCTGCTGAGTAATAGAGATCTAGGTTCCCTTGGGTGTGTGGCTACATGCTTTGATTTAGCACTGCATGTGGAGGATATACAAAACAAAGTCTGCGAAGCTGCAAGTATTTGACCCTGTGTGTGCAAATATGTAGCAGTTATTCTTGAGGGAAATATATATCCCAATGCCTAGATGGCTGTTTCTATTCTTGTGTGCTTTATACTTGATTTATACTTGCATAATCTAAACTGTTACAAGAATTACACAAGTATTGTGCTCAGAGGCATAACTAGGCAATGTTGGCACCCTGAGCAGAGATGACGGAAAGTGTGTGGGGGTGCCCTCTGTAATTCAGTACCCAGGGCTTGTGCCATACTCAACTGCTTTCAGTTTTCCTACTGATCGCACCTGCAAATAAGTAGCATCCAATTAATCTGGTAGAACTAGCAGCCAAAACCTGGCAGATTCTCACTGCTTTGTTCTTTGAATATGCCAGTTCTGAGTTAAATAGCCTTTGAATATTAAGACATAGATGGACGGAGAACCAATATTACCATAGACCTGCCAGCACCTTCCTATCCTCCCCTTTCCCTCAGGTAGTCCCCATGCCGTCCCAGTGTCCATACCTCCATGCAGGGACTAAAGGACCAGGACTGTCAAGACATGAATTACACCCACTGTTAAATGTGCTTTATGGTCATGAGTTGGAGTGATATTGGAGAACAGCTCTGCTTCGTGATGATTTCCAAAGTGGACACGCACTCTTTGTCTTTTAGTTTCCTGCCTTCTGGAAGGAATACGATGGCTTTCCAAGAGTAACTGCTTTGGTGGAGAAATGGATCGCAAAAGATGTGGAGCACTGGCCAAGCCTCTGATTAGAGATATAAGTATATTTCCTTATGGCTCAAAATTAATATGTAATTTCAATCTCTGTTTCATTATTATCAGCCAAGTGGAAAAGGTCCACGCCTACCTGAAGTATATTGTGTCATCAGCCGATTGGGTTGCTTTGATTTATTTTCTAAGGTAAGATTTTTTTTTTTCTCAACAGTGCACTGGTTACACACTGAGAAATATCCCATATTCATGAACCAAATGAGAATTACTTAATTGGATGGGCAATAATAATGTTACAATTGTTGTTTTGGATATTTTGTCTCTGTTTCTAGGATCATCAAAGAATGTATTATTGCTTCTGTGTCTGAAGCAAATCTTGATTTGAAAAACATCTGGGTGTCTGTATGAATTGGCTGCCTGAGGTTTTTTTTCCCCATTGTTTTCTAAAACCATTCTCTGCTGAGCTGTAATTCTTGGCATTTAGGTTTGAATGATGGGCCAGTACCACTTTTATTCCAAAACCCACATAGAGTAATGAGGTTAAGAATCAAGATTATTCGCTTAGTGGATTCTATGTATCTTATTCCATTGGAAATTTTCTTCTCAAGACATTAAGAAAGTGTTAATGATGATTATTTAATTAAAGCTCACGTCAGTGACTCCAAAGTTGCATCATATGCTAATCTAGTTTACTTAAAGAATAACTTGACACAGGAGTTGACAGACAATATACAGCTTATTGTCTGATTTAAATCCTGAAGCAGGGCTGAGGTATTTGGGAGCCAAAGAACCAGGTGACTGGGAGTCAATTCCAGCATCACAAACATTATTCTTATAGAAGAGAAAAATATAATCAAATATAACAAAACATTAAAAATATTTTTCTTGCTTGATTTGAATTTAAACTGTCTCTTCTGCTGCCAATTTACTGCCTCTGATGGAGTGTCCTGCATAATTTCAGGAAGCATTTTAATGCAATACAGTTATACCAAGCAGGATTTTAGTGCAATTTTCAGAGGACAATGATAGTTCTGGCTTTGAGTGGCTTTTATTCTCTTCCACCTACCCTTTACCCTGGTTAGTACATTATGATTGTGATTTTTCATATCTTTGAGATAAAGTGCTATGTAAATGATGTCTTCTTTTACAAGAGACTTTTCAATGATTTTTCAATGATTTTTCAATGATCATTGACTTTTCAATGATTTTGAATGATTTTACAAGAGACTTTTCAATGATTTGACATCTGAAGTAAGGAAATTCATGGCACTCCAAACCATTTTTTCTTCTTTTTCAACTGAGAAATTTGGAGCATGATAGATTAATTTTTGTAATAATATCACAATATCTTACATTGTTCACTGAACCTAATCCTCACATTGAATGTTTTCCAGTGTTAATAAGACACCCCCTCCAAAAAGAATACAGTTGTAGAAAAAAAAAAGTTTCTAATATTAATGAGATTAAATGTTGGTTCACTCTTTTTTCATAATTTCAATTATTTTTTGTTGCATACCTTGTTTGTTTGCAGTGCATCTTAATTGTAGACCTTTTCACAGGGAAAAATGCTGCTTATACATAAAAAAAAAAATGACATATCTCATAAAAGCATTTTTTCAGATTTTGAATAAAAATTCTGATTCATGCAAGTCAGAATTTAAGAAAACACAATTAAACAGTTAATTTCAGTTCTGCCTGTAATAGGTAAGTCTCATAGAAGACCTGAAAATCAATGTTTGTTAAAAGAGTTTTTAGATATTTTTATTCTGATGAAAATTATATGTGCAAGTACTTGAAGGAGCATCATGCTAGCATAAGAGGATATATAGCTCTCAAGCAAGTCTGGAAAGCTAATGAGACAGGCAGATACCTTCAAGTTCCTCTTTCTCTTTGTTGCTACCTAACATTGATAACGTTATCATTCGCTGAGGTTTTTGTTGGGGGGAAAGGCTGAAGCAGATAATACGAAATTGAAAACGTAACTACCTTGGTTCCAGGACAGTAACCAAGAATATCAGTTATGCTGAAGGCCTGAAGTGTATGCAAGGAAAGCCCATGCCAGAAAAAAAACAGTGATAGGCCATAAAATTGCAAAAAGTTGTGTGTACCTACTTGGAACCTAGTCTGCATGTATGCATGTTGCAAGGGCACTTGGCCTTGCAACCTCTATGATTTTAGATATGGCAAGAAGTCCATTTTTGGAGAAAGCTGGTACTTGTGTATCATTATATATGTATCAGTTAGTAGCTGGCTAAAAATTGCAGCTGATCTATCAGTTTCCTGTTCCTCAGCTTGATTCTTTTTTCACTTGCCCCACTAACTGGTGTAATTCCATTGGCTTCCCTGGTGATCACAGAAAGTGATTGGGAAAACACTGGTGATGTTAGGTTGTTCAGCTCAAACCTAAAGTCTATAGTCCTCAAAGAGAGAGGCTGAGCCCACTGTTAGGAGTACAGTAGAGCTGCTTTTATCCCTGAACCAGCATGATTATTGGAACTGGGTCATACAGAAGCCTTAACTGAAGATTACAGAGAGCAGATCCACCGGGTGTTGATCAGCTCTTGCGAGAACTGAGCTCCTGAACTCCTGACACTAGGGAGAACTGAGAGTACTATAGCCCTGATTTGACAAAGCCGTTACGCACATTCTTAATATTCAACATTTGCATAAAGGCTCTCACATGTAAAAAGAAGAGTTGAATTCATATGATACCAATCTGCAAGAGAGTTTAAGATGAAAGTGAAGTTTCTTAAGAGGTCAGAGCATCTCTTTGTGTTGGTCTGTACAAGAAAAAAATCGCCCAAATGGGAAAACTGACAGCAAAGAGGAAAGTGATTGGGATGATGCACTTTGCAGAGGTAGACAAAACAAGGAGCTGTTTTCTCTGTCTAAAAATGTGACAAGGGAGAGACTGCTGAGCTCTTAAACCTTGGATATTATTGAACAGAGAAGCAGAAGGAATCCATTGTTTTAGATATCTTAGCGTCTTATTTTTGATTTTCCACATTGTTCTCATTCTCCTTGCAGTCCTTTTTCTCTTCAGTGAGTGCTGTGACATGTAATGTCCAGGACAGAATCCAGAAGCACAGACTTCCTTTTTTCCAAATTCAGCTAGTGCATTTGGTCTTGGTTTCAGCAGCTATTTTTCCCCATAATTGGAGTCATGAGGCAAATATACATTTGCCTTTTAAAAAAACAATATTATATTTAATTACCGGTATGACAGAGGCCATCAGGATTGGGGTCCTGTTGCATTAAGCTGTACAGAAACATAAGACAACACAGTCCTCTTCCCCAAAGGGCATTCAATTTATTTTTATCTAACTTAAACACATGTGATTTATACTTCACAGCTAATGTTAGCAATGTAAAGCATCACATAAAGGAGATAAGTTTGGCAGCAGCACAAGGGCTTACACTGGAGATATTAAGGAACAGGGGAATATTATCTCATCAACACTTTTTAGTAACAGGGCTGGTCCTTGGTAAAGGGCTTTCTTATATTGGCATGAGAGGTTGTAGCCCACCAAGCTGCCCTAATGGTGAAATTAATGTAAACTTATATAAGCATCTGCCACTCTCCTTGCCTTGACTTGGAGGTGGATGTGCTTGGCCATTTATTAGAATCAGACCTTTACTATATTATAAAGAGGAAAAGGAAGAGGAGGCTACACTCCATTGGTTTTTGGTCCTTTAGTTGTTATTGTAACTCACCAGTTTATATTTAAGTCTCCTTGTAGTTTATATTTAAGTCTCCTTGTAGTTAAGTTCTCTTTCAGTGAAAAGCATTTCCAACAGAAACAAGGGAAGCTGCCTGGCTGAGGCCCACTAGTTATTGCATGGCCTTTTGCTCTTGAGTAGTGGTTAAATAATCGGTCTTCCAGGTCAAACCACTAACTGTTTTTGAAGCATACTTTCCCCCTTCTTTAGGTTTATCATCCACATATTCTATGTACTGTGGGAAAGCTTAGTTGTGGCCTAATTTATGTTGGCTCATTCAACCAAAAAGAGAAGGGGGAAAATATAATAATCCTCTGAATCTTTAAGGAGTTCCATCTGCTTGCTATAAGACAGGATTACCTGTTCTGTATCATGGAAAATTACCTTAATGCAGGCACCCAGTGAAAACAGTAGGGCATTTTTCACAAAATCACTCTGGATGGGCTCTAGTTTCAACATGGTGACTGCAAAGCGATTTTTATTTCCAGGGCCAGATCCATGCTTAAAGCGTTTTGCCAGTATAGCCATGCTTATATGCTATGCTGGCAAAGTAGTCCTCGTATGGATGCAGCAAAGCTGCATTCTTATTTGTTCAGCTTCTCCCTGTCCTTTTTAGTGAAATAAGAAAATCAAAATGTTGCTGGTGTCACTGCATCTGTGCCTAAGGTGTGTTGGTCAGAGTTTCTACCTTTCATAGTCTGTAGGGTCAGAAGGGATCTTGACAGATCATCAAGTCCGACCCCTTGCCATGGCAGGAAAGAGCACTGGTGTCAAACAACCCTAGCAAGGTGTTAATCCAGCCTCCTCTTAAAGACCCCCAGGGTAGGAGCCAGCACCACTTCTCTTGGAAGTTGGTTCCAGGACCTAGCCGCCCTGACTGTGAAGTAGCACCTCCTAATGTCTAGTCTAAATCTACCCTCTGCCAGGTTGTGACCGTTATTTCTAGTCACTCCTGGTAGCGCTCGGGGGAACAGGGGTTCCCCCAATGTCTGCTGGTCCCCTCTGACTAGCTTGTAAATGTCCACTACATCCCCTCTCAGCCTTCTCTTTTGGAGGCTGAACAAGTTCCCCTTAGCCTCTCCTTGTAAGGCCTGCCCTGCTGCCCCCTGACCATGTGAGTGGCCCTCCTCCGGACCCTCTCCATGCTGTCCACATCCCTCCTGAGGTGCGGTGCCCAGAACTGGATGCAGTGCTCCAACTGCGGCCTGACCAGTGCCACATAGAGGGGGAGAATCGCCTCCTTGGACCTGCTCGAGATGCATCTGTGGATGCATGACGAGGTGCGGTTGGCCTTCCTGACTGTGTCCCCACACTGCTGGCCCATGTTCATTTTGGCATCAATAATTCCTTTTTGGCCTCTGCACTGACGAGAAGGGAGTTCCCCAGCCTGTAGGTCTGCTGCTGGTTCTTCCTCCCCAGGTGCATCACCTTGCACTTGTCAATGTTGAAACCCATCCTGGTCTCATCTGCCCTCCCCTGTAACCTGCCTAGGTCCAATTGCAGCCTATTCTGCCCTTCTAGCATGCCCACATCCCCCCACATCTTAGTGTCATCAGCAAATTTGAATAGGGTGCTTTTTACCCCCTTTCCTCACTCCTAATCAGCATGGACATCAACCAGTGCCTACAGTGCAAGCATCATACCTCAGAAAGCTCTGTATTTCCAGTCCTACAATTCACCTCAGATGTAAAACTAAAGTTCTGACGTGCTGTGATTATTGAATCCTGTTTCACTTTTCCTAAGAGAAAATAGAATATCCCTAGGGTCCTGCTCAAATTCCAGCTCTAGTAGTTTCATTCTGCCCTTACGTTTCAGACAGTACATTAATCCTTTGTTAAACAGTGCCTTAAAGTGTGGAGAGCACAGAATGCACCAGCTCATGTGGCTGCATTTTATCACTTTCTACAGGCCAAAGTCTGTGATTTTCAATGGTCACTGAAGGAAGAATTCAGTTTCTGCTCTGGCACGTATTTGGGGCTCTTTGGGGCAGAAGCTGCTTTAGAACTGTATGTTGTTTTTATTACACTGACATGTTTTCTCTGTGATGGATCAGATCTTGGATGAGGTTGAAAGGAGAAGGGGTATATCTGCTGCCCTGGTTTATCCATTTATGAGGAGTCTGATGGAATCTCCTTTTCCTGCACCTGGAAAGACCATCAAAGTCAAGACTTTTCTGCCTGGAGCTGGAAATGAGGTAAAAAAAAGAATGACAGACATGAAAATTGAAACTCTCACAAATAATTATAAGAAGTAGTCAAAGAAATAAATGTGAGGAACCATGAAATAACAGTACTGCAGGCTGTGTGGGATGGATCTGGTTAAAAAGCAGCACTGTTTTTCTTAACAAGTCCCTCTGATTATTAAGAACCAGATCTGTGAAGAGATAAGTTGTGGAGATGTGTTTGTAATTCCTTATAAAGTTCAAATTGTTTTCCACAGACTTCAGGGTCTTGCACTGTTAACCAAAGAGCAGTGGCGTAGCCATTTTCTTGGTGTGGCCAAGCTCTATCATGGTGTCAACAAGCTGGAAGTCCATCTTCCCCACCCATTTAGAAACTACAAATTAGCACAAGCTTCATTGTTGCAGGGTTATGGCTAAAGGCTGAAGATGCTACCAACAGCATTTGAGGATAATTTTGAAGCATCACTTTTCCAAAGTAGATAGCCATTTATTTGCCTCTCAATATAATAGCTTGTATATGGAAGAGTGAGCCATATAAAAAGTCTTGTGGATTTTTAGAGTGAGGTACGCATATGTGTATGTCTGCGTGTGTACATTACAACCTAGATACTTCACAAAGTTAAGTTTCTTCTTCCCCCATCCACCTTGTCAGGGAGTATGGGGATCTGTGAAGTATCTGGGGACATGAAGAGCCACAGCAAACAGCTGGAGCACAGGACCATGGATGTGCTCCAGCTGTTTGCTGGTGCTTTTATTTCCAAGGGTGTTGCTTCTGTGATAGGCTTTGTGAGACTGCTGCTCTACTACAGTTGAGTGGGAAAGTTTGACCTTTTGAAGTAAAAGCCACAGCAAACAACTCAGCAGCTCATTCTTAATTCAGCAGCTCCCTGTGAACTAAGGGTTGTAACCCATCCAGATATAAATGATCCAGAATTTACAGTACATATGATTGTATTTCTATATATAAAAGCATAATGTATCTGTATAAAATAGGTATAATTATATTTTATTACAGACTCTGTTAAATGGGCAAAAGATATAATTCAACTAGATAGAAACTTATCATTGTTTCATGGGTTACTGCAGAATGGCAGTATTTGTGCCATGGTTAAAAATGTGGTGGCTTTATGGGTTCCCCCCCACTTATTTTTTTTTTTTTTTGCTAGTGGGTTGCTCAGTGCAGCAAATTACACTCTTGGTTCCATAGGTCTCTCCTATAATTTCCTGTAAAGTTACATCCATGTAACTGATTAAATGCAATTTGGGCCATGGACTGCAATAGGAAAAAGAAGGTGAAGTCCTTAGAGTAAAATTTGCAGTCAAATTCCCTGCCTATTGTTACTGTTTACATGGGGTCAGATTATCTGATGACCTAATGGTATGGAGTGCACAGAGCAGGGCGCAGGCTGGCAGAGGTCTGTGGAGCCAGGCTGGGCTGCACCAGCAGGGAGAGGGGGGAGCTGGCCCAGTTCCATAGAGCCCCTGACAGATGGGACCCTGTACCCCTGCTGCCTTGCTCTGGGCCCTGCTAGCGCTAGCCCTGTGCTCCCATGTCCGCTCACTCCCAGTGCCTACCCGGCCCTGTGGTACAAGCAGGCAAGCCTGATGAGCAAGCCCAGAGCCAGCGTGGGGCCAGGTTATAAGCTGGTGCTGAGCAGGGGCTGGGGAAAAGTGCCCCTCCCGCACCCCGTGGCTGGTGCCCTGCCCTGCAGCTGCTCACAGCCTGCATGTGGCTGCCTGTGCCTGCTCAGGACAGTGCCATGTAGGCTTCAGGCGGCTGCAGCAGGGAGCTCTGGGCACGGGGCAGGGGAAGGGCTGCTTTTCCTTGTGCTCTGTACCAGCTCCTTCCCTACCCTTCGCTCCCTCCCTCTTAACTGAGCTTCCCATTCTGGGGCAACCACCTGGTTCCAGGCCAGAAGCCACTGCTGGGGCTTCCAGCTGGTGTGGTGGGGCGGGGTGGGCTCTGCTGTTGCAGAAGCCTGCTGAGCTTCCCCTAGATCCTACTGCCCCTGGTTTCTGTCATCTTTGACAGGAACCAAGGACACATTCATTTTAATTTTCAAAATTTTTTTACGGGCCTTGTGGGCCAGATAGAATGGCCTCGCTGGTCAGATGTGGCCCATGGGCCATATGTTGCCCACCTCTGCACTAGGGGAAGGTATGCAAATCACCCATGATAAATAAGGAACCAATACATACATACATTGATACTCCAGTTAATAAACCATCAAGTACTTATCTACAAAGTCTATAACTCGTACTGAGACCCCTGTGTGCACTGCCCCTGGCGGGGTGTCTCAGGGAGCAGGACTGTCTGTGCCTCTGCACAGGATCTGGGGGCAATGCCTGGTGCTGGTGTCCCTCGCACGAGCTCCAGGGGTCTCGGTGCAGCAGGCAGTGACTCCTCCCCTGCAGTCTGTGCAAGATCGCTGATTCCTGCCCAGACCCTAGCCCTGGCTCAGCAGGGAGCAGTATCTGGGTTACAGGTTGTAACCATTTGCCCTGCCCAGCACAGCCTCACAGCACCCAGCAAATGGAGCCCCTCCCCCATGCCTTTTCACTTACAAGAAAAAACCCAGGGCAGTCTCCAGCCTCTTTCCCTGGCTCTGCATCCTCCTCCCCTGCTGTGGTCACCCAGCCACACAAGGACTTACAGGAGGGTCTTCCCAGGCTTGGGGGCTCCTCACAGACAGCTCCTCTCTTGGGGAAGGGAGAGAGAATGGACACAGTGTGACACTTCCCTTCTGCCTCTCGCTGCTACTTCTGCAGGGCTCTGCTGGAGGCTCTTGGAGGGGCAGCCATGGGAGATCCTTTCTCTGGTTTCCAGCCTATCTCTCACCCCCCATCTCCTCCCTTTGTTCGCTTCCTGGGAAAACTGCTCCCCTCTTCTAACCAAGCTGCTCAGCCAGTCCCAGGCCAGGGCTCTTCCTGGGCTTTTTCTCATTCAAACCCTGCTGGGGTTACATCACCTCTTCCACTTCCATGGGGAATACCTCCAAAGCAGCTTCACTCACCCTCAGGGCAAACGGTGTCCTACTGGGACAAACTCTGTCTCTTCACACTCTGTCCCTCTACAGGGCAGCCTTTCCTGTTCCTTCAGGTAGGTCCATTTTTAATGCTGCCACAGTAGCAAACAAAAGGGCACACCTAAAACAGCTAGTGGACCAAAAAGACACTTGGCTTAGCTCTGCTCTTAGTTTCAGCAGTACAACCCAATTAAGTTATAACTGGCTTCATTGTGAGCAGACCTTGCCTACATGGGGGTAGCTGCTAATTGGGAAGCAAACATCATATTTCAATAAAGGGCAAACTGAAGTTCAAGACTTTGCCAAGCACAGAAAATATTGATGGCATTTATAAAACTATGGTAACTTGCAGCACATCCAGTCCCACAGCAGGATTGTTGCATTGGAAATCTAGCAATAGCAGCAGTTCCCAATGACCTAGCTCATTAAGGTGACTTAAGCTTCCTATCACAATTCTGAAGAATAATTTAACACTTTGTGTTGGGCACCTTTGTGAAACACGAGGGGATTGCAGCATTTACCAAACTCTTAAGAGTGCAAGACTCTCTTTTCTCTTTGATGCCTATGGATTATTGGAGCAGTGGGAGGTTAATGAATATGTAGCATTCTAGTGGGGTAAAGTTTGTGTGTGCTGGCTTTTAAAAAAAAATCTAATCACAATAGTTCAGTGTGCAATAGTGTTATGACATTGGCTTTGCTTTTACTGTAATGTCAGTGCCACTGAGCACAAACCATGCCACAGAAGAACCAGTCTACTCTGTTTCTACTGTCCTGAATTGGTAGCCACAGTTTTAGGGCAGTTTTGCAAAGGCTGTAAATGGGATTTGGAACCCAGATGCCCTTGTAAGATTGCACTTGAGTTCCGAATCCAAGTTGGGACCCAGTTTTCAGCACTATTGAAACCTAATCTAGCTTCCTGGGTTGGCTAACCCAAGTTAAGAATAGGTCCTTCTTTTAGCACTGTAGACACACTTCAAGGGTTTAAGGCTCAGTGTAGGCCTCATGCTGTGGACTCAGCTGAACTACTCATCTGTTGAATAAAGTGTTTATAAAGTAGGATTATTTCCTTCCAGGGAATGTTGACTGACTAACTGCCAAGAGACTAGTTATGTGGGAGGAAGAAGTAGTATTCCCTGGTGGGGAGGAATAGACTGTAATGTTCCTCAGAAATGTTGCATCTTTTTCAATCTATCTCTGCAAAGTTGAGAGTTAAGGGAGAAAGTCCGACCGCTTCTCATCCTGTGAAACAGGACAGGCAATGTGTGCTCTGAGACGTGTAGAAAACTATTGTGGCCCAGCCAGTTAAACTAACTTGCAATCTATTGAATACATTCAGGTGATAGAGCTTCGGCGTCCAATGGACTCACGCCTGGAACATGTGGACTTTGAGTGTCTTTTCAAGTGCCTCAGTGTGCGTCAGATCATTAGGATCTTTGCGTCACTTCTCCTGGAGCGACGTGTTATCTTCATAGCAGATAAACTCAGGTAAGTAGTAAAAGAACTTAAACTGTAACATTGTTTGGAGCCAGCATTTGCCTAGTGATACAAAGTGAAAGATGGATTCTCCCACATCAGGGTTTGAACAACCCACATTGGCTTCAATGCAAGCTGTTTTATAGGATGTGGAGAAAGCCTCTGCATTGTATTCTCAGCTCTGTTACTAGCTGAAAACCATTTAACTGGTCTCTGACTTAGGTAATCATATATTACGGAAGGAATACTTACTAGGAAGCAATTTCTGCATTTAGAAGAGTTCAGAACTGCCTTCTGCTCGGTACAAAGAATGGGTTCCATAGAGCTCAACACTCCTTACACTTGCGGAAGAAGGGAAATATCCTGATTTTACAGATGGGGAAACTGAGCCACTAGAGGAGCCTAGATGCACATTTTCATGCATTTACTAAATTTCAGTGCCTAGTTTAAGACATCTCAGACCTGATGCCCATATGAGAGCTGGTAACTCCAGCTGTAGTCATTAGAAATTGCAGGGGTTTTATACTTCTGAATATCAGCTCTGAGTCTAGTTGAACCTCTGGCAATCAAAGTACAACAAAATCAGTGATTATTTGCTAGCAGTCAAGGAGTGAATTAGTTGCATTTGGAGTAGGGTTTGGTGATCCTGACTCCCAGCTTCCCTGCTTCATTTACAAGAGCAGAGCTGATCTCAGTCATGTCCTCTGTGGTGACGCACATCATTCTGAGATGCTTAACTGGCTTGCTAGTAGGCTAATAAGCAGTTTCTATGATATCTGGATTTTCAACCCTGGGTTAGCTGAAGCCTTTGCTGTGCAGGTATTTGCCATGTAAGTTTTTGCTTTAAATTACCTTGGCCTTCTCAAAATATAAATGTTCAGATCTCAGGAGGGTCATCTCTTCTTCCTTTTTTATGTGAAGTACTATTCAGTTTCTTTTCTTTCAAAGAGTGTTGAAAACAAAGCCTAGTTGTATGGCTGGTTGAAATCAGTGGCATATTTTGTGACCAGGGATCTGCCACAGCATCATACACCAAAATATTCCTTCTCTGTGTTACAAGCTGGAAGCAGGGTGGGTTGCAACCCTCCATTGCAGAGGTGGGCCCATTGTAGTGGCCGCCTTTGCATATAATGTATTGGATTCTTTAGGAATTAAAGCATTTATATATTTAAGAAGATTTATGACCCAGATTTAAGGAATATATTCATACTATAGCTGAAATTAGAAAATACCTTGGTATTGCAAACACTTCAGTAAGAGTGATAATACTTTCAGAGGACAGTGGCACTTGACAAGATAGTTCAAGCATTGGTTGATGTTCTTGAAATCTCTGTGAAGCAGGTCACCAGCCCTATTTAAAAGAGGAGGAAACTGAGGTATGAATGACAAGGCCATAAAGAGAGCCTGTGACAGAGATAAGACTCAAATTCAGGCATTTCTCCCTTCCTAATCTATGCTGTGTCTGCATGGCTGGCTGAGTGAGACACAAGGACATTACAAGGAAGCAAAATGTTATTGTTTCCCTTCAGATCTGCTAAGCTTGTTTTTCAGGAGCCAACACAGCCCATAGTAAAGTAAACTCAAAGATGGTGTTATACATGGCCCTCACTCAGACCCTGCAAAATGGAGGGATGTCTCTTCTGTAGCCATCTCCCTTGCTGTCCAGGCCACACCCTGAAGGTGTGAGTATCATCTTTAAAAGTTTAAGGAAGATATTTTTAATTGTAACCTGATCAATAAATAAATAAATAAATAAATAAAGAGATGGTAAATGAAACAAAGACCATATTTTATTGAACTCAGAAACATCCAGAATCTCTTAAAAGGACCCCAAGGCCTGCATGGGTGGTTGAAAACACAGATGGATCTAGACAAACAAACTCTGTTAAATATGTTATCAGCCCTGTCCTCTGAAAGGCCTCCAGGAATAATAGCTGTACTTAGTGGTCACCAGTGTATATAACAGCAAAAATACTTTGCATAGTAACAGTTAACAATGTTTAGGGGATAATTTCTTAAAGCTGTGGACCCGTTTCCAGGATACAAACTGCCTTCCTTAGCAATATTCTTTGCCGTCTGGGACAACCAGAATGATTGCTCACCTTGTTAATAACCCTTTCTTTAAATGACCATTCAGAATGATTTAATTTCTTATAAACCTAGTGACAATTTTTTGTCAAGTCCAGAGTTTGGACTTTTCTTTCAAAGAGTGTCCAGCATATTATTGATATCAGTGTAGGCAGTTTTAAAGAAGGTCTTTCCTGGACCTTCCTGCCAGTCTTCTACAGCAAGTTTACTTACATTGTTACTAGCTGATTTGCTTTGCTGTTCATTGAGAAGTATTGTTGGTACTTGCATGTAAAACTCCATGTGGCCTTAAAGAATGATAGGGCCCTGTCTTCTCCCTCATTGCATTGTGCATAGAGCAGAAAGTAGCTTCTAGGGAATCCTATTCTAGGCCTGCTCCTACTAGATGCTGAGAAGACTCAGAGCATTGCCTCTAGGAGCACCTGTGGGGATGATGTGGTTTGGAGACGATTGATGAAGGACATGGCCAAACTGTGAAGGTCAATATGGATGCTGTCTCACTCTCTGAAATGCTTCTCCCAGAAAATGGGCTAGCAAATGTGGTAAAACACTTTGGCACATGTATAGGGGGGGAAAATATTTCAGCCTCCTCTGAGAGAGCCAGTGCTAACTTGGCCTGGAATACAGCTATGCTTTCAGTACTGAGTTAGTTAAGGTCTGTATTGAACAGCCAGGTTTTACAGATGTACATTTCTTTTTACACCAATGTACATTTCTCCAGAAGTGAACAGATGAGTCTATTCCATGGCAGTTGGTTGCAGTAGGCATGATTACAATGCTTCCTCACTATGAGAGCAAGTATTAGCTGTTTTGCATTTAACAAACAGCTGACCCAGGATGGAAGTGGATGCAACCTATATAGATTTACCTCAGTTTCTCCTGGGGTAATTCTATATCAGATTTGAGTAGGTTACACCAGCAGTTTATCTTCTCTGTCTGTTCCTTGTTGACACTAATATAAAACCTGGGTGCATTGCTACAAATGTGATGTCTGTCTAAGCCCTTGGTGACATTTGGATTTACAGTTAGATGAAAATAATGTCTATTCTGTGTTTGAATTACTGACCAGCATGCAAATCTGAGCTTCCAGTCTATTCTGGACCCTTGTTTTAGTCACACCTCTCATCTGGGGACCTTGATATCTATTAAAAATATTACTTTTTTGGGATTGAAGAAACCTGGGAGTTTGTGTGGCTTCCCATTTAATGAATGAGAAGGAACAGAACCATTGAAGCCTGGGGATTGCTGATTGTTGTAGAAGTTGATGCCTCCACAGTTTTGTCCCTGCACCTTTTCCAAACACTTACATTTATCTGATTGTTTTATTTTGAACACCGTTAAGTACTAGAAAAAAGAGCTAGATGAGCATGGTCTGGAGGACAACCCAGGGCTTGGAGCTGGGAAATTTGGATTCTGTTCTTGACTCTTCCACTCAATAGATGCATGACCACGTGCAGCTAACTTTACCTCTCTCTGTTTCCCCTCGTAACCTTTGTTTGTCTTCACTATTTGGAATGTAAGCTCTTTGGGGCAGAGGTTGTCTGTCTTTCTGTGCATGTGTATGCATGTGTACAGTGCCTATTGCTATGTGGCAGCTCTAGCACTTATTGTAATATGAATAAGACAAGTCCTTTGACAAAAGCCTGGGGAAAGGGACAGTAAGAAATGGATTTAAATAGGGGTGCACCAACAGAGATTTTTGGGGCCAATACCGATAGCCGATATTTAAGGAGGCATGTTGGCCAATACCGATCTGATTTCTGATACAGCTGTGTGCAGCTGGTAAGTCTGGTGGTGGAAGTGGAGCGGGGAGGGAAGGGTGTGGCTGGGCAGATGAACACCTGTACCGTGAGGGAGCAGGCAGGGGCAGGTGCTGCCAAGGTTGGGGGTGTGTGGAGCCACGGCTTGTTGTGGGGAGGAGGCTCCCACCGCTGCTTGCACCCTGGGAGGGTGGGGTATATGCCCCTCAGATCTGTGCAGGGCAGGACGGGCTGCAGCTGGGACTGCACAGGGCTCTTCTCGGCAGAGGCTGGGCTCAGAGCAGGCAACAGCAGCACTTGTAGTATGCTACATCCACCCCAAATTTTGCTGTAGCTCAGCTCCCAGTGCTGATACTGCCAGACACCTGGCACAGCCCTGGCTCAACGCCCTGCCTCCACCCATGTGCCAGGAAGAGCCAGGGCTGTGCCGGACAGCTAGCAGCTATAGCAATGGGAGCTGAGCTGTGGTGAAATTTGGGGTGGATGAAGCATCCTCCCAGCGCTGCTGGTACTCACTCCAAGCCCAGCCCCCACTGAGAAGAGCGTGTAGGGCCCCACCCACACACTTCTCAGGGTGCAAGCAGTGGTGGGAGCCACTGCCCCTCCTCCCCCGTGTCCGCCCCATCCAGGCAGCAGCTGCCCCTGCCCAGTCCCTCCCTCACTGGGGGCAGGCATTGATCTGCACCCCCATGCCCGTTCCCTCCATCCTCCCCTTCTACCACAATGCACTGACCAGCTGAAGGCAGCTTTCCATGCTGCTAGCTCTGCTCCTTGCTGCCTTAGTGCTGCAGTGCAACTGAGCACAGCATGGGCATTTATCAGCCAAATTATTGGCCCCATCAAGCCGATATCTGATATCTGGATGTGGTCTGATATCTGCCCCATCAAGCTGATATCGGCCCCATTAAGCCGATATTCGATTTCAGCCAATTTTCTTTATATCGGTACTGAACCAATATCAGACCGATATATCACAGCGCCTCTAGATTTAAATTGTATATTCACAGATGCTTTCATGGGATGAAATCTTAAAATGAAACACTCCAACTCTGAGCTAAAAATTGTGTCTTGCACCCTTTTTTCTTGCGTGACAAGGATTTTGTTTTTGAGCATGAGTATTGAAGCTGAAGGAGTGCAGTGGTAACATGGAGAAAAATATGAAATATCTTGTACGTCATTCAGTCAGTGGACCTAAGAATCAAAGCAGGAAACTAAAGAGATTTTACCAAGGCTTGTTCTCTAAATGTATTCAGAAAACTAGATTAGAAAGAAATGTTGAGGGTTTGGGCTTCAAACAATGTAACAAAGAAGCTATTTAATACATCTCCAAACAGGGAAGGATTTTCTACTTCTATACGGATTGTGCAGGGCAGGCATAATAAAAATGAGCTTAACTTCCATAATTGTTATTTATCATTTGTGCCGTGCCCAAACTATGTTTGGTGCTTAGCAAAGAAATGATACCTGGATTTTTGCCCTGGAAAAAGAATGGGTTTCAATGCAACAAGTGATGCCAACAGTAGAGAGGAAATAATGAATGTGCATGCTAACATTTCATTTAAATATGCATGCTAACATTTCAGGTTTTTAGAAATATGTTGAGTTCTTTTCATATTTGCTTCCAGGTTTGTTTGTTTTTTTGTTGCTTACAGTTGCTTACAGTTGAACAAATAATGGAAATAAAATTCTGCAGTAATTTGCTGATATTTAAAAATGAATGTCAGTTCAAGTCTTGTGAGTGGCCTTTTGGTGTTTGCTTTCTTTACCAACACATATACTATCAGAAGCAGGATTTTAAGATCCAGGTTACTTAAATACCCACTGAAAGAACAATGGAGAAGATGTGTCTGATGGTATTTTCCCTCGCTTTCTTTTTCCCATCTCACTGACCCAAAAACTGTGAGTTCCTGTTTGTGTTCCTAGAGCTCTGCCTACTGGCACTAGTTTTGATATACCCTAAATGGTCCTGAGTACTTCTCTCTCTGAAGCTGGCAGAAGCAAAGCTCTCTGGGGCATGTGAGGCTTTGAAAATGTATGCAACAGATGGAAAATAAGCAGGTTCTGGGGATTAGGGACAAGAGTGTTACTACAGATAGGGAAGCAGCAACAGAAAATAAATAGAAGTAAACAGTGGAGGGGGAAAAATTTCCCCTTTAAGCATTTTACTAAGGAAACAAACTCATGGGCATGTTTTTGGGTGGCCAACATGTCTAAGTTCGTAAAAATAACTCTTCTCTCCCCCTTCCCCTGATTTTTTTCCCAAAGGAAGAAAGAAGACCCTCAAGAAGATCAATTTCCCCTTGTTATATCTCCTGCTTTTTAAATCAGTTTTCCCCCCAGCTGTAGTTGCTTATCTTTCAGTCATCAGAAGATCTTGTCTGCATTTCATGCTATAAAAGTCCCATTCAAAGCCCATAAAAATCAGTGGTCCTCTATCCTTTCATAAGCTACTAGATCTAGGAATACTAGTCTGTAACTTCCTCTGTCAAGTTTTAGTCCTGTAGACGTGTGGGGATGCTGCTCCAACATGCTTTAATTACTTGGTTAATCAAGTTTGCCGGAGTGTTCTAGTTAGCGTTCTCCAGCAGGCTCTCTGTTTCTTGTATTCAGTGTCCCCGCACTTCAAAATGGCAGCAGGGGTGCTTTAACTAAAGCTCATCAAATGAACTTTAATTAAAGCAGCCCTGCTGCTGTTTTGAAGTGCAGGATACTGAATACATGAGCCAATGTGGGTGATTTAATTAAAGTGATTCTCAGAGCTGCTTTAAGCAAAGCGCCCTGGTCCCACCCCTGGAACATGTGTAAAGACACCCAAAAAGTGTCCATTTAGTTCTTCCTTATTGTTAAAACTGTTCATCTTCGTAAATTGATTGATTTTCAATTAATTAAAGAAGTAATTTAGGACTAAAGGTCAAAGATGTGCCCGAACCTAGAAGAAGTGGTACAAAACCAGATAAAGTGCAACTGTTATAGTACAGGGCTTTATATTGTTTATCTACTCCTTGCTTATAAAAATCAGTTACACAGCTGTAAATATGGTGGCCCTGCCCAGATGAGCAGAGGCATTCACTTGCAATGGCACAAATTGCCTCAGCGCTTGCCCCTGCCCTTGCCCAGCTCCTCCTGGCTCTTCAGCCAGGGGGAGCTGGAGCAGCAATTTTACTTGGTGGCTTGATGGCATGCTAGAGCATCAGGGGCAGCATAGAAGCTTGGCCAGCAGCCAGCGTTTCTCTGGATGGCCTGGGCTTTGATTGTGCCAGCACATGCTTATTTTGACTGTATTGTGTTGCTGTTTGTTCTGGCGCTTTTTTTTGGTACTGGAAAATCCCGGTAGCAAATTTTGCCAGTGTGCTGCAAACTTGCAGTGCAACGCATGTTTTAACATTCACCACTTGCAGTTTGTGGCACCACAAACTGCATGCTCCTGCTTGCCTGGATGCGGCCATTGTGTCCAAGCATTGGTAGTGGGAATAGTAGATAAGGAAGTCAGTCTCTCGTCTCTCTTGATATTCTCTAGTGTATTTTGAATCTAAAGGCATATCATATTTTCTTGTATGCAGCATGCACTTTTTCCCGAACCCAAAAAGAGCTGTTGGAAATTGCAGTGTGTATTATATGGGAGGATAGATACTAAAGCCAGTTTCTGTTGTTTACCAGGTGAAAGCAAAAGAGAAGTCTGGATGTGATCTACAGGGCACAGAACAATAAGCAGGCTCAGCTCCCTAGTTGCTGCTACTCAATTATTTAATACAAGGAAAGATCTTTTTTATTTCATTCTGCCTTTTTTAACTAAGATGTGTATCTTATTTAAGGGCATGCTGTCTACTAGAAAATACGGTTCTTATGTTCCAGCAAACTTGAGAGAGGCTCCCCCTCTGCTTCTCTGATCCCTGTTGTCATGAGACCTAGACAGGAACACTGTGGATAGGAGTGTGGATTTGTGAATATTTGGGAAAAGTCGTCCCACAAGCATCTCTCTGAAAGTTTTATGAAACTGTAGGGAACCAATGTGTTCTCTTATGAGAGGCAAGGGCTCTCAAAATAAATACTGTCAAGTGATGTCCTTTCTCCAGTCTCAGTGCCATAGATTTGTGTTTGGCCTAATTAAACTTGGAACGTTCAGAGCTTCAACTTTTTTCTTAGTCTGTCTGTCCTATTTGAATCCACTGTTACATTAGTTAAGATACCAAACCAGCTGTGACAAATGCTATATAGAAAGCCATATTTTAAAGGTTAAGGGACAAATAGGTCATAGTCTTGTCAATAGCTTCACAGAGAAAAAACATTAGAAACCCTGTAAGTTAGCAGACAAAGTTATCTCAAGACCCAGTGCCTGGGAAACGACTGTATAAAATTGGTAGGGAGATTAAACTTTTTAACAGTGGGGCTAATTATGGCATCTGGGATTCCAACTAAAACCAAGTGCAGCAGTGGGAGCAATTAACTCTTGGAACAGCTCCAAGGGAACTAATTCCTTCATCATCACCTGAAGTCTTTGGATTTGGATTTCATTTGTACAAGTTATTCTCTAATTCAGCCACAAGTGCCTGGGTTCCATAGCATTTCCTTGTCTAATGTTCATGTCCAACAGTATTTTAATAGTTTATAAAGAGATAGCCAGACCTGGCAGGGAGCTTTTATTTCTATAGCAGATGAACAATAAATAAACATGTTTTGCGCGTCCTTTCTCTTGTTACAACAAAGGGATATGATATGCAGTGTAAGAGTGATCACTGGCCAACTTGCCTGCTGGCCAGTAATAAAGATTTCATTAACTTTCCCATTCTAACAAAAAAATGACAAGACAAACATGACACTAGTTAAGCTGACCATGGGAAAAACAAATGCATGCCAGAAACCTGCTTTCTAGGGAGTATTTGCTATGGCTGATCACCAGCCAGAGCTGAACATCATCATTCAAGATGTTTCTCAGTTGGCAAAGCAGATGACAAGAGACATACCCCCAACACAAATAACTCCTGTCTGTCTAGTGTCGGGCTCGGTCTTGCATTAAGCCAGAAGCTTGTGGTCCCCCTTGTCTTGAAGTAATTATTTTTCTTTCTTTTATCTCAACTGCACTGAAGAGGAAGGGTTAGAAATAGTATGTACAATGCCCACCAGGGTGACTAGGTTCATATTTTAAGGCCAGAATGCATATGATGATGATGATATGTATGTCTTAGGGTTTTCCATCCAAATATCTAACTGTGTTTTACAAAGGAGGTTGGACTAGTCCAAACCAGAATTTCACCAGTAATTCCTGCTGTGGAAAGAATTATCTTTCTCACTATTGTTGGCTAAGACAATGGTTGGAACATATTTTGTGGTTGGAATGTCTATTTCTCATTCAAGTTGTGAACATTTCCATTTAGTTTAGTTTAGTTTAGTTTAGTTTATGTATTCTGTGCCCTTCCTCCACCTTCCTAGGGGATATTTTAGTCATGCCATTTGAGGCTTTGGCCACAGTTCTGCTGTAGGAAAGCATCATCATTATCTCATTTAGGACTTGTAGAAATCCTTCCCATGGCCCCCACTCCACCTCTTCCCTTCAGTGTAAATGGGAATGAGATAGATAGTAGGCCTCTTTAGATGAGGATGGGGGAAAGGGGGTTGGAAATCAGTTTTTAGGACTGTAATTGCTCGTTTGTAAATTACAGCATTTCTGTAACAGACCTTCCAATACCCAGTGACTTTGTAGGCATTCCCCACTATCATTTCCTAAATGAACACATTTCTTTTCTTTTCTTTTCCTTTATTCCTGCTTCTTGGCCAGAGAAATCCTTCCTCTAGCTTTAGAGTAGCAATTTTGTTAATGTCACAGTGATCAGCAGCCAAGCTAAAACCATCAATATGGATGTTAATAAAAATAATTAGGATAGGGTGGCTTGTCATTAACTGTTCCCTAGGGTAACTCAATCAAAACCACTTTTGGTACAGATTTATGCTAAATAATTGTCCCATGGGAAGGATCTGGATGACTCTGTGGAAGTTAGGTTTAACTTTACATGACTGGAGACTTTTTTTCTTTTAAGCACCTAACAGAACTTGGACAAGTGGTTGAAAAGTCCAAGGACAATTTCTTGCCAAAAATTCCATTTGCTTGAGTTCTGCGGAGAGTGTGGGTGGATGGCAGAGGTTGGAAAAGCCAGATCTCCATTTCTGAAGAGCTCTTTTTGTGCACTAATTATATGGAAGCAGGAGATGGCATATTGATTAAAATCAAGACGTTTCCCTGTTTTGTTTTTAAATAGTTAAGTGTTTTAAAATTATTCACTGATATGCTTCTTTCTGCTTTATTGTCATGTCTATAGTTTAATCTTGAATCACTGTGATGCAAACTAATTTGTTTCATCAGCTAGGACTGGGCTTTTTGTAGATGACAACCTCGGGGACAGCCACAATAGGCATCCATTGCCTTATGGGCTAATCAAGGCCTCCAAACCTCCCCTATAGCCATACCCATGCCTCAGAGGTGTCACACATCCAGTGGGACATTTGTCCCCAAAGCCACCAGGCTACCTCAAGTCTTTATTCCCTTGTTGGGACTTCAGCTTTCCTGGCTTCCACCCCCATACTCTAGCTGGTTCCTTAGCCAAGGCTCACTGTCTCAGACCTAACTTCTGGGCACCAGCCCCTTATCTTGCCTCTGGGGCCTTTATCTCTGCTCTGCTTGGGCTCCCTTGGCCCCCACACTCTGACCTTTTCTGTTCTTGGGTTCTGGGCCCCCCTGGCCCCAAACTCTGCCCCTTCTTATGCTTTAGACCCCACCCTGGCCCCAGGCTCTGCTCCTTTCTGGGCTGTCTCTGCTCTTCTTGGGCAATGCTGGAATCCCTGAACCTTGGCAGGGCTTAAGGTGGTCATGTACTCCCCGCCCTCAGAAACTAATGGGACCTCCAAACCACCCCTTTCTAGACCCACACAAACCACCGCTGTAAATTCCTAACCCAGTATAAGTCCTCCAGCTAGAATGTATCTTCCTAAATGGGTCTCAGCACAGACCCCAGCTCTTACGTCATATCACTCTGCTCCTCCCTACCCTGAGTCCTCTTCCCTTGCAAATCAGCAACCTTCTACTTCCAGGGTAATCCAAGCATCAGCCAGGAGCTCCTCTGCAGCTCTCCTGCCCTAGAGCTTTCCCCCCCAGCAACTCCCAGAGGCAGACTGACCACTCTGGCTCAAGCCCTGGGTTTATATGGTTAGAAGCTATGCTTCATTTTGGTCATGTGACTCCTCAAGCTGCTGCAGGTATTTTCTGACTTAGCTTGCCAGCTCAGCCCTAGGGGAACTTGCTGCTGCTGGACTCTGCTGTAATAATGGTTTCAAGTAGGCAAATCTCCAGGTACTTGTTCCCTGGTGGCTCATATTGGGCAACTTTCCTCCTCCTGGGGCTCTACCTGCTGCTTCTTTACTCTTAAAGAAACAGGAGCCTCTGGCTCTCAGTTACAATGGCCTATAAATGCTTCCTTTATCCAGCTGTCTAACTGGAGACCCGTACAAGAGTGGTTGGGAGGAAAACCTGATAGATTTTAAATTCTGAGGGCTTTGTCTTTTCGGTTAGGTTTTGGTTCACAACATTGCCTTCAGAAAGAGGCTACACTATAAAATTACAATAGCTTTTGAAACAGGAATGGAATAAAGATACCATGTTTTCTTGCATTTAGCATGCCCCAGAATATAATATGCACCTTGTTTTGAAAGGCAGAATGAAAAAAAAGCTTTTTCTTTGTAAAAAGTAACTGAGTGGTAGCTAAGGATCTGAACCCACTCATTATTTTGCTCCCTCTGGATCACTGCAGATTTTACTTCAGTTTTACCCAGTAAGATCAAAAACTCTTCTTACCTTATATATCAAATATAATTTGCAATTTAATTTCCAGCAGCTGGTATTTGGGCAAAAGGGTGTGTTGGATGCAAGAAAATATCTGGGATGTTTTAGCATTTGGCTAAAAAATAGTCTCATGCATAGGTAAAAAGAATCCTTAACTACTTTCCCTCTAGATATTATCTCCTAATGAGCATGAGTACCCAGCCCCTGAACTGGCTAACAATTCCACTTGTTTCAGAGTAGGAATCTTTGAGAACATGTCTTAGTTCTGCCATCTCAGTTTGATTAGGAGACACCATCTTATTGTGTTGGATAGTGATCTGGCCTTAGTTATACCTGTCTGTCATCTTCTGTCTAGACTGCAGAAGTACAGTATACCTGGGTATGAAGCCATCAGCACCTAGGAAATTCCAGCTGGTACAGAACTGCATCCCATCTCAGCAGACAGGCTGCCACAATCATATCAGAACTGTTCTTCACCCTCTCTGCTGGTTTCTCATAGGATATTAAATCAAATTCAGGGTCACAGTTCCCATCTTTAAGGTGCTCAATGGCAGAGGCCTAACATATCTAAAATATTATCTAAAATTCCACTGTTCTTCCCTTTAGCCAGAATTGGTGAATTTTCTACTGTGTGGGTGACGCTCACCTATGCAGGAGACAGAACTTCCTTGGAATCCAGTTCAAGACTGCAAACAAACTTCCACAGGCTCAAAACACACCACTGCCTCCACTTCAAGTACAAGGTGCCCTTTTAATGCAGTATTGAAAGGTGTTCAAATATTTATAGGTATGAGGGAGGTAGAAGGATCTGGACAGAGTAGCTTAGGACAGAATTAAGGAGTTTTAACTAAATCTATATGATGAAAGTGGAGCACTTTTGTTCACTCAGTGCTCTGGCAGCAAAGGCAGCAACAGGACATAGACAGTGACACAGGCTTCTGTACAGCTATAACCCCTGTGTGATACTCAGGGGCATAATTGTCTGATGAAACACAGCTCCCCAAACATAAATCAGGGAAAGGAGCTTATTTATGAATGTTCTGTTAATGAAGCAAAAGAGCTGCTTCACAAAAAATCTAATAATATCTGAGCTGCCTGAAGGTCCCCTCCAGTAGTATTTGTGGCTTATTGGAGACTATCCCACAACAACATAATGACACTAAGATGTGGGGGGAAGGGGTACACTAGTTGGAAAGAACAGGCTACAAGCAGATCTAGACAGGTTACAGGGGAGGGCAGATGAGAACAGGATAGGGTTCAACACTGACAAGTGCAAGATGCTGCACCTGGGGAGGAAGAACCAGCAGCATACCTACAGGCTGGGGAACTCCATTTTCGCCAGAAAAGGATCTTGGAGTTATCATTGATGCCAAAATGAACATGGGCTGATAAAGTCAGGACGTGGTCAGGAAGGCTAACCACACCTTGTCATGCATCCACAAATGCATCTCAAACAGGTCCAAGGAGGTGATCCTCCCTCTCTATGTGACACTGGTCAGGCTGCAGCTGGAATACTGCGTCCAGTTCTGGGCACCGCACTTCAGGAGGGATGTGGCCAATATGGAGAGGGTCCAAAGGATGGCCACCTGCATGATCGGGGTCAGCAGGGCAGGCGGTACGAGGAGAGGCTAAGGGACCTGAACCTGTTCAGCCTGCACAAGAGAAGGCTGAGGGGGGACCTGGTGGCAGTTTACAAATTAGTCAAGGGGAACAAGCAGGCATTGGGAGAGTCCCTGTTCCCCCAAGCAATCCCGGGAGTTACAAGAAACAACGGACACAAGCTAGTGGAGGGTATTTCAGGCTAGACATTAGGAAGTGCTATTTCATTGTCAGGGTGGCTAGGACCTGGAACCCACTTCCAAAAGAAGTGGTGCTGGTTCCTACTTTGGCAGCCTTTAAAAAAAAGGCTAGATAAACATCTGGCTGGGGTCGTTTGACCCCAGTACTCTTTCCTGCCATGGCAGGGGGTCAGACTAGATGATCTCCTCAGGTCCCTTCCAACCCTACCAACTATGAAACTATGAAACATGGTATTGGCAGCCTGGTAATCTGGAACTGTTCCATGGTTGTAATTAGACAGGTGTGGGGCAGAGATGTCAAATTCTCTTGCACTGATTTTACAAAGGCTGCATTTCTTATCATGTATTGTAAAGAAACATAACTTTGACAATTTTGCCTGCAGAACACCCCACCAGATAAATCCTGGATTGTGACTCATTCCCTTACAAAGCAAGGTTTGCCTTGGCCAGTTTTCATGGGAAAAAATACTTTTTGCAGGGTAAGGGGGACAGGCAGTTATACCCTTTATGTTGTAACCACAGCTAACACATTTTTGTGCAGGGGGTAGCTGATAATTAGGATGATGTGATGTGGAAAATATGCATATCCTCCTCAGTGTTGTGCCCCTCTTCCCAGCCTTATCACTGAGGCTTGTTTGCACTTGTGATATGTCACACAGCTAGCTTGCCTAGAGTGATCGTGTCACTGTGCACATTAAAGGGATTTCTGCTGACTTTAGTCTGGCTTTCACTCTTGGCAAAGAATTTGCAATTCAGTCCTGGGTTCTGTTTAAAGCTGCTTTTGCCAGAGGGAAAGAGGATTGATTTGAAAAATGCAGAAACAGTGAAGGGGGCTGGCTGTCCGGCTGCAAGACACTGTTTGCTAGCAGAGAGCATCCCCAGACGCTGCTGTTTGCTAGCATGAATCTCCCATCCTGGCAGAGGAGACTGATACTCTCCTTTGTCAGCTCGTCTTGAGAGTCAAGGACTCTGTTGGCCTTATTTCAAGTTTAATATTGAGACTATATGTACCTTACTATGTAGGTCTGCTTTAGCAGTCGCTTCAGTAGCTTGGATAGTTGCTAAGGATGAGGTGTTCAAAACTGTCAGTTGATGGAGTAAGTCAGCCTTGAGTTACTAGGAACTGATTTTCGTAAGCGTTGAGCACCCAGAATACCACACTGTCCCTTTGTTCTGTGTTTAAACTCAGATCTGGTGCTGTCTACTTATATTATCTCTATTTATGGGTGGATCTAGGATTTTGAAAAGCAGGGTGCAGATGGCATCACATGTAACAGAGCACACGTTTTTCTCCAGATAAAAAGAAAATAGAAACTTTATTAATATGCAAGGGCTATATTATTCAGTTTGAGCTTGAAGCAAAAACAAATATAAATTTATTGGATTGTGCATTAATTTGTTATATACATATTACGTAAACAAACTCACAACAAAGTAGGCAAGCATTATCAAAAGATGTTGTTTCTTTAGTCCTGTTGCCATTTAAATTAAATCTGCATCTCTCTCAGAGTCATAAAACAAAATCTAGGCTTCTTGAGCATCTTGCAGTGCAATGCTTCACTGAAAGTTGTTTTCATACCTGAACTGGTCTTTTAGCTGGAGTTGAGTCTGCGGTGCTGTGAAATAGGAGCTACCTTATTGGGGCAGCTAACAGACAGCAAAATTGCAGAAGAAAGGATAGCTTGATAAGTGAAACATCAAGACCATTAAAAAAGGAGAGAGAGTTGTGAAATGAAAGAGTTTAGAAGGAATCAGATTAATGAGCTATCAGGTCAATTGGCTCCTTCACTACTGCCTGAATAGAAGTGCTGCTGCCACTGCCAGGCAGTTGTTTTTAAACTTTGGGTGGGAGTGGGAATTAAACCATGGAGTACAACTGCACCACTGCACCCTGCTTCTCCTGATCTGTCTCTATTGGCAGAACTCCATTGTCATCAGCAGAAAATTTTGACACCAAATCTGCACAGACAGATCTGTACATACTCTCTGAAAACAGACATGGATATTCATGTATCAGTTAAAAATGTTAATCTATGCAAACACAAACTCTCATTTTACAGTTCTTTGCTTTCTTTTAAATAAAATCAATCAAAATCATAAACAATGAAGTGTTTATATGAGTTTCTATTGCCAGAGAATATATTTGGAACAAAGATCACTCACCTTTCTACATAACACACACATACATGCACACCACCCCATTCCTGCATCCACACTGACTTCCCTATTGAGAGAGAGGCCAAATTTATTACCAGAGGGATCTCAGAGGGTTTGCAGGTCTGCGTCAGGTCTGGATAGGTATTCAGAATCCATCCTAACCTTATCAAAATTATCCAAGTCTCCACAAAGTTAGGCTGGATATAACAAGAGAGAAACTGCTGAGAACCTTGTCATTTATACTTGCAGTGCTGGGTAGAGTCAGATGGCACAGAGACATGCAAAATGCAAACAAGCTGTTTTACTAACAGGCCCTTCCAACTGCCTTTGAACTGCAAACCAGCTATCATTCTTATTTCACCCAAAGGTGGAGATCCTGTCCCAGCACAGGCACATCCCACAATATCTTTAAATACAACCTGAAATTAAGATGGAAAATAAGCAAGAGGTTAGTAAAAGATGGCAAGGATTTTTGTAACTGCAGCCTTTATTACTCAAGTGTCAGCACTGGGGTTTCAGTGCCCATCAGCTTTTGTGTTGCCCATGACTCTTTGACAGTGGACAACATGACAGCAATAGCAATGGTAGCAGGATCGAATCAGAATAAACTGGTATAGTGCATGCACACTGAAAAGGTTTCTAGTCAGGAAAAAAAGAGTACTTTACCTAAGCTTCAGTATACAAAGAAAATAACCTGAATAGACCCTCATGCTTACATCAGCTAACTCAGACCCCTTCCATACCACCTGTAAAAAGAGCAGGGTTTTGAATGATGCCATTGTGCTACACCAGTTCGGTTTCATTAACAAGCAGATGAAGCAGGGGTGGGAAATTATTTTGGCTGGAGGGTGGCTTAATGAGTTTTGGTGAGCTGTCAAGGGTCACACATGTAAAATCTTTCAGAAGATATCATTTTAACATATTAGATAAAAAACAAATCATATACTAAAAGCTCCCAGGAGCCTGCTGGCAGTGGGTGAGAGAAGAAGGGTGGGCAGGGGGTGCATGCAGCAGAGATAACCTAGGTGGTGCAGGTGCACGTGCAGTCCTTCCCCCCCACCCCTCATTCGGCTCATGGCTGCTCCCACAGTGCTCTGCATGCGGTTGAACACTGCCCACTCTCACCGGGGCAGCTCATGCCACACTTCTACATGCCCCAGCCATGGCCAGCATGCACAGCTTCCTGGTGTGGTTGCAGCTGCCCAAGTACTGCTTGGCTCCCCTTGCCTCCAGTGGCTCCTGCCCCTGCTGTGCTGCTCCAGGGAGCAGGCAGTACAGGGCAGCCATGGGGACGCATGTCAGACTGCAGCTGGGTAGCTCCTGCCCCAGCATGTGGGGCTTCTGCTCCCTGCTACCTTCTACCCGTTTGGCTGCACGCAGGTGGCTGCTCATCATGCCGGGCTGACATAACTGAAAAATGAGATGTCCTTCAGAGGGGATCATGATACAAGTAAATTTGAATCTGAAAAAAAAATCCTATAATACCTCTAAATACTAGACCACCTACTTTCCAAACAGCTATTTATAGGAGTGAGAACTTACACCTCTAAGAAGCACACAAGCCCCTTTAAACACATCCCACAGAAAAACATTCAGTTTACAGAGGCCTAAGCATGCTCTGAAGCCAAGATGAGCCTAGTCTCATTGCCATTCCAGGGGATTTTTTCTTCCAAGGTAGCCTTGGACCTAAGTGGCTTAAAAGGGATTGTCACATGGTGCATTTCTTTTTCCATTTTTGGTTGGAGTCAAAGTAAAATTGGGGTGGAAGGCAAAAAAAAGGGATTTTTAAGATCTCAGTTCAGCAGAGTACTTAAGTGTGTGAGTAGTCCTCACACTTCAGCACAGCACTTAAGCATGTTGAAGTAAATGAGACATAAACATGTGTAACTGTTTTGCTGAACTGAGGCCTAAAACAATATTTTGCTTATTCAGGACAACTTTCTCTCGCTCCCACTTTGTTATATGCAAGTCGAATGTAAATTAACTGCAAGCCCTGCCTTTCCTTTGTAGACATTTGGAATAGCATGTCTGTTAGTGGCCAAATTAAATACAGTATTAGGAATTATTTTGCATTTTGATCAAACAGGAACAAACAAGGTGTGAATTCCAATGTATGATCTGCTTATAATCTCCTGCCCTTTCCCATCCCCATCCCTTTGTATGCAGCTTGTCTTTTTATATCAGAAATTCTTCTGGGCAGGAAGTGTGGGGGGGTTTTTGTGTGTTTGTGTAGTGCCTAATGCGATGGAACTGTAGTCCCAAATTGGGTGAAGGGGTGCAATATAAATAGATTTTACTGTATTTGACCCACTTATCAATGGAACTTGTATTGCATTATCCGTAATTGGTTCTGAACCTCCATTATGCAGTTTCAGCCTGGTGTACTCTCTAGTTTAATTTGTTAGTATTTTTCCTGCTTGCTAAAAAAACAAAAAGTAAGCTCTTTTTGGTAGGTTAATGAAAGAAGTAATGAGAAGTAGTGGGTAAGATATCTGGTCATTCAAAGCATGCATGGAAAATGCTGCTCTTTTTTGTTTTATATTCAAGGGAAGGCTCAACTTACTGAGTATGCAGTGTTATAGAAGTGGTGTGTGCATCCTCTTGCTGTGATTAAATGTTCTGATGACTCTTTGATAAGCGTAGCACAAGTGAGACTTGGAGTTGTTGAACTGGATGAATAAAAGTGCAAGATGCCTTCAATTAAATATCCATAATGCAACCAAATCTGAGCTCATGCAGCACGTGAGCCATGCAGGTGTTTTAAGGGAAAGAACTGGCTCCTGCCTCTGTGCAGTGTTAGTCTGAGTCTTCCCAAAATGTCTCTGGGATTGGAGCTGGAAAGTGCAGTAAGAGAATGAATGTATTTACTTAAGCCAGACTGCCAGTGACTACTTGTGTCCACAGAATTAAAGTGTTCATTAAAAAAAGACCAAATGTTTTTCTTACCTTAGATACACAGTACCCACATAAAACCATTATCACCATACAAAATCAAACACCTTTTCAAAATCAAAGTTGCCAGTGCTACATTCATTTGACCCACTCTTAGATACATCTTACTGTATAGTCTTTCATTCAGGATACTCTCAGTTTTTTTCCAGGATCCTGTTTCAGTCAGGATGCCTAATGATTTGACGGTGGATCAGGACAGCCTGGTTGTTAGGCTGTTGTATGTAGGACCCCTGTTTCATTTGTTACAGAAGGTGAAATGGGTGTAATGAGTGAGGGAGGGGGTGGCAGGAAGGGAAAGGTTTGTCATATATTTAAGTGTTGATCTGGAGAACTGAATTCTGCCCCTGTCTCTGTCCCTGTACTCCAGTAGCTGTGTCCTTGCCCTATACTTTTCATGGGTAGTTTCTAATTGTCCATATTTACAGGTGGTTTTTACAAAAGCAATTGAAAAGCTGCCTGTGTGGATCATCAGCAGGGTTGGACCTTTAGATCCACAAGCAGTCTTCTTGCTCAGTCATTCCCAGTTCTCCACTCCTGGCTTTTCACGTGCTTTGTCTTTCCCCATGGCCCACTCTGCACTTGTTGTCTTGTGGCCATTCCTCTTTGATCAATCACTTGCCTCCCATGATTCCATGCCTGCTATTTCCTCTTGCCTTCCACATGCCAGTTCCTCTTTGGACCTCATTTACACCCCAGATTTTCCTTTCTACCACCTACCTCCAGTCTCCTTATCCACCTTATCACAGTCCTCCGCATCCTGATTCCACATCCCAGTCTCTTTGCTTAACCACTTGCTCCTGGTGTTACTCTCTGGCAGTCTCAGTCTTCCCCATCCCAGTTCCCAATCACCCATGTCTTCTGGCCAGCCTCCAGATCCAGCCTCCTCCCTTCAGATCCTTTTTGCAAGTCTGATTCTTACCCCCTATGCATTTAAATCAGCCAGGTTCCTCCTTTACATCTTTGATAAAGTCTCCCTACTCAGCCTTTTTCCTTCCCACATCATTTTCCACAGTAGCCCAGCCCTGCAATCCTATTCAGTGGCCACATCTACACAAGATGGTGACTGCACAGTAGCCAAATAATACTGGGCAGTAGTACGTCACAGCACAGACAGTGCTAATATACTACTGCCCAGTATTATTAGGTTACTGTTCAGTAACATCACTTAAAAGATCTTTGCTGGCACCACTGTGCAGTAGTCTGGTTACTGTGCATTTATTTAGTATTTGGTAATACAAGTACTAAATAAATGTGCAGTTTTTTTTTTTCCAAATTAACCAAATTTGGGTGGATTTTCCCAGTGACAGAAAAAGGCATGTCTCCAACACACAAGCTATCTTGCCCTGCCTACAGACTAGGTCTCTGCTTCAAAGTGTGAGGGTGCTAGTGGTTTCTAAAAAAAGAGGTGGGGGTCACTAAAAACATTTTAAATGGCAAAAGAATGCATGTTTCCTTCCCTTGGCTTTGGAAATGGTTAAACAGTTGGCAGGCACCCAACTTGGAAACATTCACTCTAATCAGTTAAAGTTTGGCCAAGTTTGAGAAGCAACCTAAAACAGTGCCCTACAATAGGAAGCATCTGGCAATATTAATAATATGAGCTGCTACCAGGTATCCTCTTGTAATTACAAGCTATACGGAAGACATGTAGGTACCCCCTTGCAGCTCTAATCAACATTGGCATTAAATATTATGGACTTGATTCTCAAATGTCTTCAGTTTCCCTTTAGCGTTTAGAGTAAGCTATTATTTATTGCTTTATGTAGTCCTCTGTTAGGAATATTATGCTATAAACATCCCTTTGCTTCTGAGTTTCCTGTAAACATCATGCAGTTGTCTTCTGTTGCTTTTTCCCGCATAATCGCTGCATTGAATGTTGTGACTTTGAATGTAACTATTGTTCCTGATTGCATGTGTTAGCACATTCCATAACTTTAGGCCTTTTCTCACGGCCACAGCCATTCAGTCCGCTTGCTCAACTGCAATGTTCTTTTTCTCTGTATCAACAATGACTCATAATATTGTATTTTGAAATTTTCATGGGGCAGTTCTCTCTCAAAATAATAAAAACAAAATCTGAAAAGCATGTTATTTCTTTAAGTCAGAAGAAAAGGATTCCAGATTTTACCCTTTGGATGCTCCATGACAATAGAGTGAGAAGTTATCAGATCTACAATCATTTGGTCAGGTAAAATTGAACAGGAGCAATGACTTAATGTTGGCCAGAAAGCAACTTAGTGAACTGGCCTAGTGGTACTGATCCATGCTGTCATGTGAAATACCTGGGTCTTTCCCAGATTTATGTTTCTCAGGTTCCCAGATTCCTGTTTCTCCTTCTCTGGCCCATTGGGTGAGTAGTGTCCAAGGTAGTCGCCATGCTACACTCAGGGGATCCCGAGGCAGGTCAAGGCCAACCTGGGGACAGCAGGTCGCGGTTGCAAGGTAAGTGTAGACTTGGTTTGAAATTTTAAACAAATGAAAAACTTTACTCACAACAATGAATTCAGCATGATGCTGACAGGAACACAAACAGTCGTTAGATGAACGAAGATACAACCGCAGTGCGATGGGTACACTGGTCACAGTTATCAGGATTATAAATGAAATGAGCTCTCTGTACGTAGCTAGCAGTTTATGGCGTAGATGGCAGAGTTAGTGTAATTAGTGGAGTTAGCAGAGTTAGTGTAATTAG
>JAGPOW010000304.1:101436189-101449462 GCA_030014935.1 Caiman crocodilus
GCAGGCTTCACTGGCTCTGGGGAACTGCTCCATTCCTCAGCTCTGACATCATGTGCCTCCTCGCTCCCCAGGGCAATGTGGGGGAGTGGAGCAGTTCTAAGGGACTCCTGCTGTTTCCCAGGAAAATAACCAAAATAAGATATCTGCAATTTATATGGATGGCCAAGCATCTTTCTAGATGTGGCACAGACTTCTGGAGTATGTAGACCAGTGACCCTCAACTCAGGCTGCTCCAGCACCCTGGGGTTTCTTGCGATCTTTTCAAGAGTCCTGTGAGGTACCACACAACGTTAACACTGTTGGGTGTGCAAATATAATTCACAAAATAAACCTAGAGATTTCATATAGGAAGTCATAGTGTTAAAAACATTTTGGCTGCTTACCAATGTCAATCCCCCACCCCTTCCCCTGTGTCCCCAAAATGGCACTTTGATCTTGGTGTGACCCTGCACCAAGCGCAGCACACGCCCGGAAGAAGCTCTGCATTCTCTTGATTGTGTCCGGCCCATGGCTGCCCCACAGCTCTCCACTGCACTGCTCTGGGCAGCACTTAGCATGGAGAAGGGTGGTGGCCGAACCCTGCCTGCTCCCACTTGGACACTTACTTTGGGACACTTACCGGCAGACTGCACCATGCCAAAAGGGGGAGGTGCTGCTTTTGGGACCAAAGCAGCACGCTCATGGACCGCTACTCCTTAGCAGGAAAATTGCTGGGAAGCCCCCTGCACTTCTGTGGAACACTCCATGCGTCCCAGCATTGCATGACTCAGGAGCCCCTGCTCCCTAGAGGCATGTAGAAAAAACATTTAAAGCTATGTCTGTGTCTGAATCTCTGAATCTTTCCTAATCAATTTGGAGGGTTCTGATTCAATTCAGAGAGATTAAAGGGTCCTCTGATTTGATTTGGAGATTTGCCACCTAATTGGGCCGAATCTCTCCTGAATCGAATCAGGGACTGAAGCTTTGCACAGCCCTACAAGATATGCTTTAGTTGAACACTAAACTTTAACTAAAGTTATTGTGATCAAGACAGGGTGAAAGATGGGTTCTGTGTTATATAGTTGATTAGATTAGATTAGATTAGATATCCCTTCTGGCTTTAAAAATCTCTCAATTTAAAAAAGATGCTATGTCTTAAAAATGTACATGTGCAATTTAACACACTGCAAGATGCCTTTTGTGGAATTACTCGCAGTGCATATAGTTAGATATTTTGGTGAGTCTTTGCAGGATAAGTACCTTTGTTTGATAGATATGCTGGGATTTGTAAACACAGGATTTGTATCCTCTCTTCAAAGGAACCACACATAAGTCTGTATGATAATGTAAGAGTGATGCTGTAGCTGTCATGGTCCAGAAATTATGCAAGAGGCAAGGATTTTTTAGGATGATATCTTTTATTAGACCAACTGTGTAGTTAGAGTTAGAGCCTTGTTGCACAGTAAATTTAGGTGGCTTCTGGAGCTCTAAATCCCTGGGTTGGATGCATGCTAAAACCTTTTTAAGTAGCTTAAAGCACTCATTATTTGGCTTAGAGTTATGCCACTCCAATCCACCTAATTTTGTTCCTGTTCCATTACTGTGACTACTTTCCACAGCTATTCTTCCCAAGTTGAAGTCCTCCAGTATCCCAGAATGCTCTGAGCTATGGGGAGCCTGATCCTTTTTTTTTCAGAGCTCAAGTGGTGCCTACCACCCCATGCCCTGCCAGCCAGGCTACTGGCTGGCCAGACACCACTTAAGCGAGGGGCCTGATTCTTTTCTTCCCAGAACACCCTGTGGCTATGGTGCCTCCTGCTGCTGCCCAAATCAGCTCTGCTCCCACTGGTAGTGATGCAGGAGGTGAGCACTGCCTGAGATCTGGAGAAAAAATGTTGAACCCCTTGGAGCTTGGAGCAAGTGGTCCCACAAACTGACACAGTGGCTCTGTGCTGAAAGCAGGGCTGTCAGGGCTTAAGCTTGGCAGCTTGGCTGTCAGGGCTTAAGCTTGGAAGCTTGGCTGTCAGTACAGTGCTGCTGTGTCAATCCCAGCAAGACCAGAGAGCCCCAGGGAAGCTGCTTCCTGGGGTCTCTCTGGTTTTGCTGAAATGGAAACAGCGGTGGGCCCGCTCTCTGCCCAGCAGGAGCAGTGAGTGGGTCCTGCTTCTAGTCCTGTCCCTGCTCACCAATCCTCTAGTGATGGTCACAGCTGTGCAGGTGAAGGACAGTCAGAGCAGGTTTTTTCCTCACTGTGTGACTGTTCCATTAGGCTGAACAACGCTAAGCTGATTAACATTTGTCCAGTTTACAGCATAAATTTTAACAAGGCCCTTAGCTAAGTTTTTGAATCTATGTTAAGTAGTATATTAAATTATACTCTCTAGTATGATTAACATTTCATAATGCAAACTGTTTAATTTTAGATTAAAGATCAATCAGTCCATCAAAAAAATTCCGTTATACTACCAACCTTTCTTAGATTATTAAAGCCAAAAAAGTTATTTTTAATTATTCTTTTTTTCATGATTTTTGTGCATTTTGTACACCTGGAAGAATGAAAATAACTAGCTCGTTTTACTTTTCATGTTTCATAAACAAAGATGGTGAGTATCATGTGGGTTGCAAACCTTGAAGGGAAGTCAAAGCAGACATGATTTCACAGAATACATTTTTCTTTTCTAATTTATTAAACATATTTCTTATTAAGAGTGGGGAGTCTGTCTTTATGAAAAGGTTTTTAACAGGTACATCTATACATGCGTTTTAATGTGCGTTAGCCTACTTTAATGAGCATTAAAAGCATACAGTTTTTTAGTGATGCTTCACTAATGCACATTACATTAAAATAGTCTAATGAGCATTAAAGCATCACTAAAACCCATGGGCACTTTTACACATGCTCTGGGAGGGGGAGGGGTGGCACTTTAATCAGAGTGGCTCTCAAAATCATAATTAAAGTGCTGGCATGTCTCATGTGTCCCTGTGCTTAAAAATGGCCCACACACACCCAGCCCAGGGTCAAGGAGCTCAGGCACACAGCTGCACCTTGTTTCTCGCTGTGCCTGGATGTGCGCTGCAACCATGACTCCTTGCTCAGGCACAGAGCAACCAATGCCTGGGATCCTCCATCTCCCTCCATTCCTCTCTGGCTGGCTCAGAACCATGCTCCTCCTGGCTGTGCACCTCTAGGACAAATGCTTGACATGATTTCCATCAATGAACTAAAACCAGAACTTTTTGCAATCCCTTCCTTCTTCAGAAATAGAGAATGGATAAAAGGTTTAAAAACAGGACGGTCCAGTGTAAAACAGAACCAATGGCCACCCTGCTGCCTTCTCTTTCTCCCACTAGAGTCAGCCAATGCAGCTTCCTAGGGTCAGGAAGATCCATGTGCACAGAGGTCTCTGAAGGTTCATGGGATCTACACCCTACAGGTGTAGTCACTTGTGAAAGCAAATGACATATTGCAAGGACCAAAATTCAGAGGGGCTACAAAAGAGTTTAAGTTTCACATGTATAAACAGTTTGAACTATGTATAAATGCATCATGAAGTAACTTTCATATTAAGAGGTTAGAGAAAGATATAGGGCAGGAAAAACAACAAATAGGAAGTCCGCAGATAGTAAAAATTAAAGTAGACTTCTGTGCTGAGTGGCTATCCATCACCTCTGAATTTGACTTAGGACATCCATAAGGACTTCATATTTTCATACTGTAAATATCTTTGATGCTGTTGATAAGACAAGGTATGTGTACATGACTCCTACTGACTTTACAGACAGTTGCATCAGTGCAGAGGGCAGATTTGGCTTGTGACCTAAATTTAATGACCTTTATGGGATAGGGGCTCAGATTGATATAGTTTAAAAGGCATCATTTTTAGAGGCCAGGTGTTTTAATACTTTGTAGACATCTGACTGAAGAAGTTTAAAATGGAAACACCGAGTCATGGTCACAGTGACAGTGCGGGTAGCTGCATCATGTTAGCGTAGTGTAGCGGCTTCTGCTAGGCAAATTACTAGGACAAACACCTGGTGGGTACAAATGCTGTCATGTCTGTGCAAGAACAGTCTCTTCCCCCAAGCCTGGATTACAAATGGGCTCCTTGTGACAGTTCTGAAGGAGAAAGCAGAGTACTGGTCTGAAGCAGAAAGCCTCCCTAAGCGTGGGAATAGTACATGAGAGAGGAAGTTGGTGCTGATTTGCGTCACAGCATGGAAGTGGATGCGTTACAAAAGGGCATTCTATAGAAAGAAAAAAAATATTAACTGAGCATTGGAGGAATGTTTGTTTTCCTGCTTTTAGCTTAACTTGGCTCTTTTTTAGTCACTTCTCCATAATGACCCAATTTTTCACAATTGAAAATACCACAAAGCCATTAAAATAGGCTTGAGAATTGTGCCTGGGAGCCTGCATTACGTTTCATAGTTTCTTCTCCTGAAGCACATTGTGCTTACCTAATACATAAACCGGAGAGCAAGATAGGAGTCAAAGGCAGCACCATCATGTGCTCTGGAACAATATAAGAAAAAGTTAACTTTGATAAGAAACACACATTAGTTTGCATAAGCAAGATCACAAGAACACGTCATAGTCAGTATCTCTTAAACGCCAACCAGCAAAAAATAAAAAGATTATTTCAAGGAAAAGATGAACACTGTCTTCTCTTCTCCCCCTCCCCATTTTTTAACCAATTCCAGTGTAACTGTTATAAGTAAGCGAACAGGTGATATACCTTCTTTGTATTCAGAAAAGAATGCTTGCAAGCATTATTTGAGTGGAAGTCTGATGCCATCTAATGCCTACAAGATGTCTTGCAATTAAATAAATGAGCACTCCTCACCTAACATTCTCAAGTCACAATAGCACTGAACTTCTTAGTTATTTGTAATGGTTTGAACATACTTAGCATATCTGAGATATGCAGTGTGAGAAACTTAGCTTGGCATGCTGGACTGGGTAAAATTCCAAAGTTCTGTCATCTTCAGCTTATTAAAGGGCAGACTTTACCAATCAGGCCAAAGTCACAGCTCTGAAAGTGTGGGTTTGTCTTTTTTTCCCTGCTATTAAAACTAATTTGATAATGATGATGCTTTGTAACTGACCTTCAGGAAGCATGTGACCATAAAGTGAAACCAGAGTACATTCATTAGGCAGAAGAACAGTGAAAGCAAAGAGTTTCCCATGGATAATACTAATCCTTAATACTACTTAAAAGACCTTTTCAGACACGTCTTATCTTAGCATTTTACTAGGGAGAACCAGTCTTGGTTCCTTAGAGCATTTTTTTCACCGAAGAATTTGTTTGGATGAAAAATGCTGATTTTGTGAAAATTGAAGCCATTGGGTAAATACATCAGTTGGGCTAAAATTCTTGTGGAAAATGTATTTAGAAGCAAAACCCTGTTCAGTCTGGAAAAAATGTATTTCAAAACACTTTGGAAATTGGACAAATATTCCTGTGGGGATGATATATTTAGAAGGAAAACTGTCTATTTTGGGAAAAAAGAAATTTAAAAAACACTTTGGAATTTGGAAATTTTTGTTCCATTCTATGAGTTTTATAATTTTAAAAGTATTTTTACAATTTGTTGTGGTGTTCAGCAGTGGCATTGTGCATTGCTACTACTGCTGTCATAATATGACAGTATAACAATTGAAAGTCTGTTGTTTTTATTTTAAAAATCATCAAGAGTAGCTGCCAGTGTTCAGTCATTTGCAGTTTTGATTGAGACATTTCATCTTTCCCCCCCTAGATCAGTGTTTCCTTATTATAATGAAACAGTTTAACACTAACCGTCTAGTTTCCACTTTGAATGCTATGAAGAGCATGGGCCCAGGGGGAAATAACAAAGCTATCACAAGGCCACAAATATAGAAGGGTGTTTGAGGTTGGAACAGAAGACAGATGCTAAGTTGGAACTTGGGCTTGGATGCATTGGGTATCTTCTCTGAGTTCCCACTCTGCCTTGAGTTCAGTAGTATGGGAGCAGGTGTTTTGGATTCAGAACACACTGTAGTGATGATGTTGTTCCTCTTTTCTCAGCACCCTCTCAAGCTGTTCTCATGCTGTGGTGGCCCTGCTGTATCCCTTTTCCTGGCAACACACCTTTATTCCTGTTCTCCCCTCATCCATGATTGATATTGTCTGCTGCCCTACTCCATTCCTGGTTGGATTGCTGTCCAGCTCTCTGCCCAAGCTGAAAGAGCTGCCGGTAGAAGAGGTAGGAACTGATCCAAAAGCAGTTTCTGTGGCATATAATGGATTTATGCCAGCCAGAGATCTGGCCTTCTGGCAAGTTTGCATGTCTCTCCTTTAGCTTGCAAATTTATGCTTGAGAATTAGAAAGAAAAAAAAGTTGCCTCTGGAAAAATTGCTGTCATGCAGATGTATGGTAAAGAAATAGTGGTAGACAAGCAAAGTAAACATTGGTTTTGTCACAATTAGGTCAATATTCTGATTTTCTTCTATGCGAAATAGTGTAAAGTGGCATCATTGCTATAAGAAACCATTCACTTAAGGGCCGAGCTCTATAACTTAGTTTTATAAGTTCACACACCACCAGCCGTGGAAAAAAAAGAATAGAACTTTGAAGGCAAGGAAAGTTTTTTTTTTAATGTCCTGCAGGCCATAGATTGCAGATTAAATACGCTTTGTATTAATACAGTCTTTCCAAAATATTGCTGCCAAAATCATCACTCTCCTCAAACTGCTTTGATTAGTTCACTCTCCTGTGAACCCCTCACTGGCTCTCTCACATCTTTCACTTCAGATTACTTTTCTTGTCTTCCTTTCAGAACTTTCTATGACTCTGCTTCTTGCTATCTCTGCTGGTTTTTTCCTACCCTCCCCAAACTGCTCTTTCAGCATCCTTCATTCACATTTCATCAACGTTACACCTGTCATTCTTGAAACAAGACTTTCTGTAACAGGAAGTAAGCTTTCTCACTAGAAAGGACCCCTTCTGGTGCCATAAAGAGATCCCCTCAGTTAAACAGTATGCCCAGTAAAATAGTGCATCCAAGAAAAATCCTACAATTTTTTTTAAAATGGTCTTCAAATTTCCTTGAAATCTGTCCACCATTTGAGGTATGACATATATTAACTTCCTCGGGGCTCTATAGAAGGAAAGGACTTTATCCTGTTTTGTATAGCATTCAGCAAATTGTTTGGAGCTACCATCTTGATTCTTGACGTAAGTGCTGTTCAGGCTTGGTACTATGTCAACATTTTTGCTCCATCTCTTTCTGTAAAGGCAGACATCCACAGAATTTTTATAGTAATCTTTTTTCTGTTTTTCTTTCCTTAAGGCTTTAATGGTCAACCTGGGAGCTGATCGTTTTATCAGACAGGTAAAGTATGAATCCAAAATATTAAAAAAACAGGTAAATTTGCTGTTCAAAAAAATCTGGCATAGCTGTGGGGTTCACCAGAGAGCCCTCATTGGGATGGTGCAGTGGTCCAGAGATTAGAACATTCTTGTTTTCTGCTTTCACCTAAAATAAATACTTTTCCTTGAAGCTGGCAAGCAGTTGATGTTTAAAATTGCTTTCAGCAGAAATACAGATATGAATTCATGGCTTAGAGTGAACACTTGAACTCTTCAGCATTGTCCTAGAGACCAATTGAGGTGATGAGATGAAAGGAGAAGTCTGTATGGAGAGGAAAAAATAGAGGGTTGTGTAGTAAGTTGTATAGTAGAAGGAAGATAAGGAATCTCCAGCTTTTAAAATCAATGTTTCACTAAATAATGTACAGATAAAGAAGTGCTCTGAGTTGCCCTTTAAAGAAAAGGCATAGATAAGCTTACTCTGAAGATCTGTTGGAGGAGTCTGCATGGTAAAGTTGAGGCTGCAACACTGAAAGTCTTGTATCTGCTTGTTTTGTGGAGCAACCATTAAATATGCTGCAGAGAATGAAGAAAAAACATGTGCAGAAAAAAAAGCAAAAGGAACTATCAAGGGTTGAAGCAGCTGCCAGAACACAACTAGAACAGCTGTGTGTACAAGTAGCTGGGCCTTGCATGATGTATATATTTAGTAAACACCATTTTTAGACTCCCTAGTCATGCCTTTCTCATTCCTTCACACATTACATTTGTTGTGTAAGAGCAGATTCAGGGATCTTATGCATTTATTCTGCTCTTCGGTAGCATATTATCTTTCCTGACTAATCTCACTAAAAGCACTATTAAGCACATTAAAGAATACATAATAATGCAGGCACAGACATTTTCATTACTTTAAGTATATCAGCATTAACATAACAAACACAGAGCAATTTATGAACTCTAGACCATGAAAAATCATCGACTACAAATGAGAATGTAAACAATCTCAAGGGTTTTTTTCCTTTGTTAGATGGATGACGAAGACACTCTATTGCCAAGGAAATTGCAAGCTGCTCTGGAGCAGGCTCTAGAGCGAAAGAATGAGCTGATAAATCAAGATTCAGATAGTGATTCAGATGATGGTAAGATAATCTGGAAGCAAGTCTTATGTCTCCAGGTGTGTGCAAGTGATATTGCATCTGTGGAATCAGGAAATAAACAGCTCTTGTTTCAGAGAGCTCATCATTCACTCCAAAGGGACATTTTGCAACATCAAAGTACAATTCAAAATACAGCATCTGCAAGGAATAGGGGCTGATGGTATCAAAACACTGTAATATATTGTTAACAACCTGTTTTAAATTCCTGTTAAATACCAATGTACTCCTAATTATCCCTGGAACAAACATTTTAACTATGAATATGCCACAGAGGCATGCTTAACTGTCAAAGAGACTCAATTAAAATTCAGACAAAAAACACACAGTTCAGATTAAAGCTCAAAAGATTCAACTTTAATTCAGGATTTTATGAGATGTCTCCTATGGGTTTGCCCACTAAAACAAAACATATTTTTGTTGACTGTGGTTTATGGAAGACCTGCTGTTCTGTCGATTGACAAGTTTGGTGGTAGTGCAATTATGACATCTAAGTCAAATAATCTTTTTTGTGGAGGTAGGGAAGAAGGGTTCAAGGTGATGGTATATTTTTAAATGTGGCAAATATTTTTTTTTCAGTTATTATCATTACTGTAGTTAACTCTGAGGTGATTGAACCAAATAAAATGCAAGTGACAATGCAGAAACCTTTTACCTCATCTATTCTTTAGCTGGATTTAGTATCTCATTGCTGCTTTCTTTTGCAGAGTGTAACACCCTGAATGGATTAGTATCTGAAGTTTTTATCCGATTCTTTGTGGAAACAGTAGGCCATTATTCACTGTTCCTAACTCAGAATGAAAAGGGAGAGCGTGTCTTTCAAAGGGAGGCTTTCCGCAAATCAGTAGCTTCCAAGAGTATCCGTCGCTTCCTGGAAGTTTTTATGGAATCCCAAATGTTTGCTGGTTTTATCCAGGACAGAGAGCTGAGAAAATGTAGGGCAAAAGGTAAGTCTTGTGGTTCTATTTTCTTTAATGTAGACTTACTTGGTGGATTTCTCCTACCAATAGCAGTCATAGCTTTTTTTTCTACATGAGTCAAGGTGCAGTGCCATAGCTAACGAACTTCCCCATAACTAACAAACTACCCATTTCTTTTTTGTGCCCTGAACAGGTTTTAAACAAAGGGGTTTCATCCTAGTGGCGATTCCTATCCAAGCATGTTAGATAATTAAAGGGGAAAATGGACTGCTTGCCCACCATGAAATTACATACAGTAGCCACCTCATTCGAGATTTTAAGGCCCTTGGCAGATGTTACAGTTAACATTCAGTTAGTCTGTTAATCATGTCTTAAATAGTAACCTGGCCACACATTCATGGAATTAATGGGAGAACAGGCCACCAGAATATTGCACAAAGAAAGTATAATATTTGGTGGCTGGTTTCCATTGTGCCTTAATATGAAACTCCACCAGGGCTGGTTGGAGGCCCCCGTGCAGTCCCCAAATCAGTTGCCAATCAGCTGATTGTCAGGCACTCAGCTTTCAACTTATCAGTGCAGAGAGAATGTGGGATCCTTCCACATCTTTATTGCCAATTGCACTCATCGTTTGGTAGCTGCCTCTATTTGCAAAGACTGAAGTAAAAAAGGCTTACAATACTTAAGCCTTTTCTGCATTGTCCATTACTAGATGACCTTTTTTATTCTGTAAGATGTGAACTACTCTGAGCTATGGTTTCTCTGGTCTTCCTCTTACTTTTGACATACCTGTAGAACCCCTTTTTATTGCTTTTTATGTTTCCTGCCAGCTCCTGCAAGCCTCCTGCCTTGGCCTTCTTAATTTTCTCCTTAAACACCTGTGCTATACTCTTTCCTATTACTATGCCCAAGTTTCCATTTTTATAGGATTCCTTTTTGAGTTTCAGGTCCTTGAAGAGGGTACTGTCTAGCCAGGCTGGTCTCCTGTTGCACTTCCTATTCTTTTGTAACATTGGGCCAGCTTGCTCCTGTGTCCAATGTTACAAAAGTACAGCCAGTGATCCTAGACTTCTTTTCTGCTCAGACTTGCCTTCCAGGAGATCCTGCCCACCAGTTCCCAGGGTGTGTTAAAGTTAGCATTTCTCAAGTCCGCTGCCTTTATTCTTCTGCTCTCTTTCCTTCCTCTCCTTGGATCTTGACTTCTGTCATTTCATAGTCGATGTCACCCTTCTGTCTTCACATTCTCAAACAATTCCTCAAACAATGTTTAGGATAAAAATATGGAAAGGTGTTCAAAACAGGCAGGCAGGGTACATTCGAAGAGACAGAATTTAGGTGTGGTTTTGTTACCTCTTGCTCACGCGAGTGATTTGTTCCAGTGAGTAAAGATTACAAAGGTTTAATATCACCCACATGGGGAATTTGGTTCAAGAAGTTTGGGCAGTTTAATAAAGCCAGTGTTGTGTGTCTAGGTAAGGATCTGATGTTGCAAAATCTCATTTGCTTGAGTAGTGCCACTGAGTTAGCAATGGGTAATCCGACAATTTAGCTGGTGGTTCAGATCCATAGACTGCCTGAAGGCAGCGTTGTCCTCTGATGTGGTGTCTGAGCCCTCAGCAGGCTGACACTGAATGAGCTTTGTGCAACAGTGCCACTTGCTGGCACCTGCTCTGCTTTGCTACCAGCTCTGGCTTCGCTCCTCCCCCAGCTGGAAGGTTCATGAGAAGCTTTGGAAGGAATGATGGGACGGGAGAGCAAGCTGGAGTGCATCTCCTCAGCCTCTGACACTGCCACAGCCACATGGGGAAGAGGGGGAAAGGGAGGAAAGATTGCAGAGCACACTGTCCATGCCTTGCTCTTCAGGTCAAGAGGAGATGCCTTGAGGTACACTTTCCAGAGCACCAACAGCTTGGCCTAAACTGGAAGGAGTGGGGAGGGCAAAGGTGCTGGAGCATGCTGGGGCAATGTGGGGTGAATGGATTGATTTTAGCAAAAGGGAGGAGGTGAAACAGAATGGGGGTGAGAACCTGCCCCCAAAGATGTTTGTGAAGATCAGGGCTTTTGCACTGGGCAGTTATTTAAACATGTGTCTGGAGGTAGGAATCCCTTCAGTAGGCTCTGGGGCTTTCCTGAGCACATTATCTCTGAAGCTCATTACAGTGGCTCTTTTCCAACTGCTCCCTTCCCTACCCTGCAAAGTGGTTGTTATGCCCTGTATCCTGCATGGAGCTTGCTGTTGATGGATCCCTGGGAGTCCATGCAGGCTTACGAATACTTCTACCCATTTCAGGTTCAATGTGTGTGGGACAAGGTCTGCAAAATGGAACTGCTGCTAAACACTGAGCAGCCTTGAACTCTAGTAACTTCCAGAAGCAGCAGCAGGCCTGCAGCACCTCCCATCTCAGGGCTCGATTTGTTGGGCTGCTCAAAAGATATAGCCCAGGCCAGGAGTTGACAATATGTGGCCTGAGGACCATACTGACCCACCGAGCCACCAGATCTGGTTTTGTCTGTGCAAGGCTTTGTCTGCCCATGCCAGAGCAGCAAGGAGCTGTGCTTAGGCTGGGCCAGATGCCTGGACATTGCTTCCACACTGTTGCTGCTTCTCCCCACCACCATGCCTCCTACTCAGCCCAGCGCCTGTGCAGCTCTGCTTCCTTTGCCTGGAAACTGTGCCCATGCCACTTCTCTCTGCCCCCTTTCCTCTCCTCCTTCCCCAAGGCTGGAGTGCAAACAGTACTTCAAACTGGACTGGAGTTGTCCAGGAGTGTGTTGGGTAGTGGGGGTCAGGAGTGGGAAGAAGCAGCTGTAGCATGGAAGGAGCATTCTGGCCCAGAATAATGCTGGCACAACTCCTCTAGTTGGAAGCTGAGCTTGCACTCTAGCTAGAGAGCGAGGAGGCTGGGAGAAGCAGCAAGCAGCGGCATGGGCACAGTTCTCAGCTGCGTGGCTCTGGCGCCGGCACAGGAAAACCCCTACTGCTGACACAAAAAGAAGTGCCCAAACTGAAGTGGGCTTGTTCTAGCTCAGTGGCTTGAAACAACTGCCAGACCCTGGCATAGGCTACTTTGCACCTGCCAGTTGGATCTCCTACATATTTGAGTAACTGTTGGTAAAATCAGGTCCTAGGTCAGGACAATACCAAAGATACGGTCCTTGGATAATATAATCTACTGAGATCACTGCATTTTGCTAGGGTTGCCAAATAGCAAACTTAGATATTATAAACCTTAAAATTATCCTGGCAGATTTGTAAGGGTTGATTCTGTTCAGGAAAGGAAGGCATCATTTGGAGGCAGTCTAAAAAAATCTGTGGCCCAGGAAGCATTCTGAAACAAGCTTCCTTTGAAGGAAATCAAATGTTAAATAGTATTTATAGCAGTAAATTGAATTACTGTTTCAAGCCAAGCACAAAAAGTAGGAAATTGAAATGTGAGATGGGTCCAATAGTATTTGAAGTGCCTAAATGCCTAGTTCTTGTTTTAATTATGTTACCAAAATTATGTTCTGTACTGGCAGCTTAGCTCTTATATTATTCCTGGTGTAATTACAGTCAGCACAATGTGATATTTATTTAAAACCAAGCAAATGTCCTGAGCTGTGTATCAGCTGATGCAGTGATATATTTGCTATCACTGATACATTATTCATTATTTGTGTAGCACTGTGTTTCTCAAGCTAGGGTACATGGTAAACTTCTAAAAGGCATGCAAGAGGAAGGAATAAGCCAGAAAGGAAGGGGCAGCATAAATGGAGAAAAAGAACAACTACTCTATAGTATTTTTAGGTGGTAAGAGACATTATAATATGACACCAATGTGTTACTGCTTTTTAATAGTCACAGCACAGGGACATCTATGTCCAAGAAACTTTAAGAAAGGGGGG
>JAGPOW010000304.1:101454800-101469933 GCA_030014935.1 Caiman crocodilus
TTTTTTTTTTAATGAGAAAATTGGTTCCGAGTTGCAATGTTTCGACTTAAAAAGATGCGGTTTTCAGGAACCAATTGTGTCGTAAGTCTGAGGACTGCCTCTATATGGCTGAATTGATTTTTGTGACTGAACCAATAAGTTTTCATGAAATAGGACAGAAGAGTTAGAATGGCCTTTAAAGCAAGCTAATATTGCCTTTACTATGGAGCAGGGAGAAATTAAAAGGAATGTGTTCCATGGATTACACATAAACTGGCTACTGATGTAAAGATTACACATTCTTGCTACAGAGAGGCAAGACACGGGTCTACAGCCCAATGTTTTATTGCTGCCACTCCAAAACACAAACAATTATCTCAAACAACATAAATTCTTACCTATGCTGGCTGGGGAGACTCTAAAGAGGGGAGGAGGGTGGTGCACATATAGGCAGCAGGTCTTAAATTTGCTGAGTTCTCCAGATTTCCCTCCAGCCTGTGTCCTGTATTTATAGCTGGCTTATTCTAATATTGATTCTAGTAAAAGTTCTGTGATTGGCTTTATATAAATTTGTTTCACTGAAACTAAGCTGAACTAGTTCTCTGAATGTAGAAGGTGTCATTAAGTTGGGATCTATGTTCCTGTGAAACTTACAGGTCTGGGAGGAAGGATTCCTTATTTCTTTCCTTCGCCATTATGGAATGCTGCTTGCCACATCGTGTTTTTCTCTTCGCCTTAATTTATGATTGTCATTGGCATGACTGCTTTGTTTTACAACTTTTCTAAGAATTGTAACAAAAATATATCTATTATAGCAAAACAGCATCTAATATATTTGGTTACATCAATCTCCACCACTAAAATTTTAAGATAAATTTAAGATGTATTTGGACTATTTAAGGTCTTCCCCTATAATGTTTCCTTTCAGGCTCCGTTTAACTCATAGCTGGTTTAGTTGGACATGTGGGGCACCTATACACATGCAGCGAGGCTGCTCCAACATGCTGTAATTCCAGTATATCAAGTAATCAAACTTGGTAGAGCATGGTAATTACCAGACTCCAGCATCACTTCTATCAGTTGTCCCTGCACTGAAAAATGGTGGTGGGACCACTTCAATTAAAGCTTGTTCAACAAGCTTTAGTTAATGTGTCCCACTGTCATTTTTCAGCACAGGGATGCTGATGCATTTGATGATTCGGATGCTTTAATTAGAGTGATTCTCGGAGCCACTCTAATTAAAATCCCCCCCACGTCTATTAATGCCTCTGGATTGCCTCCTTTACTTTGCTGACCAAGCTGGTTGTCATGTCTGCAAAGGTTCATTCTATGGTCACTCAGAAAAAGGCTTTGGGCCTTCCGCTTAGCCACGCTTCTGCAGCTTGGCTTAGACCCCTTGAAAATGGCCAAGGCTGGTAGCAGGCCACACAGCATGCTCCACCAGCTGGCTTTTACTTGGGTATAAAAACGTAGCCTTCAGAGCCTATAAAATGTCTTTCCGTGCAGCACTTGCTGAAAACTGATAGATCAAGCTATTTCTGCCATGCCATCTGTTCATCATGGCCTTAAAACATGCAGAGCCAGTCTGCACTTGATCACTTCAGCCTGAGGAAGGAAGCTCAGGCCATTTCCCTTTGCTAACTGGTACGTAGGAGGAATTAAAGTCATGATGCCCGTCAGTAATTTGTGCTAGATCAGCTACTGAACTAGGAGATTCGCTCTTCTGAGGTCCCTGCTACACATTACATATTATACAACTGTTTCATCATGCAATAAATTTAGATGGGCCACAAGTGTAAAGTAATTCTCATACAATTAGCTGGTTAATCATGCAATAAATTTAGACCAGCCACAAATGCAAAGTAATTAACACAGAATAAAAATGACTCCCTAGCTATAAAGAGCTAACCAGTTAGAAAGTTAGTGCTTGAAAGTGTGTAACCACCAGGGATCCTGGTTTCTCGACAGAAAAACCCAAACAGCCCAATTTCTGGACTGAATAAAGTAACCCAAAATCCATGTTTCCATGATTAAAATGAAAAACCACCAGATAGATATATAGTGGAGTTTCATTTAAATCATGGGAAAACATGGCTTTTGGATTACATTTTTTAATCTGAACTGGGGATTTTTTTTGTCAGAGAAAACCAGGATCCCTGGTACCTCTATAGGTGGTTTCCATCCAGCTTTCATTTGAATGTGTAGCAAGGCCCAGATACTTGGCAAGTATAGCTCTCCCATGCAGCTGGCTGTGCCCTGTTCAAAGCTTTCTGAGAACAGTGATGTTGTTCTTAGAGCTACGTTTCCACACCGTGTTTCTTTTTAGGTTTTTTTAGATGCCCTTTTTCTTACGCTGATTGTTTAACATAGGATCTGACAAACGCTCCACTGCTGAAGGGCTCAAAGGCAATTCAGCAGCGTCGAGACCCTTCTCACCGCTCAGCTGTTTAGGACAAAGGCTAAAAGGCAGTCCCCTGACTGGGGGTCTACATTTACACACACTCAGTTTCCCAAACTTTTGACAGCCGGGCAACACTGTTTTCCAAACTTCTCGCAGGCGGTACCTCGTCTTTCAGCCCGGCTTCGGTTTGACTCCCCCATGACGTCATTCCCAGGGACCAATCAGCGGGGGGGAGGCGCGCGTGACATCACCCGGGCCGACCCCCGCACCAAGCTTCCCGGCGCTGCTGCTGCCTTGCTCCACAGGGTCGGTTTAATAAAGGTCGAGCTGTAACGATATTAGCGGCGGCGGCAACACGGGATGGAGAGCAGGGCACGTAGAGACCCAGCCCCCGAGTGTTCTCAGCAGCCCTAATAACTCAGCGAATACTAGGAACCGTTACGCCTGAATTCTCACGAGATCAGACTCTTCTTGAGAGCCCCGCCTCCCTTTCTCACGGAAATATTGCGCGATTTTGAAAGATTGCTCTTTCCCCCCCGTGTCACACTTCCGCTCCCCGCGGTTGAATGAAGTCTCGCGAGACCTCTTTCTCTTTACCGTGCTTGCCGCCGAGATGGTGGGTATCGGTGCCGGTGTGGGTCGTTCACCTTCACGCCCGCGGTGACTCGTAGCCGGGCGCCTGTGGTCCTGGCCGGGGCTCCCTAGCTGGTCGGGGGCGGTTGGGCCGCCCCTGGCCGGGAGCTGCGCGCGTTTCCCCGCTCCTGGGCTTTGCTGCCGCCGACCTCGCCCCGCTCCTGCTACGTGTCGGGCGGCTTGGACCCTCCCTCAAAGGCTGGGAGCGGTAGCGGGGCCAGGCCTTAAGTCGGTTAAGAGTGTGTTAGTGGCTTAGGTTTTGCGTACGCTGCGCTGCATCAGTGAGTTGCCTCAGAAATTACTGTACGTTTTGAAGACTTCTGCAATTATTTATTGTCCATTATACATGGGTTGAAGTTATTGTACGAATATGATAAACATCATACACCTTGTAACAGTGTTGCCTCTGGCGAAGCCCAGGCTGGGGGCTTTGACTGGGGTGCGCCAGCGCTGTTGCTGGGACCAGAGCTGAATGTTCCCAGAGGAGGGTGGTCTCAGCCCTGCGCTCAGGGTCAGACTGATTGCCCCCAATTTGGGGTCACAAGGGATTTTGCCTCTCGGTCAGATAAGTACAGACTTGGGAGGGGGGTGTGCCTTCTGCGCTGGGGGAGCAGTCCTTTTCCTGCAATCTCTTGAGTGTATATTGACAACCTTGCAGCAGCCAGATGTTGGCTGCTATGCCTCCCCCTGCTGTACCTGCCCCAGGTTAGGGTGTTGTGTGTGTGTGTGTGTGTATCAATTGACTAGTTTTGCTAAGAGGTTAGACAGTGGGTTTGTACAGGCTGAATTGGATAGGGATGTTTGTACTTCAGGCAGGGTTTGGACTAGAGCAGAGGTGAGCAAAATACAGCCTGCAAGCTGGCTGTGGCCTGCCAAAATCTTTTATCTGGCCTGTGGCAGCCCAGGCCATGATGTGTGGAGCCAGTCCTGACATCCCTGGGCACACTGGGGCTGGGGCAGCGCAGTGGATAGACTTCCTGACTGTCCCAGCAGCAGTAGCTCCTTCTGGCTGCTGCTGCCAGACCTAGCCCTGCTGCCCAGGTATCCTGGCCCTTTTCATTGGGCACCCCCAGAGTGCAGATCTTCGTGCAGGCTGGCCTGGAACCCATGTGGACAGAGTACACGTGAATGGGATGAGGCCAGGGATGGGCAGGGGAGAGCAGTGTCCAGGAGCAGGATAGGTGGCCGGGGTCAGGGGGTGGTAGCAGTGTGGGGCTGTGCTGGAAACAGATCATTGCTCTGCCTCAGGCCCTGGCTCTACGCTGTCACCCCGTGCAATGCTGCCTGTCCTGCTCCGGGACACTGCTGCCTGCAGCCTCAACCCATCTGCCTGCCTATGTACCCTGTCTGCGGGGATACCAGGCTGGTCTACATGGAGACACTGCCCACCTGGCTACTTCAGTAATCTACCACTTAGGGCAGGGGTTTTCAACTTTTTTGGATCAGTGTGCCTGCAGTGGCTGGATGCAGTGCAGGCACTGCCGGCCCAGCTGGAGCGGGGGAGGGGATGGTGCATGATTGGGCATGGGGGGCAGGTGGCACATGCCCAAATGCGGAGTGCAGCAGCTGCCATGCGTGAGTTCCCCCGGTGTCTGGCTGGGTGGCACCTGCATGGCAGCACAGGATGGTGCGTGGCAGCACTCTGTCCCTGCGCACCCACCCACATGTACCCTCTAATGCCTTCTCAAGTACCCCCAGGGATACGTATACCCCTGATTGACATCCTCTGGCTTTTGGTGAGCTGTTGGGAGGAATGGGGTGTGCTGACCCAGTCCATAACAGCTCACCAAAACTCCCTAAGTTGCCCTCCAGACCCAATAATTGCCCACGCCTGTACTAGATGATGTTTGGAGGTCCCTTCCAGCCCTGCTTCTCTATGATTCTGTGACTTGGTAGGTATTGACCACAGCGGAAGGTAGAGCTGGGTGCACTGGCTTGGGGCTGATCCAAACAGCGTGACACTTCCTCTAGTGCTTCTCCCTTCCTGACACTGCTATTGTCTCCCAGCCGTCTAGACTGAGGAAGACCCGGAAGCTTCGAGGACATGTCAGCCATGGCCACGGCCGTGTGGGTGAGTGTAGGGAATGGTCTAGGGGTTGTTTTGTGTTTGTGTCATGTTATTTTGGGATGTTGTGTACGTAATCTAAACCAGTGGTTCTCAACATTTCTGCACTCAAGTCCTACCCTTGCACCTTGGAAAATGCAGTCCAGGGCTGTATCTGCAAAGCATTAGCTCTCTTGTGTCGTCGTTGTCGTCCGTCTGTTACATACACCCCCGCTTAGCCGTTTGCCCCCACCTACTCAGTCACCATGTCCACTGGGGCCCAGGAGCCCTGACCCCTCCCTACCAACTTCCAGTAATCCAATAGCCTGAATGAAAGGGCTCTATAGTTCAGATCCAAACCGTGGGTTGTATTTTAACATCTGGTATAGGGGATGCTCATCAGGCTTGTTTTAAATCTGGAATACTGTGCTGGTATTCATAGATGTCTGAGGTTCAGATCAAGTGCAACATAACAGTATCTGTTGAGTCACAATAATACCAATTTCTTTTTAGGCAAACACAGGAAACATCCTGGAGGCCGTGGTAATGCTGGGGGCATGCACCATCACAGAATTAACTTTGACAAATAGTAAGCTGTACCTTTTTTTTTTTTTCCTTATGTATTTCATGCTATGTCTGTTTCTATCATGTGAATAAAGGTATATAAATACATCTTCTTGCAAAGGTATTTGCACTGCATGAAAATCTAGTAACTGTTTTCTTACATAACCTTCTATAGTAGAGAGTTGGTTGTCCAGAAAGTCAGTTGCCTTGAAAGTTTTCTATTAACAAAACCAGAAGTTTAAGCTAGGGCATGTGTAGAAGAAACGGGAGCCCTAAATTGAAGCAGTGGGTTTTAAAAAGCACTGCTTCAATTTAGGGCTCATTAAACCTCCGTGTCATGCATACACGTTGCCACTGAAGTGGTGCAAAAGCATTTAGCCCGCTTTAAAGTGTTGTGCACACACGCCTCTTGTTTCATCTACATACAGCCTTAGATCATAGGAAAAACTTTCTAACTAGGAGGGTAATAAAATGCTGGAACTGGTTACCCAGAGAAGTTATGGACTTTCCATCCTTGGAGGCTTTTAAGAGTCAGGTAGATAAAGGCTTGGCTGGGATGGTCTAGTTGGGTATGGTTCTGCTTTGAGCAAGTGATTGGACTAGACAACCCCCTGAATTTCTTTCCAACCGTAATTTTCTGTGACCTGTCAAGCACGTAGTGATTACCTAGAGTCACATGTAGGCATTGCCTATTGTGATGATGTATAACATCTGCTTGCTGACTCCGTTTTCAGTGTGGTGTGGTTCATTAGTCACCTGGTTAGTAACAGAGAATCTTGAATCTACATTTTGTGTATAGTAAAATCCCTCTGAGTTTGAGTTCATAGAATGTGGTTTTTGATCTGTATCAGGAAAGATGGAGGAGTTGAGAATTCTATTAAAAATAAAGTAGTAACTGCATACCCTTTTAAATGATAGAACCTATAGCTGCAATAGAAAGCTCCTTTTTGCATATATGTTTTTTCTCTTCTAGTTTTAATTATGTTAGGGATGAGAAATTGGACATTCTTTAACTGAGAAATAAAGTCCCGTGTTGGCTTCCTTCAATAGAAAAATGAAATGATAATGATAAAATATACTTCATAAACTGGCCCCTATTTTCATTGCTGTAGGATTTTTGTTTTTTAATTTGTATGCCAATTAGAAACTGAAAGGAATGTAATTGTGATATTGAAAACTTTTCCTTCACAGCCATCCTGGTTATTTTGGGAAGGTTGGTATGAGACATTACCACTTGAAAAAGAATCAACATTTCTGTCCTTCTGTCAATCTGGATAAATTGTGGACACTTGTTAGTGAGCAGACAAGACTCAACTATGCAAAAAACCAGGCTGGATTAGCTCCTGTCATTGACGTTGTACGCTCAGTAAGTATCTAATCAAACACTAATATTGTTAGTATCCTTCTGTCATGGAAAACATAAGTTAGATAGATGTATGTCTGCTCATCTGAAAAATAACCTTGTAAACCAGGGACGGGCAATTATTTTGGGCAGAGGGCTGCTTACTGAGTTTCGGCAAACCATCAATGGCCACATGATGGGCAGCTCAGAACAGATTAATATTTTCTAAATTTTTTTAGTGACCCCATGGGTCGGATAGAATGGTCTGGCGAGCCACATCCGGCCCCCGGGCCGCATTTTGCCCACCGCTGCTGTCCTTTCCTGCCAAAAAGCTGATTAGATCAAATGAGGAATGGCTTGGACTAGGGGGCTGCCTTATGCCAAGTTTTATTTGATTAAGGTTCTTTAGAGTTCCTGGAAGACAGGCAGGCAGGCACTTTTAAAATTTCCATCACAAGTTTTTGACTTTTCAATGGCTACGGATAGAATGAGACTAAGACCGTGACATCCCTGGCTTATACAAACTTCTCAGGCCCTGTCAGCTGGATGAGGGATACCGGGGCCATTCTACAGGCGAGATTGGTCCAACAGACTGGACCCATGCATTGGAGCCAGTGCACAAGGCTGCTGTGGTATGGGTACCTCATTTAGTGCATGTCCCAGACAAGCCCCTCACGCTGCATGAGGTGTTGGCGCTGGCTCTAGAGTGCAGGGCCAGTCTGTGGGCCAGATCTCAACCAGCCCTGGAGCCAGTGCATGGAACCAGTCAGTTCATGCAGCTCATGCCTCTTGAGCCCATGATGGTTACAGTGCCTGTGGCACCTGATCTAGCTCCATGAATTGTGTAGTGCACACCAGACCAGCCTCGTGTGCAGGCCAAGGCCAGGCCATCCTGCGTGCAGCACATAGTGATATAAACTGAATAAGAACAGTTGAGGATAACACATTACCCTGAAATATTTATCAAAGACATGAAAATACATGCAAGATGAGCTAGAATTCTCACCTATTTGTGAGCTGTAAAGTTTAATTATATAAGATAGTTTGGTGAAATTTTAAAATAAAACATGTTTTGCAGCACTTGATACAGCTTACCTCTCATGTAATCAGGAGTTAAAAGTATTCTTTGCTTGCTTTGCAATATGCACAATGACCGTCATTCAAGGTTAGATCTTAATATGAGCAGATTTAAAAGGAAATATGGTGAATCTATTCTTTCTGCTGCTAATGAAGTTGCATTTGCTGAGACTAGAAATCTGTTTCCTCACTTCAGTCAATTTTCACAAAGGAGCAAGTCCATCTATTTAGACATGGTCTGTGCTACAGAGTTTTGTCAGTAGAAAGTAACCTTTGCTTTCTGTCAGTGGAGTAAAACTACTTTTCAGACCAGAGAAAGTCTTCTGTTGGCAGAAGGTGCCCACCCTTTACCACTTGCTACAGTCTGTTTAGTAGCTCGTGCCATCCTGCAGTGCATATCACCTTTGACAGTTTTGCCAGAAGACGTAGGAATATGAACATGCCTTGGCAACATCTTTTGAGGCTGCTGGCAGCAATTTTATCAGAAACAGTCTAGTGTAGCCAAGGCCTTAGTTTTCTTGCTGGTGTAGGACAAAGGAGAAACCCAGATGTAGGACCTCTGGAGCTGATGATAAAAATCTGTTAAACTTTTCTGTCTTTCTAGGGTTATTACAAAGTCTTGGGAAAGGGAAAGCTGCCAAAACAGCCTGTTATTGTGAAAGCAAAATTCTTCAGCAGAAAAGCAGAAGAGAAGATCAAAGAAGTTGGTGGTGCATGTGTGCTGGTGGCATAAAGCATCTTTGCAAATTTATTCAGTATTTTGAATAAAGACACTATATATAAAAAATGTTTCACTTTATCAGAGCATTCTTATGAGGAATTTGTATGTCCCAGACCGGGGTAGGCAGCAAAAAACCCACAATGTCTACCTTGGAAGGTGCCAGAATGCCAACATGCCAGAACCTGGAGCAGCTGTTTGCAGCCTCCCAGGTGCAGCCAGCCCACAGAGCCTGGTCTGCTTGGAGCCTCCCAGCAACCTGCTGGGAGCAGCCTGGGCTCTGTGGCTGGGAGGTCTTAGAGCCCGCTCTGGTGGTGGTGTGCCAAGCAAAATGGCCTCGACCCCTGTCCTAGACATTCCTCAAGTGTGGTCCTGTCCTCACCTGTCAGTGCCTAGTTATTGGGATGGTTAGTTCTTGGCGTGATTCATGCTTACATATATAGGATGGTAACACTGGATAGTTTTGCTTCAGACAATCTATTATTGTCTTCAGTGTAAGAACTTGTCTATTTTTATGAGGGGACTAATTGTGTTAGTAGAATTGATTTGGTGAGTCTCTCCAATGATCTTTGGGTAGAACATCCCAGAACTCATTATTTCCTAATGTTCACTAATACTGCTTTGTGGTACAGTACAAGTCTGAAGGGTATCCCAGTGGCAGGTGTTTTGTTTTTGAGTTTGTTTTTGTCTCGGCTGGGCGGAGCTGACTGAGGGGAAACGCTGGTTAATTAAGCAGACGTCAGTCGGGCTGGTGGATGGAGAGGCCGGATGTGTTGGTTGCAAAAAATAACTTTTACTTTAGCTTTACTGACGCCACTGGTAGCCACGACGCAAGTGGTAAGGTTTCTTGCGTACCTACAGAACGAAGATAACACAACGAGCCGATGAGATGAGCCCGTGAACGCAACAAGCGTGCAGGATAAGGGATACATCGGGAATGGATGGGGAAATGTTGGTGGGTGATCAGTCCGCCAAGCCTTCCCTGCTGCGTGGTAAAGTTCTCCGTACTTTACCACATGCTCAGAGTTCTCTGACTTGGGTGGAAACTGCATAGACTTTTATACATTTAGAGTAGCTGTTGCGGCGCAACTCGCTGCACTGCTCCTTGAGAGGGAAACTGCTGGGGAAAAAAGCCCTAGCAGTGTGATAATGAGCACAGCTGAGGGTTGCTGAGGCAACTAATAGGTATCAGCTGACCTAAGGGGGGGGTGGGGGGCAGAGCTTGGCCCTATAAAGCCCAGAAGCAGAGTCAGGCTGGGGGTTCTCTGCCGGCAGCCGGACGGGCAGGAGCTCCCAGAGACAGTGATGTGAGTGCAGCTCCCAAGAGCTCCAAAGGCTGGAGCAATGATGTGGAGTGGTAGCCAGGACGCTTACTGTGTTATGGCTAGGTGCCTTGTGTTGAGTTACAGCCAGAGGCTTGTGTTTATGTTTTGTTAATATAGTATTACACCGGTGGTTTGGGCGAGGCTGTAGGGGTTGGAGGAGGCCTCAGCAGGGACCCCAGCAGTGGGGGATCCTGGCACCCGGGAGGGCGCGATTCAGCACCAGAGAGGGCGCAGCGATTTTGTGATATGGGGTGAGGAGACCCCAGGCTCTAACAGGGGGCAATATGAGAGAAACTCTAAGCAGGGGGCAGTATTTTGAGGCACCCATGAGGGGCAGCATTATTGGGAAGCCCTGATGGGGCACGGTGAGCCCTAGAGAGGGGCAACATCGTTTGAGAAGCCCAGAAGAGGGGCAACATCGTTTGAGAAGCCCAGATGAGGGGCAGTAATATTAAGAAGTCCAGTTGCAGACTAGCATGAAGGTAGACCTCAGCCAAGGGGCAGGGTGCTGCGGTGGACCCCAAGCAGAGGGTTAGCAGCACAGCGCCTCCAGAGAAGGGCAAGAGGCTGTGGTGGTCTCCATGGAGACAGCAGCATACAACACCTGGCTAAAGGGGGCAGAACCGTGCAGAAAGCCTAAAAGACGGGCCGGACAGAAGGTCCCCAGAGTGGGCGAGCTTACAGATAAGGCCCAGAGAGTGGGTGAGTATATAGAGGCGCCCTAGAGAGGGGCAAGAGGGAGAACTCCTAGGTAGGGGCAACACATAAGACTGAGAGCCCTAGAGAGGAAGGGCTAGACTGATGATTGACACACCAACGTCTGGGACATCAGCAAGGCTTGGGACATGGTATCAGGGGTGGTAGGAACCACGTTTGGCCCTAAGGCCAGGTGCCTGGGGTGCACCCAACATGCGGGGAACATCCCAGTGGGTCCAGGAGATCACAGGGACAAAGGTCCTGGTATGCTGCGCCCAAGACGGTAATAAGGCAGCCTCCCATCCTAAACCTAGTGTCATCAAAGTCATGGCGGGTGAGAATTGAGGGTGTCTTGGGCCAGACTTGGCACAGACGGAGGGCCTTCAGGAGATCACAGCCCTCCTGTAGGACCCTGCCGTGACAGTAGCCAATGATAAACTGCCAAGTTGGAATATCTAATGAGGTGGAACGTGACTAAATTTAGGATGATACCAATTACTTAGAGCGGTGGTCTATTGTGTCAGGGACGCTCACTTGATTTGGGTTGCGACAGTTTTTTCCTTTTGTTTGCTCTTTCCCCCAAGCATGCAGTAGAAACCACACTATGCACACACGTCTCAATAGTAATTTTTGGTGGGAGGGAGGGGTAATTGGCAATCTTACACTACCTGTACTGGCCGGCCTTTGATGCTGCTTTGGGAACATTAACAGGGATTCAAGCATCATTGCCAACAGGCTGTTGCTTAGACATTCACCATGCCAATGGCATAACTTGCACTCATATGGATGGAGGTATATATAGAAGTGTAACATTTTCTAATAATATTTAGAAATGCAAGCTCAAGGCATGTGGTAGACTTCATTCCTTTCTACAGGCAATTCTGGGTCTGCCTAGCAGGGAGCTGTTTGTCTAAAATATCACCAACCTCTGCTAAGCAAAGAACTAGATTGCAAATAGACTCTGTTGTGTCAATAGCAACTTGGCTATAATGTACATCTTTATTAAAATGAGGTGCAGTTGGAAACTGATGGCTTCTAGTATGACATTCTGGATTATGTAATCTACAGAATAATTATGTAAAAGAACTACCCATAAATTAGTGGCATGGTTAAAACATTGCAGTTCTCACAGTCTTCTAAAGGATCTCCGTTTACCCTCAATCTTGCTAGATTCACCTGTGGTTCTTCATTTGCCTTGTTAAACAGGTATTGCCTCATAACAGCACTGTGAAACAGAGCTAAAGTCAAGAAGTATGTAAATATCCTCTGACAGACTTAACATTTACAGGCAGGGCTGTATTTAGATAAAACGCCGTGTGTGAAAAATCATTTCCAAAAGTAGTTAAGTACTGTAAATAAAATCAAGGGATCTCTGTAGACTTTACCAGTTTGCCTTGCTTGCATTATCTTTGCTGCCTGTGCTTAAGCATTTTTCACTATAGCCAAAATTTAAGTGAAGATTTTATTTACAGATTGGCCTACTTAAGTGGTGCCAATATAGATCTTAGCAGTAAATGCAACTGAAAATATATTAACTTGCAAGGATAGCAGGTTGCAAAGTAGGTAGAGGTTTGTATTATACATACAAACCTCAAAGCCTGCAGGGTGTTGGCTTATATGAGATAAAATGGTTAATTCTAAAGCAGGGAGATGCATGCAGGTGTCAGTAATAGACTTTTGTAGGCGATTTAAATCCTCAGAGAGCCTAAAGCCTCAAATTCAAGTCCATTTCATGGCCTTTAAAATGAGTCATTTTTAAATTGTGCACTTTAATGTGGGGGGACTGACACTTGATTATATAACTTTGGTCAAAGCTGTCTCAAAATGAGTAACTTGATTTTGGTATTGAACTATTAATACTTCTGGTGTAGCTTAGCTCTTATGAAATAACTTTATTCTTTAATGCCAGGCTTAGGTGAATTTAATTCTGTCCTGCCTCCTATATCATCAAAAGGATTTCCAAATCCTTGAGAGAGAGTTGATTCAGGGGGTAAAACTGCTGACCTTCCATCTGTTAACTCCCAGAAGGCAAGTACAACATTCAACCCAACTGTCTGAACACAAGAAAGCATCCTCCAGTTTTAACTATGGGGAAAACAGCTGTAAGGCAAAGCAGTGGAAACTTGGGTCTAGATACCCTTCCCATTCTTGCTATTTTTCTTACCAAGTGACTGATTTCAGAGCTTTAGTTCTATGGGATAACTCACTGAAAGGGAGATATGCTGATAAATTGGGGGGGTGGAAGGAGCTTTCTTGGTAATGGAAAGAGTACATTGACAGACAAAAACTTAGATGTAATTGGGTTCATTAAAAAATACTTGCATATTTGATTTACCAGTAACACATCCCCCTGCCACTTTTAATAGCATGTCACCTTGTTTTTGCTGGAAAGCGTCTCCCATTCCTTTTCCACAAACACAAGAAGTTAAGACTGTAGCCCTCTCCAGGGTTATTGTTGTTTTTTTGGGTTTTGTTTTAAGAATCAATTAAAGCAGCCACAGGACTACTTTTGTGAAAGACTACAAGGAAGTGTCTGCATACTTCAAGCTACAAATCCACCACTTGTCCTTTGTACTAACTTCTATCAACAGTCTCACGACACCAAAGATAAGCATTTTAGCTCTTTTCAAGTTATGGAACGCTTCCACATTAATATCTTAAAGCAAGATGATGACTTAAAGCCTTCTAGAAAATAGATCACAGGAATAACTGCCATCCACAACCTCAGATGATGAGGTTAAATTCAGAATCAGAGTTAAATTTCCTGGCAGGAATGGCATAAGTTCGCTTTACACCTTTTCCAAATATCACTGATACTTTTTCCTGTGCCTGATTTGTTGCTCGTTTTTTTACTTCCCGTCTTATGTTACTACCTGTTCCCTTCCTGATCTGTGGACTCTTGCTACATGTAGGCCAACCTCAGGCTAGAATAAAATCCCATGAACTGTAATGTTACCAGCCTGGTGGGTGACTAGTTTTATAAGAAACAGTCAGTGAATAGACTGGCAATTATTCTGCAAGTACTCTAGCACACCTTAACCACGGGCAAGGATTAATGTGACTCTAGTCTCACTTGCATAAACAGATACCCTGACCCCAACATCTGTAGGAGTTGAAAGTAGCTTGCACAAAGCACTGATTTGTTGCAGTCTCTTTATTCAAACTTGAATACAAAAAGCCTTCTATGCCACTAGCACACAGGCTCCACCTGCTTCTTTGATCTTCTCCTCTGCTCTCCTGCTGAAGAATTTTGCTTTCACAATTACAGGCTGTTTGGGCAGCTTCCCCTTGCCCAGGACTTTGTAATAACCCTAGAAAAAGAACAGTCAATTTCAGTTGTCACACAAAACTATATTCCTATACTAGCACCATATCCACTTAATGGGATTAAAAGGTTACACAAATTAAACACTCACTTGCATTTCCCAAAATTAAAATTAGTACTTGGTTATGCATCAAGTTTTAATATTCCCAAATTTTAATATTCCCAAAGTATTTTCATTAGCCTGTGTCTACAGATTTTCCAAGCATCTTAGTTAACTTCAGATGTGTAGATAATGGATTCTACAGTCCACAAGGAAGGTGAAATCTCAGTGTTGCTTTCCAAGTTGATTTCTTGCCAGACTAATTTTTGGAGGCAAGGCTTTTGACAACCCAAAACAGAGTCAATATTTAAGATAAGCTACTATAGTCCAGTTCAGCACTGGCACTGAAGAACTTATAGCTTAAAGCTTCCATTTGCAGGTTATTTAACTTCCCAATTGTCAAGAGATCTGTCTCTCTTAGTGTTGGAATTAACACATTCCAACACCTGATCTAGATTTCTGAAAAGGAATCTTCAAGTGACTATTCTACCTTCATATAGTTTGTACTGCCTTATATATACTTCCTATATGTACTTCCTATATATAAACTGATTTAAGGTATCAGTTCCACTTAAAAAAGCATGTAACTGATCTGGTGACCAACTGAGGCATGAAAAGCAACAGTAAGTGAATAAAGATCAGTAGTTTTTCTCCGAGAACTATAGCACAACAAGACAATGAGAGATGTCAGGATGTGACTCTAGTCTCGGCTTCTGTACCAACTTCCCAGAGTAGGCTGAAAAGACTTGGGGTAAGAGCTCTTTAAAAACAAAAGAAATTATTCCTTCCATTGACCTCCTAGAGAAAAGTAATCTACAAAATTGCTAATGAAGGGGAGCACAGGCAGAATAAAATGTAGAATGTCTCCCTTTCAACAATAAAACTGAGTTAATATAAATAGCACCTTTTAAAAACAGCCCAGGAGCCAAGGTGTAAAGCATGCAAACTGGATGCTCAATTAAGTAATATTAGACTAGTTTAAAAATAAA
>JAGPOW010000304.1:101470329-101489040 GCA_030014935.1 Caiman crocodilus
AAACAGATTGAAATTGTGCATCAGGAGCATTAGTTTATCATAGATTGTGCTGATCTGCTAAAATCTGTGTTATGACTACAAAAACCCGTGGGCAAAAAAAATTAAAAGCAGCAGCAATACAACCTCAATCCAAACCTTAGGAAAGTACACTTACCGAGCGTACAACGTCTATGACAGGAGCTAATCCAGCCTGGTTTTTTGCATAATTGAGTCTAGTCTGTTCGCTAACAAGTGTCCACAATTTATCGAGATTAACAGTGGGACAGAAGTTCTGGTTCTTCTTCAAGTGGTAATGCCTCATACCAACTTTTCCAAAATAACCAGGATGACTAAAGAGAAAAGTTTTAAGAGATCTCATTAATGTGTAGTTGATCCCTTTTAAGAACAAACAATAAATGCATAAACAATGCCTTTATTTTTTTGAGCAGTTAATTCTTTAAATCACGCATGGCAGGCACTCTAGTTTAAAAATATAATTTAAATCCAAATGATGGAATTGCCTTGTTATCCTCACTAGCTTTCCAAAAGAGCAAATCCACGATTATAGAAAAGGAAGTGGAAGTGATTTGACAGTAAAATACTGCAATGAAATGAAATTGGCTGTTGTAGTAATATCATGCTTCACTGATAATTGCACTTCCCATCTGCAGATGTTTTTGAGTGTTTGTTTCTGAAGCAGAGTTCCCACCCTCTCTGAAATGGGAGTTTTGGCCTAACTCCTGCAACCCTTTACCCCCCCAACTGCTTTTTAGTTGACTTCTAGGCTGTTACTAACCCAGTGACTGACTGAAATACTGATCAAGAACAGACAACGAATTAAGGTCAGTCAATATTCTCCATGTACGCTAGCACAGCATGACTACAGGTAGCATCTAGATGCGACTCTAGCCTCAGCAACTTAACAGCTCTTCCCCAAGAAGATTACTATATTCAGGCCTGTTTAAGACTCACATTTGCTTTTACTATTTTGTGCCTACCTACAACAGATGGGCACAGAGCTAAATGTGTTACCAATGCCTTACAAACATCAGTTATTCAACATCTAAAATGCCCAATGTCAAAAATTCTGAAACATGCCTTTTCAAAATAGTACAAGAACCAGTTTAATCGCACCAAGATGCACACACGAGACCAGCACAGGCCTAACTAACATTGGTTTCATTTGCTGATGCAAGTCATGTAATGGACCCCTGAAGTAGCTGCCTGTACTGGGTCAAGATAAGAGACTAGGAATGGGGTCATGCTACCAGTATGCCAAGAAGGTGGTGTATGGCAGTGATTCGCAAGACTTTTTCTTTAGGTTCAAAGAAAAGAACATGTTATAGTTTGCACTCTTTTTTTTGAGCTCAGACAATAATAATTGTGTCCAGTTCCTTTGGTTGCAAAGGAAGTCAGAAAGCCCGCAGCAGGGCAAAATGATTTTTGACATTGTGAATTCTTATCTGAAGTTTCTAGATTTATCTTGGGAACTATGTCCATATGTTCAACAGTGCTAATACTGTACCGACTTGTGCGAGGGCCAGGGGGCACTTAGCCTCCCCTCCCCCGCTCATTTTGAACCTTTTGACTCTTGCTCCCACCCATTTTGTCTCTCTTTTTCCCCAATTCTGCTGTCATGTACCCAACAGCTCCCTCTATTAACAGCAAGGGCAAACTGTTGTTTAGTGGGCAGAAGGCCCATGTTCCTGATACACATTAAACAGAACAGGCCTATATCCCACTGCAAACACCTGGGGGCTGTCAGGCCATTTTCCTGCCCCCTGTCTATTTGCATCTCCAGGCAGTTTCACTGGGCGGTGTCCACTGGCTCCCTGAACCCCTTGCTGCCTGGCACGCTCTCCTCAGCATCCCACAGGGAGGCACTTGTTTTGATGGAGCTTACTATTTGTCGAAGTTGATGCGATGGTGATGCATGCCGCCCGCGTTGCCGCGGCCGCCGGGGTGCTTGCGGTGCTTGCCTGCAGCGGGGGGAGACAGCACGGGGTCAGCAGCCTAACACCTCCCCCTCCCTTTTATCTCTCCCATCCTCCCCCCGCCCCGCACTCACCTACGCGGCCGTGGCCGTGGCTGACGTGTCCGCGCAGTTTCCGCGTCTTCCTGAGGCGGGACGGCTGCTGGGAGGACACAGCCCGTGAGCGGCACGCCCAGGGCGACCCCCCGCGAAACCCCCCGGCCCCTCCCCCTGCTCTGGCCCGCCGAGTGATGTCAGTTGGATAAACTGCCGCCGCGCCCGCTACCCCTCGCGCCCAGCCCCGCGAGCCCCGGCCCGGCCACGCCGCAGCTCACCATGCTGGCTGCCTCCGGAAAGAGGGAAGGGAGGGCCCGCGCTCTCGCGAGATCTCAGAGAGAGAGGGGAGGGAGAGTCTCGCGATATCCTCCCACAAAGCCAAGCATCAATGGGAAGGGGGGGGGGAACAAACTCTTGCGAGATCGCCTCACAAGGAGGTGGGGCTGGGTGCAATGTCAGGCGCAGGAAGTAAGTCCCCCGGGCGGTGGCCAAGAGAAAGATTGCGGAGCAGAGGCTTGCGGGAATCTCGCGACATCTCTCAAGGTGAGGGGTGTGTCATAGTAAAGAGGAGGGAACGGCATCTCGCGATAGCTCGTAACGAGGCTGTCCCGGTAAGGGTATGGAGTAGAATCTCGCGAAATCTCCTCATAAGGCAGGGTGAGACGGGACAGGAGCGGAATCTCGCGAGATTTAGATGAGTCTGGGATGAGTCTAGCCTTTGTGCTAGGCCCCACTTATGATCGTCGCTGGCCAGGCCCGGCGCAGGGCCCCGCGCTGCTGGCCGGCGGGGTTTTGCGCAGCGGTACCCAAACAGCCCCTCGCAGGGTAGGACTCTGGCAGCCTGCGAGGGAGAAACCACGGTTTCCCACGTTTTTGTACTTTAAAGGAGAATCCCTTTTTAAAGTTTGTTTGCGACCCTTTCATGTATTCCTGTGCCCCACTTTTGTATTGCGACCTGTGGGTTGAGAAACCTGGGGTCTAGCCGACACGCTACTTGCCTCAGGGGCTGCATACCCAGCGAGCCCCAGTTGGTGCACACCGTGGCAGAGGGGTCCAGGGTGTGGGCTGCCCGACCAACTCCCCTGTGCTAGCTGTAGTGCTGGCTTCAGCCTCTCCTATGGGCAGTGCGCACTCGAAGGTAGTGCTGGGGGCTGATAGATAGTATGTGGGCTGGTCCCAGTGGTGCAGCTGCTTCATATGGGTTTACCCTGCAGACCGGCTCAAGGATGTTCATATGGGAGGTGGACACCTCTGCATTATACAAGTCCATGGTGTGTGCTGCCCACCTCTTGAATGCTGTGTGGTGGCTGGTTTCTGCATCTCCCAGAGGATGTAGTAGAATTATAAAAGTTACAGAGAGGGGTAACCAAAATGATCAGAGGTCGGGCAGTTGCTGTACAAGGAGAGACTTTAAAAAGCTGGGATTATTCAGTTTAAAAGGAGAAGACTGAGAGGGGATATGAGAAGAGGTCTATAAAATCATGAAGAATGTATACCAAGTGAATAGGGAACTTTATATACCAAGTCCCAAGATACTGGGATTAGGGGGCACCTACTGAAATTGGTGAGAGACAGGTTAAATACTAAAAAGGGAAAATATGCAACACGTAGTTAACTTGTAGAACTCATTGTCCCCAGAGGTGGTAGAGCAGATGTGGCTAGATTCAGAACATGGCTAGACAAATTCATTGATCATAGATCCTTTAATAGCTGTTAAACAGAAACATGTTTCCTCAGGCATCTTTAAACCAATGATGTTGCATGCCAGGGAGAGCATGACTGTATGCCCTCTCTGTAAATCATCCATTCCTCCCACTGTTAGAGTTAGGCTACTGGGCTAGATTATCCAGTATGGCACTTCTTGCATTGTTTGGCTAACACTGACTGCTCACATGGCTCCATCACTGGTACAAGTGGAGCAATAGAAACATTCACTATTCATGGGCTCTTCCATAACTATTTTGCTTAGCTGTTAACCAAGCTTATCAACCTGTCTTGTTCAAATGAGATCTTAATCCTTGCTACTTTTTGTGATTTGGGTAAAAGCTAAAGTGAAGACATGTGAAAATGGACACTAATGATTTTTCAGGAACTCGGGCAGGATAGACCAGAACCACATTTGAACACTGAATAGGTGGACTACGACATGATTGCTAATGTTTAATTGGCCTAGCAGATTAGTGAAAGATGATTACTTTTACCAAGTATTAGTGTTAAAAAAGGAATATGTTCTAACAGGTCAGGTTTTAGTGAAACATTACCTTTAATTATGTCTAATACAATATGATATTTTGCAAGTAACTTATAACATTTCCCATTACCTGATGATAGTAACCTTTAATACTCACTGCTCAGTACAAAAAAAATACTGTAAAGGAAACAGCACAGAAATGGCTGCTAAAATATATTGATAGTTTTATTTCTTCCGTGTTAAATTTTAAAGGCTGTTTGTAAATATTTTGAAGGAACATGTAGCATTTTTCAGTGTGTTTCTTGGAGGGTCTGTTTGTGGAAGGGGAGTAGAGCAGGGAAGCCTACAACTCCCATCACTTTCATTAGGTTGTACTTCAAAATCCTGGTTTTGTAGCATGCTCCACAATTGCCAGAGTGACCCTTTAAAGTTCTTTTCAGCATCAGGGTCTAATTATTTTTTAAGATATTCCATGAATCTGGCCTCATATCACATCCTTGCCTTTCTTCTGAAGTTCTAGTGAAGACTGCTATAAGGTCTCTGCTAAAAATAAAGGCAAAAAATTAATTAGGTCCTAAAGTTTGGTTGAGCCTCAGCCTGCATTTAAAATGGAAAAGCCATACATTTAAGACGTAAAGGTTACAACTAATAAAATTAAACTTTTTTTTTTGTCAGCCTATATTCGCCTCGTAGAGTTCCTGGATAAGAACTTAGATAATTTTGTAAGGATTAATATTCATACAATACAGCTTCTGATTCAGATAGAATCATATCTGATGCATCAAACATAGACTGCGATCTTGCCAGTGCTGTGGAAAAAAATTCTTTCTGCCGTGTCATATTTCTGGTGTACTATATCAAGTGCAGTGAATCTTTTTCACTTTCCTTGGAAGTTGTTGGAGAAGGGAGACCAGCTGTCCCAGCTGCCAGCAGAGGGTTTGGGATTGAGAGTATGGTCGGGAGTAGAAAGGTAAGAACGGTTTATTGACTTAACAAAAACATTATTACACGTAGTGTACTAAGACAGAAAATGACAGACAATAGTAGTTCATGTCAGCAACTTACTGGCAGTCCCCTCGGATGTGTGATGTATGACAAGATTCTCTTTCCACAAAGCTCAGCGAAGCCAGGTGTCTCCAATCACCGCTGTCCAAGAGGTACCGGGAAGACCCCTGGTATTCAGTCTTTGGGTTTCTTGAGATCTACGGCCCTCCTGATTTAGGGACCCATGCAACGCCCTCCATTCCGACCTTTCTCTCCGGACCAGAGCCTCTCAGTCCTGTTCACGACGCCAGTTTGTCCCAGGTGCCAGCAGAGGGTTCAGGATTGAGAATATGGCTGGGAGTAGAAAGATAAGAAAGGTTTACTGACTTAACAGAAACATGACTACATGCAGTATACTAAGATAATGGCAGAAAATAATAATTTGCATTGGCAACTTTATCGGCAGTCCCCTCTGATGTCTGATGTATGGCAAGTTTCTCTTTCCACAAAGTTCAGCAAAGCCAGGCATCTCCAATCGCCACTGCCCGAGAGGTACCGGGAAGGACCCTGGTATTCAGTCTTTGGGTTCCTTGAGATCTACGGGCCTCCTGATTTAGGTCAACAGCTAATTAATCCCTTTCGCAGAGCTGTATCTTCCTTCTGAATGATTTACGGATGTTTTGGCCAATTTATAGCTTCTGAACTGTGTTGATAAGTTACAGCTATTCAGATTCTTTTCACTTCAACTGTCCTTAGACTGACTAATAGCAGTACAAGTCTTGCATTCCTTTGATAAGGTTAATTTCAACTATGCCACAGGGCCTTACTACTTCAAGACTCTGCTAAATTTACTAGGCCTTACTTCATACAAGGCCTTACTACATCTTAAACTTTAATTAGGCTCTTAGCAACAACATATAGCTTAATATCTAAACAAATGACAGAAAAACACTTGGTCTAATCTTCACAGAGTCTTCAGCAAGCACCTTTATCACACAGACATAATTTTCAGCTGTCACACCAGCAGGTAAGAGAGAATTTACTAGGTTCTTAGCGATCATCTTCACAATTTGAACACTTTATGTTCTTTGCTTCTTAGGGTCTGGAAGTGGGATATTAAAAGGATACCACAGCTACTTAATACACTGGCAGATCCATGGGTCGATCCCAGCATATGGGACTGGGTGGGAGCAGCAGAGGACCCAGAATCCAATTTCAGGAAATGGGGCTGGGATGTGGTGGCCTGGTGCTCCAGGACCTGACACTAGTAGGTAGCAGCACCATGAGGCCCAACCTGAATGGGTAAAGGCAACACAGGGCCCAAGGGCTTAATCCTGGCATGTGGGACTGGGTGGAGGCAGCACATGGCTCTGGAGCCCAATCCTGGCACGTGGGCCCAGTTCAGCTTGTGGACCTATCCTGAATTACTCATCTGACCCACAGGGCCAAAAGATTGATAGTCACTGGTATGGAATAGCAGAATTGAAGCCCTTGGCAACTCTAGTCACTGCTAATTTTGCATTTATAGACAAATATGGCAAGATAAATAGTACAATTTACTATGTAAATATTACATAGTACTCGCACTAACCCCACACTTTTAATACATGGAAGATGAAGTCAAAGTATCATTTAGCAGCAAGACATGGAAGAAATGAACAGAGAATATCTCATTTAGATTAAAGTTCCTTCCTTGAAAGTACAGAGGTGTTCTGGTTATGATAATATATGCCATATTTTTATTTAAGTGTATCATAGTATCATAGTAGTTAGAGTCGGAAGGGACCTGGCAGATCATCTAGTCCGACCCCCTGCCTTGGCAGGAAAGAGCACCGGGGTCAGATGACCTACCGATGCTTCATTTTCCAAGGACCTTTGTTCTGGCCCCCATTTTCTCAATATATCAAAACAATATAGTAATTTAAGAACTGAATACTCCTAGTACAGGGGTGGGCAATTATTTTGGCTGCAGAGCCACTTCGGGAATTTTTGTAAGCCAGGGGAAAGGGGAGGAGGGGGGAAGGGGCAAAGGGCAATTGATTCTCTCCAGCCTAGGCCCATCTGCCCCACAGCCACCACTGGGGTGCCAGATGGAGCGAGCAGGTGGAGTCTTGATGGAGACCAGCTGGGACCCCTGTAGGCAGGGTGCGTTTGGTTGGGTAGATGGGATGGGGCTGTGGTGGCTGGGAAGCAGCATCCAGGAGTGGAACAGGTGGGCAGGTGCCAGAGCTGGGATTGCAGGGCTGTCCAGCTTGGGGCAGAGCCACAATTCATTGTGCATGGCAGGAGTGCCTGGGCAGTGGGGTCAGGCAGCAGCAGGCATTAACAGTAGTAGCTGGAAGGAGCCACTGCTGTGAGGGCTGTCACGAAGCAGTTTCTTCCCCCCATCCCGGTCTAGTCATACACACCATGGCCTGGGCTGCCCTCTGGGCCCAGGCAGTGCCGAGGGGCCTGCCATAGGCTGGATAGGATCCCTTGGCGGGCTGGATCCAGCCTACAAGCTATATTTTGCCCACCCCTGTTCTAGTGTAATTGAATACATTTTTGTGAGTTTGGTAATTACTACTGTACTTGTAAGGAATGTAAGAGAAACAAGAAGCCAATTATGTCCCTTGGATCTTTTCCTTTCCGAAATGGCTTGTGAAGTTGCACCAAATACAATGAGCTCATCCATTAAGCATTATTTTCATGTTATTTAATACTAGTATTGTCACACTGAATACAGCTTATTGTTAAAGGGACCTTACATTCAAATGTTCAAACTGCTGCTGCTACAAATGGTAAATTTTAGATAGTTTTATATAGGAGTGTAGGAGTACATGGTTCTTTGGATATCTGCTGATTTTTTTCCATCTGCTTCTTCAGTTGAAAATGCAGTGTAAGACAAAATTTGAATATGCCTTAATATTTTCAATGGCTAAAATATTAAAATCTCAAGCTCTTTTTAAAAAATGGGCAGGTAGTCATTTTTGAGTCCTTCATATTTGGTTTGCTTCATGTTTCTACACATTTTTAAAGAATCCATTCTTTTTTTATTTTAAAAGTATCCTCAGTGGTTTCAGTGCAGCTCATGCTTTCTTTTTATATGCTAGCATGAATGGGTCAGTCCATGCCCCTGCCACATTTATAGGACTTCATCAGGATCATTCAGAGCCTGAGAAGCTTCCTAAGCTATCCCCCATACATGTGAAAGCTGTGTTTACTGCTCCTGATGACACACATGCTGGTAATATAATTTTACTCATTTTAAAGGGGCATTTATTTGTTTGTTTTCTGAAACCCTCCGCCAGAAAATAAATCCTGCAGAAAGAGGCCTTCATTTTGGGAAAGAATAGAATAGCAACACTCTCCCTGGATGTTGAACACAAACTGGTGTAATGCTAATTTTTTCTGTACACCACTTTTTAAATTACACCAGGATCCAGAGCAAACAGGAAGCTCTTCAAGGGTAGCTGCTCTCAGTATATTCTGTTATTCTGATACCTCAGCACTAGATGGCAGAGAACTGATAATAGCCCATTAACACTGAACAAACCAGCATTTTAAGATGAAGGCAGAGAGATGATACTTACACTGGAATAATGAACACTAAAATCCTTGATTCTTCCCTTGGTAATTCAGCATTGGATTTAAGAAAGTTTGTCATCTGTCAGCTCCTCTGTTACAGTGGTGTAAACATGGCAGGTATCTTAAGCACCCTATGCAATAAACAAAAGTGACTTGATGACTTTGCCTCGTAGCACTATGAAAAATCTGTGTTGTGTAACTCCTACTCAAGCAGTAGATGTCTTGCACTTGAAATAAATCTCTTCAAGTGTTTCACTTAGATGACAATTGAAGACTAAAGCTGTCTGGACACATTGAAACTAATCACTTCATGATTATTCTTATTTATGGAAAGGGATTGCAAGCTATTGGAGTGGTATGTCATCCTGTTCACTTTGCTGTTCAAATCCACTCAAAAAGCACTCTGGCCTCTCCAGCCAGTATTGTTAAATAAGTATTATCTGGATTCAGTTTAGCAGGCTTCTTTTCTGCATTCATTGCTTTTAATCTTTTTAAGCTTTATCACATCTTAAATGAGCTGTGCCTTTCCTTCTTGAGTGGCAGCAGAAAGTGGCTATGTAGTAGAATGGGAGCTTTGTGAAACGTGAAAACCCTGGTTTGCTAAGTGGCCTGTTTCCATATTTAATTCTGAGAAATACACCATTCATATTAAAGGGGAAGTGAAAGAGGTTGATGTGACTTTCTTTGCCTCAGGTGATAGCCATTCACTCTTCACTCATTTCTCCTGGTTCAGAAAGATATGTCTGAAGAGTCTGGGTTTTGCCAATATAATGTACCAGATTATACCTGATAGCATGTATTTGAAAACAAAATGTTACTGATGGAAATACCATACCTTATTAGAATAGCTTTTCTCTCCCTAACAGTATCTTTGCAAGTCACCACATTCAAAGGTAAATCCCTGTGAAAGGGCTTGACATAAATAACTTTGAACATCGGGATTTATAGCTGTTAAAAAGGCTGGGTTGAAAGGAAAGACGAGTTTTGAAGATTTACCTTAGCTACATCTCTGTCACTAGTGCTTTGTGTCTGAGAGGGGTATGTTCTTAGCCTGCTTGAGCTGCATCTCTGCATTCAGTGCTCAATATTGATGACACTCTGAGAGACAACACTGGATTGTTTTGTGGTTCACACGTCAACAGAGTTGTTACCTAAGGGATCCACACGATCTTCTGTGCAGAGGCTACTTGCACCTGCAAAAGTGGGACATTCTGCCTCCCGAGTGTGCTGTGCTCTTATCTTATCTTATCTTACAGAAGCTCATCTGCACTGGCACCACAGAGATAGTGGCTATGGATGAAGAGAGCCAGATGATTTCCACTGGATTTTCCCCTGCCATTGCCCATGGGAGAAAACAACATCGATTGATACCATTCAAAGCTGTTTGAACTGCTTGCCCTACTTGTGCTGATGAACTCCAGAAACAGTCACTGCAGGAGTTATGTTTGTAGTGGCCAGGCAGCAAAACCTCTTGAGGATCCGTGGCCTAATGGGATGGAATCTCCAACTTCTCCCAGGAAGCAGACGGCACACTTTCATTCTTTGTTCTCTCTCTTTTTCTCAGAAAAAAAAATAAATGAGAAGGAAGCTCCAACAGCTCTAACTTGTAAAGTTTCTCATTGCACATGTGGGTTATTTCCATGATGGAACTGAAGCCTTGCTTCCAGGTTCTGAATCTACAATGAGGCACGAACCAGAAAATATGCAGTTTGACTTAGAGAATCCCAGGCTGATAGTTAAGAAAAACATTGTTTTATTTATTAAAGGAGCAGGGCTGAGATGATGTTCTCTTTGAGAGGCAACAAGCAAGGAACCCCAAGGTGAAATTTATACTGAGTCCTACTGTAGTTTGAAGTGTATTTTAAATCTATAAAAAGAAGAGTAGTCATAATTATAAGAAGTTTTATAGTTCTTTAAACAGCTTCTTAGGAGGCATTGCTGAAATGGGAAGGAATTATTAGGTATGTTAATCTATTTCCTTCTCATTTTGGTTGTAAAATATGGGGGAGAAAATGTTAAAAGAATGTTGGGACACACTGTTGCATTTTTCACTTGCTCTGAACACTGCTGACCAGAAGTGTATGCTGTGTTACAATTCATCATATTAACATACCTGTAAATAGATGCACAATACAATTTGCCTCTGTTTTACCAAATTAACTAAATGGAAGAATGGGATTTTGATTTTTCTGGTGATTTGAAGAGAAATGGTTCTTTGGGACAAGATAGGTATGCACTTTTCAGCTGCAAAGAACTTCTTCAACGGAGCTAAACAAATGTACATCTTGCTGCTAGCTTTTGGTTTTCACTTGAGTGATCAAGCTTCATTAAGTAGAAAGTGATTTTCATGAGCCATTTTGTGACTTTCAATCCTCTTGATATCAAACTTTGGACTTGCAAAATGGAGAGCTTTGATCTGTTGAGGAATTGTTTGGTGTGCAAATGGGAACTAAACGGAAGAGACCCAAGATTGCTTCCTTGTCTTCATTCCTTTTGCAAGGACTGCCTTCCAGATTTGATTCAAGGATACAGATACACTTCCACAGAGAAGGAAATTCTCTATGAAGGTAACATTTGATGTGCTATGTTTTGTACTTACAAAGTTTATAACATGATAGTATAGTAACAGGCAAATTCGGAAAAGAAAACCATTTTCTATTACATAAATATATTCTTTAAATTAGAGCTTTAAAGGAAAAGCTGGGTGGTTTAACATAAGAACAAAATATAAGGTGGGTTTGATATCTATATCTATTTCCCTTAGTTAATTTTTTTCTGGGAAAAACAAAATATGTTAAAAAGAAATTAAATAATTAGGCAAAATATTGAAAGTCCCATAATTGGTTTACATTTTTTTTAATTTTAAGCAAGCATAAAATCCTGAATGTTTGTCTTGTTATACAAAGAGATATTGCAAAGTAACTGCTGCTAGACTACAACAGTTCTTTGAATACATTGATACTTCCAGTTGTGTAGAGAGGGTTGTTTTACACTGAATGGGATCTTTCACATTGAGAGAGGAGGTTGTAGTACCTGGACTTCCACTATGCATATTGCAGTGATGCAAAGCAATTCTAAGTTTTCATGTTCCATTATTGTAAATGGAGTTTTGCTTTATCTGGGGTCATAAACAGATTACACTATATACTGTGTTGACTCAGGCTTTTAATTAAAATAAGCAAGATTCGTGCACCATAGTGGGAAGGAGATGCATTTCATTAATGTGCCTCTTTGCTGAGCCTGAAGTTGTAGCTAGAGATTTTAGACATAAATGCTCAGGGTGTTTCTAAGCTGTAGAATGGCATGGATACAATCAAGAACAGATGGCATTATACACAAAACTGGAAAATAGCTTGTTAAATGGAGAGCCCCCTTCAGTGAGGAAACAAACGTTAATTGTAAGAAAAAAAAAACGTAAATACAAACATTAGTGGATTCAGTTTTGTCACACCACTTATGGTTCCAGACCAATCACTTTAGAAACGTGTAGGAAGACAAGGTTTCTGGCTTGAAGAGCTGTCAGCTTGAATTAGCTCTAGATAACTTTGTGTCAGGGTTCAGGTTATGAATAAGAGACAAAAAAACCCCCAGTCACTTCCAGCAAATAATACAGATAAAGTATTACCAGTCTTCTAACATCCCTAAATACTCAATCCTATATGGCATCTATCATATATGGGTAAATGGGGCACCAGTCCTGAGCACTGATTTAGAGGAGGCATGAGAGTGGTGGCTGTTGTTGCTGCCTCCGATGCCACAGCCACCCACGACACAGAGATTGCTTATTATGTGTCTGGTACCTGGTCCTTTGGGGTCTTTTTAGAGTCAGGTTCCCCTTTTTTCCAACTCAGTCACTGACCTACCAGAGTCTCATTTTATGTCTCCTACTCTGAAAATGTTAACTTCAATCTCTATGTGTCTCAGATTCCCCAAGTGGAGAATCAGATTAATGTGATCCTGGAATAAAATGCACATAATCATAATGGGGATTTATTATATCTTTTAAATATTCAGTACGTATTTAAGCTGATCCTGGGGAAGAGTCAGGAATTACTGGTATTTGATTACAGTTCAGATAAACCAAAGGCCGCATCTAGGACAAGGTTTTGACAACCTCCATATTGCTCTCTACTTTCAACCTTGTCCTGTTCTTGTCCTTAATCTGTAACAGGCTAAGAGAAATGACAGAGAAAAAAATCAACAGTAGTAACCCAGTAAATGTAAGAAAGACACCAGGTGCAAATACCCAATTAATATGAGCGCCATACAAGCAGCAAAGAAACCACATCTGTGTCTCATTTAAATTAGTCATTGCCAGAGCTAGTAAGGACTTGTCTGTATTACAAAATGTAACTACGTTGGGGCACATTTGCATAGAATGGAGTGAACTGAAATGATGCTGTCCACAGCCTTGCAAGCATCATAGAATAAATATTGTTAAGTCACAGATAGATTATTAAACTCAGAACATGATGGCTTGTCTTACCTAGTCTTCCTTAACTGCTAGGTTGTGGTCAGCACCATATCAGTGAACTCCATCATAACTGTGTTCAACCATGGTAACATTTCATAATGATATTTCACAAGCTCTCAGTGCAATCAAATGCAAAGTTGCTTGAACTGAGTAAATATAAACACTAATTGTAAGGAAAAAAATCATACCTACTATGAACTCTTTGTAAGGCAAATATGAGGTGAGAAAGTTGGTACATTTCCAAATGAAGAAAATCTAAGATAAACACAGTCTTTAACCATAAAGTTAGCTCCTGTATTTCAGTGCACTACAAAACATAGTAGAGCTGTCTATTCCCCATTTGTGTTTTTTGTAGGACTGGGCAAGTTACTTGAGGGTGGCTGAGGTTATACAAAAAGTAGTGGTAAATTGTATTGCTGTGTTCGGGAAGAAGCATTAGGGAGATCTCCGAGGTAACCTGAACTCTCTTGGGTGATGCTGTGCCTTAGAATTTATTTGCATGGGTAGTGGGGGAGAGGCACACACAGCAGGGGTGGGAGCTGCGCTGGGCTGGGCTGGGCTGGCTCTCCTTCAACCCTCTCCTTTCTCTCTCTCCTGCTGTGCACGGAGGAGATGGAGATTTTCTGTCTCATCTCTATAACAGCCCTGGGGTGGGACTGGGCTGGTGCTTGCCAGTGCAAGCACTAGCCATCCCCATAAAGCTGCATGGGATGTGGGTGGAATTGTCCCAAATTAACCCTTGCAGGGAAACTGTACACAGATTCCCTAAGGCACTCTGTTTTAGGGCTCCCCTGGTTGATACTACATGGAATGAGGGTTAAATTTTCCTGAAGTTCACCATTTTAAAAGCACTCTGCAGCTGTGAACATTTCTTACGTTACAGCTACAGTGAGCTTTTGGGAGCCTCAGCACATGTAAAATGTAACATCTGTACACACCCTCTGAGGAAAAGTGGAACTTTTCAGGGAAAGACTGGAGGGAGGCTGCAATTAATTTCTTGTTACAAAGTAAGTACCACCAGCATAAGCTGGAGGTAGCTGCAGGGGAGAGGCAGCCCCCAGCCACCCATGGGGAGGAAAGGGCATGCTTCCTCCTGTTGTCTCTCCTTCTGGGTACTGCCTGTCAGAGGAGATGGACATCTAGGACAAACAGTTGTGAGCGTTTCCCTTGCCCTTTGCACAGCCTTGGGTCACCCCTTTAAAGGCTATACATAAGCACCCACTTGATGGGGAGCCACCTTTTCCTTTGGAAGATGGGAATAAGATCCAAACTCATAAATGACAGAAAATAAAACTTAAGAGTATGTGTGGAAGAAATACAAACTGAACTGTTGAAACTTAAGTAAAGCAGAGCTTAAAACTAAGGCAAGGTGCCATTGACTGCTGCTGTTTTGCCCACTGTTTTCTTTCTGTGACTTTACACTCAGCTGAAAATATGTAACTCTTCAGCTGGAAAGCCAGATGTCATGTGGCAGTCTACCCCACGGTTCCAAGCTCTGTAACATTCCAGATATAGGTTCAGGGATGTCCAAAAATGCACCCAGTAATGTTAGCATTGATGTATACTGATTTGTTTTTAATGAGAAAAGTGTTTTGTTCTTTATGGAACAAGTTAAATCACTCTGTCTCTGTTTTATACAGACTTTTGGTATGGCGTATGAAGACTACAGGTCCCAGCATACAATTTTCCATCTTGGTCTAAGTAAATATATTTAAAAAGGAAGGTGCCTGTTTAACTCTGCAAACAGAGTTTGATCTATAAAGTAACTATGGCCACTTTTGTGGTAAGACTGCCACACTACAAGGACACCCAATGACCCTATCTTGATGCAACATCACATAATGCAAGCGATGCAATATATTGCATCTTTTAATTCTGAAAGAGAATACCCATTTGTTTTAATTAGCCATCTACCCTAAGGGGTCACAGCAGATGCAAAATCTGAATTGTTCCAGAAAGGGAAATAAATTCATCACAGAAGGCAGAAAGGCATCTCTGGTCTTTGCCAGCTATAGATTTGAGTCTGCCTAAATAGAATTAAGGGAATTTGGCTCCTTTCACTCTGTTATTCAGCTGCCAGACCCAAAAGGCAAGAAAAACAGTTGGGTTTGGTTAAATAAATATGAAGCTGTAGAAGGAGAATAAGGGGTATGTCTTTGAAACTGTTTCCTATAGCCCATAATTGGGTCTCCAAGGAAATGTGAATTATGCTAGCAGCTCTGAGCACTAGCTAATGCTCTCTGAGAATAATTATCCTGATATTGGTGGGGGAGAGAGTGAGGCAAAAGGTGTAATGTCTGGACAGCAGGTAGAATTGAGATGTATATGTTAATCCTTGTACCTCTTTATGATGATCAATTTTGTGGGTAATGATAGATTAATTATCTGCATCGATTTATTAAGCAGACACTTGTTCTGAGCTTTTTGTGTTAAAACCTGCCATGGAATAAGATCTGGAGGATCTTGAAATGGAGCTGGGACTATAGTCACTTGATGCTTAGATTAGAAGCCATATAGCTGTGATCTCTACTCTCTTGCTGAGGAGGTTACAGCCTTTATGTTTAGAGGTGGATGTCACCAGTTATTTATGCCTTTGCCTCTTACAGATTGGATTACTACTATATGCTTTATTTACAGTGGAAAATTAAGGCCATGGAAAAACTTTAGCTCCTTTCTTTTTGGTGCTTCTCTCGGGGAATGTATATATAGCCCTTGGGGTCAAGAAACTACACAAACTTCCATTTTATCCCAGGGCCAGTTCAGGATGTCAGCTTTCGTTAATAGACCTCATTAAGATCAGGGTCCTGTGTACCACAGAAACCACCACTTCCCTTGTGTGTTAGCCAAACTGCTGCGGTTTGGCTTCACTAGATTTGTACATTTGGGGATCAGTTGTTCTCTGGAATTCCCTTCCTGTGTGGTCTGACAGAGTCCATGCTTCCTTTACCCACAGGTCACCTGCTGCAAGGCTGACATGTTGCCTGTGACAAGGTGGCATTTGGGCAGGTGTTGGGGTTTGGTTTAGGTGGCAGAATTTCATTGCTTGTCTGATTTTTGATGCCCCAAACGTGCAGTTTGGAAACTGAAATTCAGTTGAATAGTGAGGCCCTGATTGCTTGTCTGTTCTCACCTGTGTGAGCATTCTGTGTATCCTCAGTTTGGTTTCCTTTGCTGATGCAGATGGTGAAGCTGGGATGAATTAACTAGATCTGCAATACAGAGAAACAAAGTTCTGTTTGGTTGCACATGGTGTAGGATTGGTCTGTGCTGCGCCAGGATTGTGTTGGTGCATACCACATGTAGCACATGGGTCTAATCTGTGACACTTGTGCTAAACCAGCCCTGAGCACTGGATCTGAGGCTGGTCTAGATCAGGCCCATAGACCAGCCCCATGTGCTGGATCCAGTGCACAGGGCCAGTTTGCAATTCACTTCTCTCAGACTTGCCCCAAGTGCCATGCATGGGCCTAAGTCAAGGCTGGCACTTGCTGCATACCACTGTGGGGCTGGAGCTGCTGTGTGCACTTCAAGCAGCATATACAGACAGTCCAGGGCATGTGCTGCACGTGGTGCCCACACCGGACCAGCCCCGTGTGCTGGCTCCATCAGGTGGGGCCAGCGTGTGGAACAGATTTGGCCTACAGGCTGGGCTTGAGGCGCTGATTTCGCACACAGGGCTGGATAAGTTTGACACCCCTGCTCCACATCTATGCTGCACCATGTATTACTCCTTTTTTGCACATTATCTGATGGAACATGTTTTAGGGAGTCGCTTTAAAACACAGTAGTCCTCACTGGTCTTAAATACCTGCTGATAGGTTAGCTATACTGATTATAGCTATGAATATCTAAGAGTAGGGACCTATTTAAATCATGGTGAGATGGCTATGGTCAGCTCACATCACACAGAGATGATTTTATGGTATTTTGCAGTGGCCCTATCCCTTAGCATTGATTGGTGGAGAGGCCCTGCCCCTAGGTGCTGTTTGGCAGAGAGGTCCTGGGGTGAGAGGAAGGACAAGGGGGCAGCTGCCATCTTGATTGCTGGCTGCCCTATTTATGCTGCTCTGCCAGCCAGCTCCTGGGAGCAAGAACCACCAGCATTTTATTTTTATTAAGTTGTTTTTGTTGTTGATTTTGTGGACAGTCCCAAATTTTGCGGCTTCTGCAAAACCACTAATTAAGTAGGTCCCTATCTATGAGTGTCTACTTTAATTGTTGGCTTGCGTGTGGCTTATTCCTCATGAGGAAACAAGTGTCAAGTCCAATTTTAGGATCCTTGTCCACTTTTTTAAGTCATAACTCTATCGCATCATAATAGTCTCCACACCAATGAGTAGTGATGTCATAAATAGAAGATTAATGACTACAACTGATAAGTAAACAACAGGAGCTAATTAACTACTGGGAAAAATATCGTATATTTATGCAAATATTCTTACCTCCTTCCTGCCATAGTAAATGGCATACAAAGATATGGCATCTTGACAGCTCTGACCCATACATGAGCTTAACTTTCTATTTCTAGAAATAGAAAATTTTGACAGCAATAACTGGGCCTGATGTGGACATGATGTTTGCACCAGAGCTGAATTTGGCTCTTGCTCCTTTTGATATGCAGGTTCTGTTGTTTGAATCCTATAATTCCATGTTGGATTGCTATTTAGATGCAGTGATTGCATCATTCTTCATGAGTATAAACAGTGAGTCTCTGGGGGCAACGCCGACTACACTTTCCTTCACCAACAATGCTGTAATAATGATATATTTAAATGAGCTGTTTGTAAAGTACAGGTTCCTCAAACAAATTAACATTGTTTTTAGGTAGCATTGAGCGATGAAGCCTGGAAAGATTTGTAGGCAACAGTCAGCACAGAGTGCTGTTGAAGCAAAGGGTTTTGAGACCCTAATTTAGCTAAAACTGAGAAAGCCCCACTAGCTTCCTTCTGGGCACGTGTATTGCAGTTACACATGCAGGTTTGAAAGAAGATTCGGGAGGAAATAAAGTGGGTGCTTTTCTTTATTGTGCTGCTGTGGGACATTTCAACTTCAGGAAAGATAGACCAAGAAAAGTTTTCAAGGGCCTAAATGCAACTCAGCAGGTGAGCTCAAGAAGGAAGGCAAGAGAAGAATAAGTTTGATGTTTGGGTGCATGATGACACATCTCAACCCTGCTTCTTTGTGATGTTTTTTGACTGAAGAAGGCAAAGCTGTCCCAGGTTCTTAGCCGAAATGTCTAGTCACTTTCTTTTATCAACATAACTGATTTTGACAGCCAAAGCTGTTTCCAGGGATTACTTTGCTTCTGCTGCTTAACCTGTTTCCTGAGCTAAGTGACTTTGATTTGTGTAGCTTTGTGACCGATTTTATCCAAAGAAAAGGTAAGCAAAGATGAGGAATATTTTAACAAAACTGCATTTTAGTAACAATTTAAGTGTAAGCATTGTAGAGAGGTTTGACATAGGCAGCTGTTACTTGAGACAGCTT
>JAGPOW010000304.1:101489140-101504191 GCA_030014935.1 Caiman crocodilus
GCCACCCCCCGCCCCCCCCCCACGCCGCACCCCACGCCCCACCCAGCCCCCCCCCCCCCCCCGCCCCCCCCAGGGCCGAACGGGGGGGGGGGGGGGATTAATGTTTATAATACTGAAGAAGTATCACAAAAAGAAGCTTGATTAATTGAACTCAAGGTAATAGAAAACCAATTGTGATCCTCAAGTCTGCAGGCTTCAAACAATTCCTCTTTGAGCAAGATGTAAGTATGTCTGTCCTGGATCAAACAAAGTCTTAAACAAGCATCTAAAGAAGAGCCCACAATCTGGGTGGGAGATATTTACCCATTAGCTGTGCATGCACATAGCAAAATTCTTCCCGCAGGTATTGTCATGTATTCAGAATTTTCAGAAATATTTCAGGCTTGAAGTCCATTGTTATATGACTCTCAATTATGTAGATGTTTCAGATCCACCCTAAGACATTCGTGTCATTAGAGTTCACCTACATTTGAAAAAGATCCTAATATCAATCAATAACATCTGATAACATATCCTGCCCTGGCTTACATCTCTGTAACAATTCAGCTTTCAGTGTTCTGAAATGGGTATAAATTCAGGAACAAATTTGACCCAGGGTACTTAGTACATCATTTTTATATAGCCAGAGATGTATATAAGCAGAAACAGTCTCTGCATCCCCAAATTGGCTTGTTCTAGACTTTGTAATGCCAGTTTCAAAAGGCACGAGGCTTCTGCACAGCCATGAGATACACAACACTTGTTTTTAGAGCAAAAGATGCTTTTTAAGATACCCAGGATAGAATATTTCTTTAAAACTTAAGTAATTCAGTACTAATTTAAGTGAGTAAATACTATTTATAAAATATATTTTGCACTTCCTGGATCTCCACAGATTAGCGCAAATTAAAATTCACATTAACCCACCTAAGGCCACAAGCACTCTTTTAAACTCTGGTCACTTGATATTATTCACATTATGTATTTTTCATGCTAAATGCCATCACAGAATCCAGTAAAACTGCCTATTTCATACTACGTGACAGATAGGTGCAGATTGCCCTGGACATAGCAATCCTTTAGCAATGTTTTTGCCAGCCAGCAAGTAAGTATTCCAGAGCATGTTATTTGTAATCCAGGTTGCTTGCCATATAGCATGTGTGGTGGGAAGAATAGTTTTCAGAGTGTTTTCCTTCTCGGTGTCTGTGAAGAACATTCACTAGTTGTAAACTATCATCCTCTTTCCCTGTATTAGACATGCTTAGGCATGTTTCTAACGATTGGGCTACAAGATTATCTGCATTAAGAACTGGTTTACGGTCTCCAAGGGCTAGATTCATTTCCCTTTAAAGTCCATGGAAAGATTCTTGTTAACTAGAGGAAGAATTAGACCAGGCCCCATGTGACTGAAAAAGACTGTTTGCAAACTACATTTTCACTTTCTGACTTGCCCATTAATATTTATCTATTCATTCAGGTTGCCATTGCTATAAAACTATGAAAAGTGCTATATAAAAGGATGTCATGTAGATTTGAAAGCTAGTGCTGAACCTAGGAGTCCCCCACTCTGCAATTCAAAGTTATTTGTAACCTGTTCCAGTAAAAATGTTCTGTGTGGGCATTGCTAATGACTTTGCATCATAGCACATTCAGCGTATGTATTCGTGTGTGCCCATTATTTATAGATATCTCTAGAGAGCAGAGCTGTTAATAGTTTACATAAGACACACATATTATAATTCTGGTGAGGAAGGAAAGGTTTCACCATGACTAATCTATCATGTTGATCCACCTAGTACTTTAGGTATTAAGGCAATTAAGAAAATAGATAAGTACATGATAAAGGTTGCATAATCAGCAGCCCAAAAGCAAAGCATGGACTGTCCTGTCGTTTTAAAAGTTTAAATATCAGTGGAATTGCAGTTGTATTTTTAATATATATTGTAACTTGCCACAGGAATGGTGTAACTGAACATGCAAAAAAAAATCCCCTGTATAAAATCCTAATGGGTCATGCAATGTCATGTGTTAGTGAAGCAGTCAGTGATTTACCCGTGTAATTGTGCACAGAAAGCTGCAGTAGGCATGTTTGTGACAACATTAATTGTGGACAATACCAACTTGTATAGACACATGCATGGTGCAGATTCGCTTGTGTGTGCTTGCAACATTTGAGGAAGAGGGGAAAATGGCTTTAAATCATTTTATCAAAACTCAGGCTGCCAGGGCCCAAGCAGGATTTCAGTGTAAATTAAAGCAACTTCTTTCTGTCATAGTTTACAGAGCCATAGCTTTTATCAGCAATAACTAGGCTTAAATATACCCCCAGTGACAAACCTAGAAGAGGAACACGGGGTGCCAGCTACTCACAAAGTTCTTTTCCCTGGGACAGCTTGTAGCTGCTTGGCTATACCTGATATTCGAGGATACCTGCTCCCTCTTTGCACACACTTTCTGTGGTAGGGCCAATGGAATCATGCAGGCTTAATTGTTCCATCTGGGTATCCAGGACCAGGATAGTCTTGTTGTTAGGCAGCTCTAAGAAAGTATTAAGTGGTACACTTTTCAAATGTGTTGCTTTTGCTTCAAGAGTTGAGCTAGGGGAAAAAGCCGGCTGTACTAATTCTATAAAATCAGCTTTGTTGAGTTTGAAAAAAATATAAAATTTAGGCAGTTTCTTAAAGTTTAGAAATTTAAAAACTAAATACAGATCACTGCCAGATTCACCAGGATGTGCTTGCCAGAATGGAGAATTTGGGGAGGGTTTATCTATACAATGTCTGACGAATGATTGAGACTACAAAATGCTTTTATTTAAAAAGCATTGGGCCCTGCCTTAAGAAGTAAAGACACTTTGGACCCTGTAGTTTCAGGGCCTTGTGTGTTTAGGATTGTATTTGTAGACAGATGTTACAGGACTGATATCTTCAACTAGATAATTTTCTAACCTTAGTCAATCATTGAAACAAATATATTTAATTACAAGAGTAATGGATAACTTAGTATTTGATTATGCTATAGGCCATTCTCTTTCTAGACTAGTATTTTTAGTTAGGAAGACCGCATATATGGCAGTGTCATTCTAGTATGAAATCATAATTGAGTTTGCTTCTAAAAGGTTTACTTTAAAGAAGCTCAACCCTGGAAAACATTGTCCACAGTTAACATAAACCAGTGGATCTCGATCCACTGGTAGATCTCAGAGCCTCTTGGAGTCGATCTGAGGCTGGGGTGGGAGGCTGAGTGCCCGTGTGCACGCACATGCATGCCCCAGCCCAGCAGGTTAGGCCACGGAGGAGGGAAGGGTCAGGAGCTAGATTGAGGGCCTTCTGGTGACCGACAATGCCTCAGAGGCAGGAGTAAGGTTTGAGTGAGGCTCTGTTGGGGGCGTGCACTTCCAAATATTTTTTTTCCTCCTGCCTCGATCTGCGCCCCTGACCCTTTGCCTCCCCACAGACTTACCTGCTGGGTGCGGGGTGTCGGTGCACAGTAGATGTTGGGTTGCTTTTAAATGTCAAAGGTGATCTTCTTTTAAAAAGGTTGGAGGCCACTGATGTAAACTGATCACTTGACAAGATATAGAAGGTGATTATGAATAATGCCAAAATTTTGTTCTTGCTGAAAACTCAAAGGCTGTGATTGAAAAGAGATTGTTGGGTTAATGCACCATTTATTTGGTTGAACTGGATTTAAGTCTACCTGAGTTTACTCTCTAACATGAATTGGGGGATTTTGACTTAGTCAGAAGTATCTATCTGCTTTTTCAAAAAGCATGATGCAGATATGGCAAGATGCCAAGGATGAAAGGAGCAAGGATTGTTACTGGTGGAGTACATTTGCAGATCTTAGGAAAGCTTCTGCTTAAACTGTAGCCTTAGTCCAGGATTTATCACACTAGTGTTTACTACATCATACTCTTGAAGGAGGTTATCAAGACCAGGTTAGATTCTGTGGTCTGCTCTACTCTGTTTGAACAGCTACAACAGTGCATAGGGAAGAGTTGAGTTTCATCTCCCTTGGTGAGGATGCTTTCAGCTTGAGGGAGTCCCCCGTATGCACAGCGTTGATGTAGTTGGCTGCTCCGTCCCTCCCTTCTCAGCACCCTAGCCTGCCAGATGCGTCAGCCAGAAGGAATAGAAAGGGTGTGGCAAAACATGCTGAGCTCCAGCTGTTCCCTGGTACCTTTTTGGAAGAGCAGTTGCCAAATGCTTAGGAGAGCCCAGGGGGTGAAACATAGTAAAATCTTCTGAATAAAACCTGGGGCACTAGTTTTTAAAGCTTTCCTTAGATACCGTGATTGCATCCCGATGAGAGCACTTGTATTTCTCTGGGGACAATAGCAGCGGCATGTAGTTGTGCTGATGCTCCTTATCCCCAAGGGACATCCATGCACGCGTACTCTGGTGCATAGCAAGTTGTCCTAGGTGCAGTATGGGAGGCTGGAGCTAGTACATGGGCTGGCCCCAGCAGCCTTACCTGGAGTCCTAGGGGCCTCCCAGAGCTCCAGTGGCAGCGATCTGGGTGCATGGAGCCTGGCCAGCAGCTAGAGCATGGTTCTGGCCAGCCAGGCTCTGGTTTTCAGTGGCACACACTGCTACCACATGTGCCACCCCATTTTTTTTCTGCCCTAGGTTTTTTTGATACTGGGAGATCCATTGCATCATGCTGCAAATTAGCAGCATGATGAATGCCTGCATGTGTGGCATGTGCTGTTTGAAGTGCCACAAATGGGTCTGCAGCACCACAAACTGAACATGTATACTCACCTGGATATGTCCTATGGGCGTTTACACAAGTGACCCTTTTCACATGATCAAGTCCCTGAAAGTATAGGTGGTCCCCGGTTAACGAATGAGTTACGTTCCTGAGACTGTCTTTAAGTCGATTTTGTATATAAGTCAGAACACATACCTTTTTAATGACCGAGGAGGCGAGGAGAGAAACCAGGCTTCACCTTAGGACAGCATCAGCCAAAAGTGGGGGTGGGAGGGTGGGAAAGAAAAATGGCAGCCAAGCGCAGAGCGCGAGTGAAGTCCCAGCGCTGCCACGTGGGTGCAGCACCCAGTGGGACCCTGCGCCCCTCCCGGCCCACGCCATCCGTAAGTACGGATGTCCGTAACTTGGACGTTTGTTAACCGGGGACCGCCTCTACTCTATAGCCATGATGTAACACGTGTATGGCTGCAGAGTACTTTTAAAATGTCCGATTGTGTTAAAAATTAACCCTGGCCAAATCAGTTAATAGATGAGGGTCCTAAAGCACAGCACCTTAGGAAACTTGTGTTCCCCCCAGAGTTAATTTTTCCCACTTTGCCGGACTGGCCTAGTACTCTTGTTGGTGAGCCCCAGCCCAGCTATATCTCTAGGGATGTCGGGGGGTGGGGGAGGAGGAGGAGGGAGCAGCACAGAGCTGTCAGCTGTTTTGTCTGGCCATGGCTAAAGGAGGGTGGAATAGAGCCCCATTGCTTCATGGCCCCCCTCCAGCTATTCTGGCTGGGGTATTGGGGAGGAGGCAGGCTGGGCTGGGCTGGGCCTGCGAGGTGAGGCTCTGTTCTCCCTAACCTCCAGCTCTGACCAAGCAAAGCAGCTGGCAGCTCTGTGCAGGTCCCTCTGTTTCCCTGTACCCTTTTCCCTCTTTCTCTCTTCCTCCCTCCTCTGGTGACAGTCCCATGAGCCCAGCCCCATGTATGGGAAAAATTAATCCTGTGGGGAGCACAAGTTCCCTAAGGCGCTCTGCTTCAGAGCTCCTTCATCTGATTTGACCAGGGTTAATTTTTAATGCTATTGGCCATTTTAAAAGTGTTCTGCAGCTGTGCACATGTGTAACATCATGGCTGTAAAGCACTATCAGGGGCCTGATTGTGCAAAAAATTTAACTTGTGTAAGCACCCTATGACTTAAGGGAGTATTGGTAAAATAACAGATTAGTTTCTTTCTCTTCTTACTTGTGGTTGGAGTTCAGTCAGTGGAATGATCTGTCAAGAACTCTTAACCTAATTTTATTTCTGTGGGCAGTTTATTTTCCTTGTTTGGTATGATGTTGGTTTGCGTGTTGCATTGTGAAACTATTGCAAAGCACAGTGCTTTATGCATGTTTGTATATCATGCAAAGATATATTTGTATGTGTGATATAAACACATACATTTATATTGTTTGCACAATGGTTGGTCATGCAAGATGATCGCAGTTATTCTGAAATGACCACTTTTATTTTATATTGAGCAGTAGCTGCACGTGTTGCTGTAACCTGGGTAAAGTATGTGGAAGAGATACTGGAGTCTATACTCTTGAGGTGCTTATGGTCAAAAGCCACAAATTTATAGAATGCAGTGCATTTCCTAGATGGGAAGATTTTCTCAATTAGTTTAGAAAAAGATTGTACTGAAGATGTAAGGCCTATAAGCTTGAGCAGCATGACTCTCCAACTTCTGCATTCTGAACTTTTCCTTATGGAACACCTAAATTTTCATTTTCCCCTGGAAGGAACAAGAGAGTAGCCCCTTGCATTACATGACAAGAAAAGGTGCCCTCTCTTTACTAGTCCTGGTCATTTCATACACTAGTCACATTAACATTGGGACCATCCCCCCACAAAAACACTTCTGTGAGGGACACTTAGAAGCTCTTCAGAAGAACAATGGCTAACAGCAGAATATACAGGTAGATCTGCAATTCTCTTTTTGTCAGAGCTTCAGAGGTGCCCAGATACCACACTGATAAGTGCAGCAGAATTTCTGAAAAGGAAGCAAGGAACAGGAAGTTGCACAGATCTAACATGATTGTTTGGTGACCCACAGCCCCATACTATTCTAAACAAACAATGTAATGTGTTTTGCTTGATGAATAATTCTGGTTCCTAGAACTAAGCTTTTTTTGGTGTGCTATCAAAGTGTGGTGAATGCTTAAGTGTGGCTTTTTTCATTTCCTGACTCATGCACGTGTTCTGTTTATTTTTTCACTCAGGTATACTGTCTTGTCCTGTATGCAAGCAGACATGTTTTGCAATGGATGTAGCTGAAAATTACTTTCTGAAGGACTTTCCCACAGCAAATCCAGCTATGGCAAGGGTAAGTAGAGCCTGCTAGGCACGCTATTTCCAAAGGTCCTTAGAATTGACACGTGTATAGACTCAAGGTCAGCAAGGTTCTTTGGGTGAATCTGATATCTTTTCTTAGACCAACTTACGTAGTTGGAAAACAACTATTAAGCAAGCTTTTGGGTTCAAAAACCCTTTGTCAGGCTAAGGAAGTTTCTGCAGTTGGTGTGTGCTCTTCCTGGATGGAATGAAAAGTGAAGAAGCCAGGGGCTGGGCTGGTATGCATACAAGACAGGTAGTCAGTGAAAATGTAGATTGAGGAGTCAATGGGTGAGAGACAGGCAAGGGAGGGTGGGGGAGGAGAAAGAAGGGTGATGAATAGTGGAGAGATGCTTGGGGAGTCAGATGTCAGGCAGGTTATAATGTGTCATAAATCCAATGTCTATATTTAGTCCATGATTTTTAGTATCCAGGAGGTTGATAAAGTGGAGTTCATAGGCTAGTTTCTGGGAAGTGTTTTGTAAGTTTCCTTTGAGGAAACTTACAAAATATAGACATTGGATTTATGACACGTTATAACCTGCCTGACATCTGACTCCCCAGGCATCTCTCCACTATTCATCCCCCTTCTCTCTCTCTCTCTTTCTCTCGCTATCTCCCCCCCCGGCATGTCTCTAACCCATTGACTCAATCTATATTTTCACTGACTACCTGTCTTGTACTCATACCAGCCCAGGCTCTGGCTTTTTCACTTTTCATTCCATCCAGGAAGAGCACACATAAACTGCAGAAACTTCCTTAGCCTAACAAAGGGTTTTTAAACCTGAAAGCTTGCTTAATAATTGTTTTCCAACTATTTAAGTTGGTCTAATAAAAGATACCAGATTGACCCAAAAAACCTTGTCTGCCTATGTCCTTAGACCAACACAGCTACAACCTACAGCCCTGTAGACTCAAGGTTTACATTATTAACATTAACTGTTTGCATCATTTTATGTATAACTTTAATTTCAGTGCAGCTCTTCATTACTCCTAGAGACTGAATACACCATCTCTGTAGCATTTATCTCATCTTGTGTAGAGACATCACTGGGACTTTTGACATGGACTTTAGTAGGACAGGATTGGGCCCACACAGTGAAAAATGCATCAAACAAAATACTGAAACTTTCACCCAGGCAGTTCTTGGTATCCTCTGATCCTTTATTAATGCAAAATAAGCAGTGATGGACAGCTGGCTGGCTGGACATTATGGTCAAGGAGAACTCAGGCTTCTCTCTGGGTATGTCTACACTGCTTTTTCAGTACTCTTAGAGAGGGGTGCTCCTGAGCTTGGCCTGCCTTTCTACTCCCACTCAAACCCACCAACCCAGAAATACAGTAGCGAAACTGCTCAGAGGATGCCCCATGCGGTCACTTTCAAGCCTGCTGGAGACTGAGATCTCAAGAAAGGATATGCAGTGTCACTCCCAGTGCGGCATCACTGCTGTATTTATAGGTTTCACATGTGCTGGTGGGAGCAGGTGGGAGAGGCTGAGACCCCATCCATCTCTGATAGTGTTGCGGGAGCAGTGTAGACAGACTCTGTGTCCTTTCAGGGTAGAAGTGGATTGCTAATCCTATGCCTGATACCAAGTGTCAAAGCATGTTCTGTCCCTGCATAGCTCAGTCAGATATGGCACTGCAGGAACTTTTCCCCATCTGAGTTGTAAATAGCAGTTCAAAGTCCAGTTAGACTTCTGTGTCTCAAATGGTGCCATGTCTGAAATGTCATTTATTAACAGGAAGACCTTTCCCTTGTCTTCTTAGGTGGGTATTATATTCCATTTAAGTTTGTTGGTCTTAGCTGAGTCTGTTTGCTGTATATCCTGGCCCTTCACCTTCAGGCACGCTCTACCTTGATTCCTCCTCTGGAGCTGGGGCCTCTGTGAACTCCCTTCAGCATAAATCTCTCCACCGTATGGGAGTCCTGGAGCTATCTAGGAGCTTTACAAAGCTTTTTTTTCCCCAGTGGGATCTCTTGTTTGTTGAATGGGTTTGCTGCTGGGTTTCTCTTCTTAGGAGCCTTCTTTCTCTAGAAGCAGACAGAACCAGTAGCCTTTTATTAGGATCAGGTAATCATTAGCTTCCTGGGCAGTTAATAACTTGCAGGTGGACTAGTTTGGGGTCATTTGCTTTAAAATTGTCCCATGTAGATTGGGCCCTGACATCCCTTGACAGTCATTTCTCTGTGTTCTTGTTTTCCACATCTCTAATAACAGAATAATAAAACATACCCAGAGAGTATTTTGTAAAAATTCGAAAAAGTTTGGAAAGTGCTTTCAGATGTTTAGAGGAAAGCTATAATATGTGAAACAGAAAGCATCCTTCTCACACACACACATATACACCTTTCAAAGATAATGGGCATGTCTACACGTACATTTACGCCAGCTTAAATATACTGCACAGTAAGCAGGAATAGGCTGGCATAGACTAAAATTAGTCCCAAGTCAGTCCACACACACAATGTTACTGCACACTGAAGGGTCTAAATGTGCGTTACTGCATAGTAATTAATCAGGTATAAATTTGATTCCTGTTTGATGCAAGTATCAAATTTATGCTCAAATCAGCTTAAGTTGCCTTATTTACTGTGCAGTATGGGCACGCATGTGTAGACATGCATATGTACTGAACAATAGTTTCAGTTACTATGCAGTAAATGTGCACATGTAGACGCGCCCAGTGAGAGAGAAATTCACACAATGCTGCTGCAGTGTTTAGAATGTTCATACCATGCTGGGTTTTTTTTAACGACCTGACACACGTCATCTACTTTCTAGTGAGTGCAGAAAATCGAAGAAACACAACTTTCAGTGCCTTCAAAGGCACTGTTTCTTAGATCTCCTGTAAGAGGGTTTTCCTTTTCTGTAATCCCCTAGGGCTCCTTTGAATTGTTCCAAGAGAAAATAATTCCCATAGGAGCTTAGGAATCCCCTCCAGAAACTGAGGAACATTCCCACCATAATTTTGAGTTTGTTCCTTCCATATAAGTGGTTCAGTTTTGTAACAGTGAAGCCTTTGAAAAAGGAAAAGTAGGACAAATCTGATGGCCCAGTCCTGTTGACAATATCAGGGCACCAAACTGGAAGGCTGCTGGATAGACATAAATGCCAACATTATTGTACATGGGTGTCTAGAACTGGCTCCTAATTCCAAGGAAGTGGCCTATGGATTCTTGTTGCCTCTGATATTCAAGCTGCCTCATTACGTGTCTCTATATATAGATTTGATGCCTGATTTCGGGTAACTAAATCTGAACATTTTGGTTAAATCACTTTGGTTTGAACAAACTGGTCTTGACTGTGTTGCTAAAGGGAATGAAAATCTGGGGTGTCTAAGGAATGTCTAATCCAGTTCTAAATATTGGAGGGATTCTGACCTTGCAAAGGGTTTGCTTTCTAATTCAGACAAAAGACAAGAATCGTGGGGGAAAAACGGTGTCAAGCTCACCAAAGTGACTGAAGAAGATCAGTTTCACATTATAGTTACTATTGTGATGAGCTTATTATAAATCTGATAGATAACCTGTTTAATCTCTTTGTATCTTGGTGCATCATCTATAAGAGGAAGACAATATGCCTTCCTTTCTCTCACCCTTAATCTGTTTTGCTTGTCAGATTTGCAAGTTCTTTGGGGCAGCATTTGTGTTTCATTGTGTGATAGCACAATCCCTAACACTGTGTTGGAATATCAGTTTGGGCCTTTTGGTGTTGCTTTAGTACAAAATAGTGCCTCCACATTCATACTGAGAGCAGGACCTAGCCTTCAGGTAGTACATTCTGTTTTTCCCTAATAAACAACCTTTAATGGACATATATGAAGTTATAATGGAGACGGTGAAAACAAGACACAGCAAAATACCTCCTGATATGGGTATTTAGGGGTAAAAGCACAATCTGGGTTAAGATATTTTCCTCTTTGGTTAATTAGATATCACTTTCTTATAACATTTTTTTAACACCACATCTTAGACATTCCATCAGGTGCATAAAGGCACTTGTAAAATTCTTCAGAGTACTGATTTGATCTCTCATGTTTGATCCATCATTGTATGTTAAAACAAGAAGACAAAGGGAAAACAAATGACCTCTTACCCCTTGAGAGCCTCTATTTCAGCTCCCTGTATTCAGCTTCCTCTGTGCAAAAATGAAGTTTATTTCCTACCTATGGGGACATTTTACCATCTTGTACCATCTACACTTTTCCCAGAGCCTGATGAAGGGACTTTGATCCCGAAAGCTTGGAGAAAAGGACAGTTTTCTTGCCATTTTCCAGTTGGTCTAATAAAAGGTATCATTTTGGAACCAAGAGCCAAGAGTTCTAGTTTTTTGTATGTTTGTTTTGAGAGGCACTTGAGAGCAAGTATCTTGACTCATTCTTGCATTGAATTTTGAAAATTCCTGCCTTCATAGATTATAGGATTTTTAAGTGTGTAAATCCAGACCCATTATGACCATCTAGTCTGACCTACTGCATAATGTTAGGCTATAGACTTTCACCTAATCATTCTACATTAGGCCAATAATAGCTTCTTAGACAAGAGCCTTTATATATTTTATAAAGGCACTCAACCTGGATTTGAAGCCTTCACATCACAGTCATATTCTTCCCCTTCTTGCGCTAAGGAGTAATACCACTGATGTCAACTGAAATTACATTGCCCTAAGAAAGAAGAGAATCAGGCCCAGTGCTCCCAATTACTGGAGTAACAAATCCTCCAGGAATGTGAATCACAATCTCTTTGAAAGTCAGCAGTTTCTACAAGCTCATTGGAGGAGCTTTGCATTTAATTATACTTGTATATAATTGCACTTTTTTTTCCTTTCCAGAGCTGCTCCATCTGTAAAGAGAAGAGGCCAGCTCACAGCCTTTGTACTACCTGCAATAAGTGGCTGTGCAGTTCATGTACAGAGGAACACAGGCATGGCAAGGAAACTGGAGATCATTTCCTGTCTGTATCCCTGAAGAGCTGTTCAGGTAGAAACATAAACTTTAAAGCTGAATTCTTTTTTTCATGTGGTAATTCAACTGAAGACAGTGAGAATCCCCAGGGCCTGTCCCTGGATATCATGCCGACTACTCTGTGAGTTGGAGAGGCAAGAAAGAGAATTAATGTCATGAACAATAAATGCAAGATTGTTTTGACATTTTGCAACTCTAAGGGTCTAACCTTATCCTTAATACAGACAAAGCAATGCCAAGTCCCAAGAGATATTGAATAAACTTGTGTTCTAGAGATGCATAATCCCTCTACAAGATGTCACTGTGCAAAGGGATTAGTGGCTGCCCTTTCTGTGGTTCTGTATAGATCTAGCTCCCCCCTGCCACTGGTGGTGCTGGGCTCAGCTCCCAACCCCTCAATCCCCAGGACTTCTGTTGCTGCCCATTGGCGGCAGCTGCTTTCCTGCCATTTGTAGCACAGGCAGCACTGGTCCCTTTTTCCCTTCCCCCACCCACAGCAGGGCTGGGCTCAGCCACATTGTAAAGAGTGGGCAGGGGGGAAGCCCCCCTACATACGCACACCCCCACTATGCCCATACATACACCCATCGCTGTCCTACACACCCCACCAAACATCCCGCACACATCCATACACCTACCCCCCACCCCTCACCATACCTACAACACACTCCACATCCCCTACACACATCCAAACATATACCCATACCCCACACATGTACACTTACACCTCTGCACACATGCACCCACACCGCCTCACACATCCCACCCTCTCATCATACCCACACACACATCCAAGTCCCCCTTACCCCAACCACACATCCCATACCCCCACATATAGACACCACCCCACCCCACATACTCACATGTACACCCTACCCGCACCATACTTGCACACCCTCATACATCCCACACCTTGCCATACCAACACACACACACACAGCAGTCCCACACCCCCCCACACCCACACATATACCCCCCCCCCAACCATATACTTCCCCCATCACAACCCTCTTCATCCCTCCACACACAATATAAAAGCAAATCTCACTCCCAAAAGGAGTACTTCCTGGGCAGGCAGAGAGACTTCAAGTGGCAAAGGCCAGGGGCTAGAGGGTGGCAACCACAGGGTGGGCACCTGCCAAGGGGTGGGGCTACCCTTCTGGCACTTGAAGCATCACCAAAACTTGTTAACCGTTCCTCCACCTGAAATAATTGCCTGGCCCTGGTCTAATGTGATTGGGAATCAGGGCTGAAGATTTGGTAAGGAAGCTTCAAGACTGAGGTGTATTTTGTCTGGTGAGAGGGCCAACAGGGAGAATTTCAGGTGCAGTGCAGCTCCCTGACCTAACTCATGGCACTTTGCAGGAAGTGTCATAGGTTAGACCGACCCTCCTGACTCAACAGATGTTATCAGTTGGGTCAGGAGAGTTGAGGATTGAGCTCCAATTTTGAGCCAGTCCAGTGAGGAAGGCTGCCGGTATGCAGCCTCTCTTCCCCTAACTCCACCCCACCTCAGGCTTGGGGGGCTTCAATCAACTTGTCCTGCCCTCCAGAGCAGCAGGGCAAACCCCAGAATGGACCTCGCTCCTCTGCCTTCTTCCCCTTGCATCCTGGGACAGCACTGGAGATAGGGCTGGACTGCTTCAGCCCAGCTGCTGGAGTAGACAACTGTTAATGAAAGTGCTTTGCTTTGGAGCTCCTTCATTGGAACCCTCATATAATGAGGGTTAATTTGTGACATGATGGGAGCACTTTGCAGCCATGCACTTCTGTTTGGACATAGATGGAGAGCGTTTTCAAGGGGCTGATAGCGCGATAAATGTAATTTCTGTCTGTGCCTTTCATTATACAGGCAGCCTGCTCAGCTCCACTGGGTCTGAGTAGTTCATTGGGGTGCCTAGCATTGTGCTAACCAGGGGAAAGTTACCGTTACAATCAGGGAAGAAGTCTGTTGCTTGGAAGTGTTCGGGTAGGATGGAGAACAGTGGGGGAAGGGGACAGATCAACTGAACAGCCAGAATGGTGCATTACGGCCAGCTGCACAAAGTTTGGAAACAAGAAGTCAGAGCAAGCGTAGAAGGGGAACTGAGACTGGCTGAGCAAGGAGACTAAGACTGTGATAAGAAAGCCTAAGATGAAAGACTAGAACTGGGTCTGCAAGTAGAACGAGTGGGGCATAAGAGCCAAAGGTGAGAGACAGGACTGGGGCAGGGACAGGATGGAGAGGATAAGTTAGAAATGGTCAAAACTGGGGGTAACAGACAGAAAGAGCTGTGACCACTGTAGCATGATTCTTTTCTGGATTGAAACCCAAGACTCCTACCCAGCTGGGTAGGATTGAAAGTCTTAATTTTGAGCCTATGACCTACTTATCTGAAAGACTGTCTCTTGTGTTCTGTGCTGCTGCAGCTCACAACAATAGAGATGTCAAATCTTGAAGACCCATGAGAGAGGAGGCTGTTGGCCAGGTATTCTCTGTGAGGCCTTCTCAACCTAGGGACTTACTGCTTCCTGCTCTAAAACAAGACTTCTATTTCCATTGTGTTTTTTCCTGCCATGTTATTGTAACAGTTATGTTACTATTGGTCTTGGTGGTTTTGACTGTGTTGAGTAAGGGTTTAATATAGAGAGGATCACAGGAGTGGTCTTTCTTCTAGCTGTAGAACTAAAAAATCATCAAGGTGTATCCAAAACAAAGAATTGGGTCCACCTTTTTAATGTCTGCTTGTATAAATCTAAAAAATACAATACATTGCTACTGCTAGGTATAGATTTAGCTCTTCTACTTGGTTGGTTTGCTTCAGGGTTTTTCTATTAGTTTACCAACCTGAGTGTGAGTACCAGGTTAATATTGCTGATTTTAAATATAAAGTGGAACTATGATGTGGCTGATACATTGGGCATAGCAGGAACTTAATGACCTGCACTCTTCTTATGTAACATCAAAGGGAGAAAGGGATCTCTACAGGGAGGGTCAAGAGCACTTTTTCACAGCCAGTGATTTTTTTGCCAATAGTTAAAAAAAAAA